>CM055733.1:25696920-25792127 GCA_029465975.1 Dallia pectoralis
ACGACTTGAAGCACAGCAACTCTCTGACTGTTGCTGGATCAGACGAAGGAAATCATTGACTCTGTGAACAAAAAAAATATGCTGAACTTGTTTAGACTTTAGAGTTTTAAAGGCGTTCTCTTCCACTTTTCTCTTTTTCTCTTTTCCTCCAAAATATCCTTTCCTACCTCCCTCTTTCTCTCTTTCTCTCCTCTTCTCTCCTTTTCTCCTAAATTAAAACATAAAGCATATTAATATTAATAAATCACAACATAAAGCATATTTATATTAATAAATCACAACTTAAAGCATATTTATATTAATAAATCACAACATAAATTATATTCATATTAATAAATCACAACATAAATTATATTAATATAAATAAATCACAACATAAAGCATATTAATATTAATAAATCACAACGTAAAGCATATTAATATTATTAAATCACAACATAAAGCATATTAATATTAATAAATCACAACATAAAGCATATTCATATTGATAAATCACAACTTAAAGCATATTAATATTATTAAATCCCAACTTAAAGCATATTATTATTATTAAATCACAACATAAAGCATATTACTATTAATAAATCACAACATAAAGCATATTGCTATTAATAAATCACAACATAAAGCATATTAATATTAATAAATGATCTCTATGTTCTCCTCTATGATCTCTATGTTATCCTCTATGTTCTCCTCTATGATCTCTATGTTCTCCTATATGATCTCCTCTATGATCTCCTCTATGTTCTCCTCTATGATCTCCTCTATGTTCTCCTCTATGATCTCCTCTATGATCTCCTCTATGATCTCCTCTATGTTCTCCTCTATGTTCTCCTCTATGATCTCCTCTATGTTCTCCTCTATGATCTCCTCTATGATCTCCTCTATGATCTCCTCTATGATCTTCACTATGTTCTCCTCTATGTTCTCCTCTATGATCTTCACTATGTTCTCCTCTATGATCTTCACTATGTTCTCCTCTATGATCTTCACTATGTTCTCCTCTATGATCTTCTCTATGTTCTCCTCTATGTTCTCGTCAGTTTCAGGGCGGGCGGAGTTACAGAACATCCTGCTGCTGGATACCTGGGGGACCCTTAAGTGATTCCTGTTCAAAATAGTGCTCACTTCCATTTAACCAGAGATATAGTGGGAAATATGCTTAGTATGTTCTGCATGGGCTGAAGACGAAGACACTCCTGAAGACGAAGACACCCCTGAAGACGAAGACACCCCTGAAGACGAAGACACCCCTGAAGACGAAGACAATCCTGAAGACGAAGACACCCCTGAAGACGAAGACACCCCTGAAGGCGAAGACAATCCTGAAGACGAAGACACCCCTGAAGACGAAGACACCCCTGAAGACGAAGACACCCCTGAAGACGAAGACACCCCCAAAGACGAAGACACCCCCGAAGACGAAGACACCCCTGAAGACGAAGACACCACTTCCTCTGTGTGTCAGCCCATTTTTTTCTCTGTTTTCTCTCTGTCTACTTTCTCTGTTACTCTTCATGTTCTTCTTGTTTCTGTACACTTTCTCTGGTGATCAGAGGGCACACCGTGAACAGACTGGGATGTTCATTTCCCCCTGATCATAAATCTCTGGCATGAAGTGAAGTGGTGCTCTCTTTCTCTTTGAAGCCAAAAGAACAGTTGCCCCGAGGCACAAGGGTTTATTCTATTAGTCGGTTATTACCAAGCGAACACTGAGTGGCATGCACCTCTCTCCCTCTCCACCTCCCCTCCCTCTCCCCCTCCTATCCCACCTCCTCTCCCTCCCCGGAGGCTATCAGGGTACCAGATGGATGTCCTATCAGAGGGTTGTATCAGTATCCAATCAGAGGGGTCGTATCAGTATCCAATCAGAGGGGTCGTATCAGTATCCAATCAGAGGGGTCGTATCAGTATCCAATCGGAGGGGTCGTATCAGTATCCAATCAGAAGGGTCGTATCAGTATCCAATCATTGGGGTCGTATCAGTATCCAATCATTGGGGTCGTATCAGTATCCAATCAGAGGGGTCGTATCAGTATCCAATCAGAGGGGTCGTATCAGTATCCAATCAGAGGGGTCGTATCAGTATCCAATCAGAAGGGTCGTATCAGTATCCAATCATTGGGGTCGTATCAGTATCCAATAATTGGGGTCGTATCATTATCCAATCAGAGGGGTCGTAACAGTATCCAATCAGAGGGGTCGTATCAGTATCCAATCATTCTGGTCGTATCAGTATCCAATCATTGGGGTCGTATCAGTATCCAATCAGAGGGGTCGTATCAGTATTCAATCAGAGGGGTTGTATCAGTATCCAATCAGAGGGGTCGTATCAGTATCCAATCAGTGGGGTCGTATCAGTATCCAATCAGAGGGGTCGTATTAGTATCCAATCAGAGGGGTTGTATCAGAATCCAATCAGAGGGGTCGTATCAGTATCCAATCAGAGGGGTCGTATCAGTATCCAATCACAGGGCTATCTGATGTTCTAGAGACTAATGAGGTGTTCCATCTATTCCTGGTAAAATCATCTGGTGTTCTAGAGGAACAGATGAGCTCTGAGTAACTAATAAAATGTTCCATCTATTCCTGGTAAAATCATCTGATGTTCTAGAGGAACAGATGAGCTCTGAGTAACTAATAAAATGTTCCATCTATTCCTGGTAAAATCATCTGATGTTCTAGAGGAACAGATGAGCTCTGAGGAACTAATAAAATGTTCCATCTATTCCAGGTAAAATCATCTGATGTTCTAGAGGAACAGATGAGCTCTGAGTAACTAATAAAATGTTCCATCAATTCCAGGGAAAATCATCTGATGTTCTAGAGGAACAGATGAGCTCTGAGTAACTAATAAAATGTTCCATCTATTCCTGGTAAAATCATCTGATGTTCTAGAGGAACAGATGAGCTCTGAGTAACTAATAAAATGTTCCATCTATTCCTGGTAAAATCATCTGATGTTCTAGAGGAACAGATGAGCTCTGAGTAACTAATAAAATGTTCCATCTATTCCTGGTAAAATCATCTGATGTTTTAGAGGAACGGATGAGCTCTGTGTGACTAATAAAATGTTCCATCTATTCCTGGTAAAATCATCTGATGTACTAGAGGAACAGATTAGCTCCGAGGAACTAATAAAATGTTCCATCTATTCCTGGTAAAATCATCTGATGTTTTAGACGAACAGATGAGCTCTGTGTGACTAATAAAATGTTCCATCTATTCCTGGTAAAATCATCTGATGTACTAGAGGAACAGATTAGCTCTGAGGAACTAATAAAATGTTCCATCTATTCCTGGTAAAATCATCTGATGTTCTAGAGGAACAGATGAGCTCTGAGGAACTAATAAAATGTTCCATCTATTCCTGGTAAAATCATCTGATGTTCTAGAGGAACAGATGAGCTCTGAGTAACTAATAAAATGTTCCATCTATTCCTGGTAAAATCATCTGATGTTTTAGAGGAACAGATGAGCTCTGTGTGACTAATAAAATGTTCCATCTATTCCTGGTAAAATCATCTGATGTTCTAGAGGAAAAGATTAGCTCTGAGGAACTAATAAAATGTTCCATCTATTCCTGGTAAAATCATCTGATGTTCTAGAGGAACAGATGAGCTCTGAGGAACTAATAAAATGTTCCATCTATTCCTGGTAAAAATCATCTGATGAGCTCTTAACTAATAAAATGTTCCATCTAGGAATGTTTTAGAGGAACAGATGAGCTCTGTGTGACTAATAAAATGTTCCATCTATTCCTGGTAAAATCATCTGATGTTCTAGAGGAAAAGATTAGCTCTGAGGAACTAATAAAATGTTCCATCTATTCCTGGTAAAATCATCTGATGTTCTAGAGGAACAGATGAGCTCTGAGGAACTAATAAAATGTTCCATCTATTCCTGGTAAAATCATCTGATGTTCTAGAGGAACAGATGAGCTCTGAGTAACTAATAAAATGTTCCATCTATTCCAGGTAAAATCATCTGATGTTCTAGAGGAACAGATGAGCTCTGAGTAACTAATAAAATGTTCCATCTATTCCTGGTAAAATCATCTGATGTTCTAGAGGAACAGATGAGCTCTGAGTAACTAATAAAATGTTCCATCTATTCCTGGTAAAATCATCTGATGTTCTAGAGGAACAGATGAGCTCTGAGTAACTAATAAAATGTTCCATCTATTCCTGGTAAAATCATCTGATGTTCTAGAGGAACAGATGAGCTCTGAGTAACTAATAAAATGTTCCATCTATTCCTGGTAAAATCATCTGATTACTTAGATAGTCTCTGCTCCACTCTGTTTTTATCCTCCCCCTTTCACTCTCATTTTCTCCTCCCTCTCTCTTCTGGGAGTCCTACCCTCTCTCTTCTGGGAGTCCTACCCTCAGGCTATTTACCTCGCAATCCATGTAGTAATTACTTTAGTATTTAATGTAATGCCAAGGCAATCAGAAGGTGATAACATGCAATTAAGATGTGTTCTCAGATTAAGTGTGTCTAGTGATGCACATAAGCTATCTCACATCTCTGTCCTCTCTCAACAAGATAAAGTGCCCTTCTCGTAAAACGTCAAACTATAGTGATTTAATCTGATTATTTTCAATTAATATGCATGTCTCCCTGCTTTGGTTCTACTCCACATATTGACACTGATAAATTGAGCTCATCTGGGGCTGAATTAGTTGTCCAGACACTTCATTTGGTTAGATGTTTCCTTTTCTGTCCTTCCTTCCCTTCTTTCTTTCATCTCTTCTTACTCCTTTAATTTTCAGTGTTAGCATATGCAGTGTTAGCATAAGTAGCGTTAGCATATGCAGTGTTAGCATAAGTAGCGTTAGCATATGCAGTGTTAGCATAAGTAGCGTTAGCATATGCAGTGTTAGCATATGTAGTGTTAGCATATGCAGTGTTAGCATATGCAGTGTTAGCATATGTAGTGTTAGCATATGCAGTGTTAGCATAAGTAGTGTTAGCATATGTAGTGTTAGCATATGCAGTGTTAGCATATGTATTGTTAGCATATGTAGTTTTAGCATATGCAGTGTTAGCATATGTAGTGTTAGCATATGCAGTGTTAGCATAAGTAGTGTTAGCATATGTAGTGTTAGCATATGCAGTGTTAGCATATGTAGTGTTAGCATATGTAGTTTTAGCATATGTAGTGTTAGCATATGTAGTGTTAGCATATGCAGTGTTAGCATAAGTAGTGTTAGTATAAGTAGTGTTAGCATATGTAGTGTTAGCAGACAGGCAGACAAGCAGACAGACAAGCAGACAGACAGGCAGACACACAGACAGACAAAACAGACAGGCAGGCAGACAGATATCACGATATAGATTTTGACTGTCCTACCGTCTTACCGCAGTAGAGCATTTCGGAAAGAAGAATTGCTTTAAGCATCATCATTACTGCAATACTGTATTTTGAGTTTCATCGTGCTTCAATTCTTTGAGTCTTCAAGTCCTGCTGTACTTAAAAGTCGAAAACAATGAATGGAAAACATAAACTGTATAAATCAAATATTTATAATTATACAGTACAACGCATAACCTGACCACTCACCTAAAAAGCATTTAACATATAACAATCAGAAGCAAATTGGTGACATGTCACAGTGCCCTAAATAACAAACTGTGTATTAGCCAATCAAATGGAACTAGCCGTGTGCACCCCACTAACAGCCCCGTGTGCAACAAAACTCACCATACCGCTCAGCCCTAGTTACAAGTTTATTAGTGAAGTGCTTTTCTTGTCTTCTTATACCAGTTTGTGACCTTGAATGCAGTGAATATTACATCTGAGGTGTCTGCATGTATTTGCATCTGATTCATAACTCATAACAAATTCCTGTGTCCTCTTCTGGACTCTCAGTCATGTTGCTTCTCCGCATCACTGTGTTGACAAAGGCGGACACTTTTGGAATTGCTGAAAAAGCATGGCTCCTGGAATTCCAGGGTGACGGGTCCAATTCCCAGATGGGATCTGTACGGAGAAATACGTTTATAAATGTATTCACACAAAATGGAAGGTCCAAAAAACCCATTCACATGTGTCTCTGGGAAAGAGATGTTGCCTTGGTACTCAGTAAAGAGGACAAAAACTTCCAATGGGTAACATACATCTGGTCTCAATGCAACTCACTCTAAACCAAACAAACAGAACGATGTAAACTACAATGCACCCTATTCCCTAGATAGTGCACTGCTTTCCATTAGATGCAAGGTACCCTATTCCTATGTATGTCTACATTAAATGTAGTGCACTCTAAATAGGCAACAGTGATTCACTTGGGATGGGTTCAGTGTATTGATTCTCTCTTCTGGTTGTTTAGAGTCCCAGAGATCAAAGTGTTCCTCTCAAGACTTTATTAGATTAAACACTTTCCCTGTGGGACCAGAGGAAACAACGTAAACATACGGTCCTACATCAATAAACAGAAAGATTTTCGATGAATTCCCATTACGACCAGTTGACCACATGTTCTGTGTTTGGCGGTTTTACATTGCAACACATTAGGGCTTATCATACTAGGGTTTAACACCAGAAACATGCTGATTGAACTGAACAACATTAGAACCCACACCAGAACCATGCTGATTGAACTGAACAACATTAGAACCCACACCAGAACCATGCTGATTGAACTGAACAACACTAGAACCCACACTAGAACCATGCTAATTGAACTGAACAACACTAGAACCCACACTAGAACCATGCTGATTGATCTGAACAACATTAGAACCCACACCAGAACCATGCTGATTGAACTGAACAACATTAGAACCCACACCAGAACCATGCTGATTGAACTGAACAACACTAGAACCCACACTAGAACCATGCTAATTGAACTGAACAACACTAGAACCCACACTAGAACCATGCTGATTGATCTGAACAACATTAGAACCCACACCAGAACCATGCTGATTGAACTGAACAACACTAGAACCCACACTAGAACCATGCTGATTGAACTAAACAACATTAGAACCCACACCAGAACCATGCTAATTGAACTGAACAACACTAGAACCCACACTAGAACCATGCTGATTGATCTGAACAACATTAGAACCCACACCAGAACCATGCTGATTGAACTGAACAACACTAGAACCCACACCAGAACCATGCTGATTAAACTGAAGAACATTAGAACCCACACCAGAACCATGCTGATTGAACTAAACAACATTAGAACCCACACCAGAACCATGCTAATTGAACTGAACAACACTAGAACCCACACCAGAACCATGCTGATTGAACTGAACAACACTAGAACCCACACCAGAACCATGCTGATCGAACTGAACAACACTAGAACCCACACTAGAACCATGCTAGTTGAACTGAACAACACTAGAACCCACACTAGAACCATGCTAATTGTTACTGAACAACACCAGAACCCACACTAGAACCATGCTAATTGACATGAACAAAACTACACCACATTAAGTAAATTGAATCATTTTAATTGTGAAGTTTGTTATAGTAGAAAACTTGGTAATTAAAATGATGCATCAGCTGTTGTAGTCGCGCCAATTATGGAGCTTAATTAACCAGGAGTATCGAGGAGAGAGGGAGAGACAGGGGGAAGAAGGAGAATATAGGAGAGGGGAGGAGAAGAGGGGAAGACAGAGGAAAGAAAGAGAATAGAGGAGAGGGGAGGAGAGAAGGAGGGGAGGAGAGGAGGGGAAGAGAAAAGGAATGAGACACGGGAAGAGGAGGGGAGGAGAGTGACAGGCTTGCAAATTGGCAGGTCTATTAGCTCATGGAGGAGAGGAGTAGTGGTTGAATGAGATCTGGACACGTCCTTATCAGAGTAGGAGCTTTAACCCTAACATCAGAGAATAAAGGATTCAGATGATCAACTTCATAATAGAAACACTTCTCTTCCTCATTCCAGACGGCTTTATTTTTCCTACATCCACGTGTCAGGTCAAGGGTTAATTGGGAGCCTTTACCATTTAATGATTGTCATGGAAACACATCTGACCTGTCAACGACCAGAAGGAGCTATGTGACTGCAGCCATCTAGTAATTGAACAGTAGTGTGTGTGTGCGTGTGTGTGTGTGCGTGTGTGTGTATGTGGTTATCAATAGTGGTTGTCACAGCACCACACACTGATGACCCTGTCTGTGCTTCCTCTACACGTCCTTGTTCAACGTGGATTTATTGAGAATCACCAGACTGACCATTAAGGATGTACGACTCTGTCTTTGCCTGCTGCTACGGTGTGTTGTGGACGAAGCACAGGTTAGATCCTCCATTTTCCCTGCCAGTCGCCAAATCGCCATGACAACAGATATAGAAATCACACTGACTCCTTGGAAGAAAGAAGTTAGTGACACAGTGGCACTTTGTGGCCCGTGAAGTGGGCAGGCCTCATTAAAGGACCAAGACGGTCAACAATGTTTATTCAACACACTGGAGGAAGAAATACAGAAGGAGAGCACAATGAAATAAGACAGGAGCGTAATAAATGGAGAGAGACAGAGAGGAGCGTAATAAATGGAGAGAGACAGAGAGGAGCGTAATAAATGGAGAGAGACAGAGAGGAGCGTAATAAATGGAGAGAGACAGAGAGGAGCGTAATAAATGGAGAGAGACAGAGAGGAGCGTAATAAATGGAGAGAGACAGAGAGGAGCGTAATAAATGGAGAGAGACAGAGAGGAGCGTAATAAATGGAGAGAGACAGAGAGGAGCGTAATAAATGGAGAGAGAGAGAAGAGCATGTGCTTCATCCATTGACTTTCTCATCTGACCTTGAACATTACCGTGGAGTCAAACCCATTCTTTCTGTACCACTAATAACATCTGACCTTGAACATTACCGTGGAGTCAAACCCATTAATTCTGTACCACTAATAACATCTGACCTTGAACATTACCGTGGAGTCAAACCCATTCTTTCTGTACCACTAATAACATCTGACCTTGAACATTACCGTGGAGTCAAACCCATTCTTTCTGTACCACTAATAACATCTGACCTTGAACATTACCGTGGAGTCAAACCCATTCATTCTGTACCACTAATAACATCTGACCTTGAACATTACCGTGGAGTCAAACCCATTCTTTCTGTACCACTAATAACATCTGACCTTGAACATTACCGTGGAGTCAAACCCATTCTTTCTGTACCACTAATAACATCTGACCTTGAACATTACCGTGGAGTCAAACCCATTCATTCTGTACCACTAATAACATCTGACCTTGAACATTACCGTGGAGTCAAACCCATTCATTCTGCACCACTAATTACATAGTACTAACACATTTCAAACACATTAACAAAAGCGTAATAATACATTTTTAGCACAGTGACAACACATTTATAACAAATTTAAACATATTGAAAACAAATTAACAACACATTAACAAAAGTGTTACAACACTATTATAACGTTACAACACATTTAAAATGAAATTACATGAAATACTCATTAGTAAGAGAGGAATGACACATTGATATCATAATAATAACAAAATAATAACACATTAATTACATGTGTAAAACACATTATTAACAACATGATGACACATTAATTACACATGTAAAACACATAATCAACAACATAATAACACATTAATTACACATGTAAAACACATTATCAACAACATAATAACACAGTTATTACACATGTAAAACACATAATCAACAACATAATAACACATTAATTACATCTGTAAAACACATTATTAACAACATAATAAAAAAATATTGACACATGTAAAACACATTTTTAACAACATAATAACACATTAATGGCACATTAATTACATGTGTAAAACACATTATTAACAACATAATAACACATTAATTACACATGTAAAACACATTTTTAACAACATAATAAAACATTAATTACACATGTAAAACACATTTTTAACAACATAATAACACATTAATTACACATGTAAAACACATTAATAACAAATTAATAAGACATTAATTACACATGTAAAACATTTAATAAACATAATAACACATCAATTAACAACATTATCAACAACATAATAACACATTAATTACACATGTAAAACACATAATTAACAACATAATAACACATTAATTACATCTGTAAAACACATTATTAACAAATAAAATAATACATTATTGACACATGTAAAACACATTATTAACAACATAAAACATTAACACATTAAAACAAATTAATAACAAAATAATAACAAATTAATTACACATGTAAAACACATTTTTAACAACATAATAACACATTAATGGCACAATAATTACATGTGTAAAACACATTATTAACAACATAATAACACATTAATTACACATGTAAAACACATTTTTAACAACATAATGTACCACTAATAACATCTGACCTTGAACATTAAGTCAAACCCATTCATTCTGTACCACTAATAACATCTGACCTTGAACATTACCGTGGAAAAACCCATTCATTCTTAAACAAATAAAATTTCAAACACATTAACAAAAGCGTAATAATACATTTTTAGCACAGTGACAACACATTTATAACAAATTTAAACATTGAAAACAAATTAACAACACATTAACAAAAGTGTTACAACACTATATAACGTTACAACACATTTAAAATGAAATTACATGAAATACTCATTAGTAAGAGAGGAATGACACATTGTAATTAAATACAAATAACAAAATAATAACACATTAATTACATAAAACAAATTAATTACACATAAAACAACATAAAACACATAACATAATAAAACATTAATTACACATGTAAAACACATTTTTAAAAACATAATAACATGTAAAAACATAATAACACATTATGTAAAACATAACGACATAATAACACATCAATTACACATGTAAAACACATTATCAACATTAATTAACATGTAAAACACATAATAAAACACATTAAACAACATAATAACACATTAATTACACATGTAAAACACATTTTTAACAACATAATAAAATTACATTATTGTAAAACAACAACATTATTAAACATAATAAAAAACATTACAACACATTAATTACACATGTAAAACACATTAAACAAAATTAATTTAAAATTAATAATAACACATTTTTTAACAACATAATAACACATTAACAACAAATAAAATAATACATGTGTAAAACATTATTAACAACATAATAAACATAATAACACATTAATTAAATAATTAAAACACATTTTTAACAACATAATAAACACATTAATTACACATGTAAAACACATTTTTAACATAATAACAAATTAATTACAATGTAAATTACATTACACATTGTAAGACATTAAAAACATGTAAAAATTTAATAACG
The DNA here is from genome assembly GCA_029465975.1 of Dallia pectoralis. Classification (NCBI taxonomy): domain Eukaryota; kingdom Metazoa; phylum Chordata; class Actinopteri; order Esociformes; family Umbridae; genus Dallia; species Dallia pectoralis. The sequence continues at coordinate 25,708,256 of CM055733.1, forward strand.
ACATAATAACACATCAATTACACATGTAAAACACATTATCAACAACATAATAACACATTAATTACACATGTAAAACACATAATCAACAACATAATAACACATTAATTACATCTGTAAAACACATTATTAACAAATAAAATAAAACATTATTGACACATGTAAAACACATTATTAACAACATAATAACACATTTATCACACATTAATTACACATGTAAAACAAATTAATAACAAAATAATAACAAATTAATTACACATGTAAAACACATTTTTAACAACATAATAACACATTAATGGCACATTAATTACATGTGTAAAACACATTATTAACAACATAATAACACATTAATTACACATGTAAAACACATTTTTAACAACATAATAAAACATTAATTATACATGTAAAACACATTTTTAACAACATAATAACACATTAATTACACATGTAAAACACATTAATAACAAATTAATAAGACATTAATTACACATGTAAAACTATTTAATAACGACATAATAACACATCAATTACACATGTAAAACACATTATCAACAACATAATAACACAGTTATTACACATGTAAAACACATAATCAACAACATAATAACACATTAATTACATCTGTAAAACACATTATTAACAACATAATAAAAAAATATTGACACATGTAAAACACATTTTTAACAACATAATAACACATTAATGGCACATTAATTACATGTGTAAAACACATTATTAACAACATAATAACACATTAATTACACATGTAAAACACATTTTTAACAACATAATAAAACATTAATTACACATGTAAAACACATTTTTAACAACATAATAACACATTAATTACACATGTAAAACACATTAATAACAAATTAATAAGACATTAATTACACATGTAAAACAATTTAATAACGACATAATAACACATCAATTACACATGTAAAACACATTATCAACAACATAATAACACATTAATTACACATGTAAAACACATAATCAACAACATAATAACACATTAATTACATCTGTAAAACACATTATTAACAAATAAAATAAAACATTATTGACACATGTAAAACACATTATTAACAACATAATAACACATTTATCACACATTAATTACACATGTAAAACAAATTAATAACAAAATAATAACAAATTAATTACACATGTAAAACACATTTTTAACAACATAATAACACATTAATGGCACATTAATTACATGTGTAAAACACATTATTAACAACATAATAACACATTAATTACACATGTAAAACACATTTTTAACAACCAAATACAACATTAATTATACATGTAAAACACATTATTAACAACATAATAACACATTCATTACACGTGTAAAACACGTTAATAGTCTTCTTGTCAACTGTCTATAGACTCTTCTCTTTTTTTCGATTCCAAACTCTTCTCCCCCCTTTTCTTTCTCTTCCCATCACCCTCCCCCCTCCCTAACCAATCTATTGCTCACCCTATTCTACGTTCCTGTCTTGTGAACTCCTTTCTGTCTTCCACTCTTTCTCAGTTATGTGTTAGAATTTGTTTTATATATTGTTTACTTTACATCCAATATGATACAGAGACTTAGGGTTTGTGATGAGATACTTGATAATATCAACATGACATTTAAAATTCAGTTGTAAAACCAAACTGGAATCAGGAAACAGCAGTTGATAAAAAAATCTACCTCCCGGTAAATGTTTTTTTGGTGATGTGTCCTCAACATGTGTGAAAGGAATAACCGTGAAGGAGTTGTGTGATGCCTGAGAGGCCACTACTGGCCAGTTCTCTCTACACTCCAACCTTATCAGCTGAGAGGCCACTACTGGCCAGTTCTCTCTACACCCCAACCTTATCACCTGAGAGGCCTCTACTGGCCAGTTCTCTCTACACTCCAACCTTATCACCTGAGAGGCCTCTACTGGCCAGTTCTCTCTACACTCCAACCTTATCAGCTGAGAGGCCTCTACTGGCCAGTTCTCTCTACACTCCAACCTTATCAGCTGAGAGGCCTCTACTGGCCAGTTCTCTCTACACTCCAACCTTATCACCTGAGAGGCCTCTACTGGCCAGTTCTCTACACTCCAACCTTATCACCTGAGAGGCCTCTACTGGCCAGTTCTCTACACTCCAACCTTATCAGCTGAGAGGCCTCTACTGGCCAGTTCTCTCTACACCACAACCTTATCACCTGAGAGGCCTCTACTGGCCAGTTCTCTCTACACTCCAACCTTATCACCTGAGAGGCCTCTACTGGCCAGTTCTCTCTACACCACAACCTTATCACCTGAGAGGCCTCTACTGGCCAGTTCTCTCTACACTCCAACCTTATCACCTGAGAGGCCTCTACTGGCCAGTTCTCTACACTCCAACCTTATCACCTGAGAGGCCTCTACTGGCCAGTTCTCTACACTCCAACCTTATGACCTGAGAGGCCTCTACTGGCCAGTTCTCTACACTCCAACCTTATCACCTGAGAGGCCTCTACTGGCCAGTTCTCTCTACACTCCAACCTTATCAGCTGAGAGGCCTCTACTGGCCAGTTCTCTCTACACTCCAACCTTATCACCTGAGAGGCCTCTACTGGCCAGTTCTCTCTACACTCCAACCTTATCACCTGAGAGGCCTCTACTGGCCAGTTCTCTCTACACTCCAACCTTATCACCTGAGAGGCCTCTACTGGCCAGTTCTCTACACTCCAACCTTATCAGCTGAGAGGCCTCTACTGGCCAGTTCTCTCTACACTCCAACCTTATCAGCTGAGAGGCCTCTACTGGCCAGTTCTCTCTACACTCCAACCTTATCACCTGAGAGGCCTCTACTGGCCAGTTCTCTCAACACCCCAACCTTATCACCTGAGAGGCCTCTACTGGCCAGTTCTCTACACTCCAACCTTATCACCTGAGAGGCCTCTACTGGCCAGTTCTCTACACTCCAACCTTATCACCTGAGAGGCCTCTACTGGCCAGTTCTCTACACTCCAACCTTATCAGCTGAGAGGCCTCTACTGGCCTGTTCTCTACACTCCAACCTTATCAGCTGAGAGGCCTCTACTGGCCAGTTCTCTACACCCCAACCTTATCACCTGAGAGGCCTCTACTGGCCAGTTCTCTCTACACTCCAACCTTATCACCTGAGAGGCCTCTACTGGCCTGTTCTCTACACTCCAACCTTATCAGCTGAGAGGCCACTACTGGCCTGTTCTCTACACCACAACCTTATCAGCTGAGAGGCCTCTACTGGCCAGTTCTCTCTACACTCCAACCTTATCACCTGAGAGGCCTCTACTGGCCAGTTCTCTCTACACTCCAACCTTATCACCTGAGAGGCCTCTACTGGCCAGTTCTCTCTACACTCCAACCTTATCAGCTGAGAGGCCTCTACTGGCCAGTTCTCTACACCCCAACCTTATCAACTGAGAGGCCTCTACTGGCCAGTTCCCTACACTCCAACCTTATCACCTGAGAGGCCTCTACTGGCCAGTTCTCTACACTCCAACCTTATCACCTGAGAGGCCTCTACTGGCCAGTTCTCTACACTCCAACCTTATGACCTGAGAGGCCTCTACTGGCCAGTTCTCTACACTCCAACCTTATCACCTGAGAGGCCTCTACTGGCCAGTTCCCTACACTCCAACCTTATCACCTGAGAGGCCACATCACCTGAATCAACAACCGGCACCCCGTAGAGGGAACAATTAGCGACCTGAACCGCCAATTATCTGCATACTCGTTGATAAAGCAGTAGACTAGTTAGGGAACAGACTGCCTGGTTAAAAGCAGTAGACTAGTTAGGGAACAGGCTGACTGGTTAAAAGCAGTAGACTAGTTAGGGAACAGACTGCCTGGTTAAAAGCAGTAGACTAGTTAGGGAACAGACTGCCTGGTTAAAAGCATCATTTGTTAGCAACCTCTGTTTCCAGCCCAGTGTTTCATGAAGACGCTGTGGGAGTGAATATGAAAGAAACAGCAAAACAACCATACAAGAGAAGGCATGAAATCCAAATGTTTTGCTGACAGCAGGGGAGACAGCTGATGTTTGAACTCATTAAAATTCTCTCACAAAAAATACTTTTTTAGAGGAGATATTGAATCTGAGAAAAGAGAAAACGTATTTCTGTCTGTTAAAGTTACATGTTTCTGAAACATTCCATTTCCTCAAAAATTCTTAATAGGAATGGGATCTGTGCAATATATCTGGCTAATCCTTCAGGGATTTTGTTGAACAATTAAAATCAATAGCATTTAACACAGACACACAGACACACAGACATGAAAAAATATTGTTTAGATAAACCCAGGCAGGTGTGTCTCCTGGGGCCAAGATTGGCCCCACCTGGGATTTGTCAATAAAAAACTCTGCATTGTTCACTACATTTCAACTTTCCACTCACTCCTGGATTTCTTTTATTTCCTGATTCAAAGAGTTCAACAAAAGGTTTGGAGGGAAACAGTCTTTTGAAGATGATTCAGTTAGTGAGTCCTTACGGGCCGACACCACTTCACTACACCTGGTCGAAAACCTCCTCTTACTGATTTAAAGACTTTGGGATCTATAGATGATCAATAATATATTTTCCATTTAAGTATTATACGCGGTGTATTTCTGAGCCCAGGGAGTTGCTGCTTACATGAATCTGGCAGCGCTGGGTTGCACACTCAAATCTGGCAGCGCTGGGTTGCACACTCGAATCTGGCAGCGCTGGGTTGCACACTCGAATCTGGCAGCGCTGGGTTGCACACTCGAATCTGGCAGCGCTGGGTTGCACACTCGACAGCTTTAAACGCTTTAGTTAGCCAGTCATGCGGGTTCCAGACGAGGTAGAAGTGACCTGATCGTGAGCGAACTTGATCTGTGGTTTCCTGTGAGCGGCATTCCAATGTCTTCACAGACATATGAGCAATGACTCCCAGTAGTCAGACTGAGGATGGGAGGAGCTTCTGGACATGGGTTTGACACAGACAGGAGCGTGGGCCAGATGACCGGGATGATAATGTCCTAGACAGAGCTCAAACACAAGCCTGACTTTAATCAGAGCTCAAACACAAGCCTGACTTTAATCAGAGCTCAAACACAAGTCTGACTTTAATCAGAGCTCAAACACAAGCCTGACTTTAATCAGAGCTCAAACACAAGTCTGACTTTACTCAGAGCTCAAACACAAGTCTGACTTTAATCAGAGCTCAAACACAAGCCTGACTTTAATCAGAGCTCAAACACAAGTCTGACTTTAATCAGAGCTCAAACACAAGCCTGACTTTAATCAGAGCTCAAACACAAGCCTGACTTTAATCAGAGCTCAAACACAAGCCTGACTTTAATCAGAGCTCAAACACAAGCCTGACTTTAATCAGAGCTCAAACACAAGCCGGACTTTAATCAGAGCTCAAACACAAGCCAGACTTATCTCAGAGCTCAAACACAAGCCTGACTTATCTCAGAGCTCAAACACAAGCTGGACTTATCTATGCGTGATGACATGCTGGACACTTGGTACATCAGGAGAACATAGACTGGAGAACACAGACTGGACACTTGGTACATCAGGAGAACATAGACTGGAGAACACAGACTGACCACTACGTCACATATGAAACAGCTGCAAACATAAAGAAGCATCCCAAATTATTTTTGTTTGTCTTCTTGTTTGTCTACTTGTTTGTTTTCCTGTCTGTCTGTCCATCCCTCTTTCTTTCTTGTAATCTTTTAATTCAGCCACACTTCCCCCACTTCCTCCTCCCTCCTCCTCCCCCCCTCCTCTCCCTCCTCTCACCTCCTTCCTCACCGCAACCAGATAAACTTTCTCCAAACTCCCTTCCCTTGACAAGCGATAAAAGAAAACATAACCAGCCGGTAGAGCTGTGCTGCCAGGCAACCAGAAAACATAACCAGCATGTAGAGCTGTGCTGCCAGGCAACCAGAAAACATAACCAGCATGTAGAGCTGTGCTGCCAGGCAACCAAAAACATAACCAGCATGTAGAGCTGTGCTTCCAGGCAACCAGAAAACATAACCAGCATGTAGAGCTGTGCTGCCAGGCAACCAGAAAACATAACCAGCATGTAGAGCTGTGCTGCCAGGCAACCAGAAAATATAACCAGCATGTAGAGCTGTGCTGCCAGGCAACCAGAAAACATAACCAGCAGGTAGAGCTGTGCTGCCAGGCAACCAGAAAACCTAACCAGCATGTAGAGCTGTGCTGCCAGGCAACCAGAAAACCTAACCAGCATGTAGAGCTGTGCTGCCAGGCAACCAGAAAACATAACCAGCATGTAGAGCTGTGCTGCCAGGCAACCAGAAAACCTAACCAGCATTTAGAGCTGTGCTGCCAGGCAACCAGAAAACCTAACCAGCATGTAGAGCTGTGCTGCCAGGCAACCAGAAAACATAACCAGCAGGTAGAGCTGTGCTGCCAGGCAACCAGAGCAATGCTGCAGTGTGATTTGCTTCAATTGTTGAGTAATGGAAGTTAAGCCCAGTCACAAGTGCCCGTTTGTCACCTCTGAAATGCAAAACCAAACTGCATTGTTTTGTCCAAAGTATTAAGCATGATGGATGTTTTCCGAGCCACAATGGCGTCATTCAGTTGCTTGTGTCTCAGCCTGGATAGATGTCATATATTTTCATTGAATATTAAATGTTTTCCTAGCAGACTGGAGTAAGTGCAGCAGTTTGGAGAGGATGGAGGCTTTCTAAAACCAGGGAAGTTATTCAGCAAGCCTCCATGTCACCCTGAAATAATATAATAAGAATTGTTGCTCTTTAAGATCTGCCGTGTCCTGCCACAATGGCTAGAGAAGGACAAACGCCACTCTGAACAACACAAAGAAACGGTCCGAAACATGCAAGACCCAAACACATTCCTGTTTGTTCTGCGGCTGTCTGTAGGTTTTGTGTTTCTGACACACTTTGCAAAGCGTAGATTTGATTTATTTAGCGAGCTGATAATTGTATGGGAGCCATGTCATATGTGATGAAAGAGCATTGCTTTTATTAGGACATCTGTTTAATGTGCAGGTGGGGGAGAGAGGTGGGGGGAGAGAGGTGGGGGAGAGAGAGGTGGGGGAGAGAGAGGTGGGGGGAGAGAGAGGTGGGGGGAGAGAGAGGTGGGGGGGAGAGGGGGGCATTTACAAAACATACAAAAAGACCTCTGCATGAATCAAAACAAGGGAATAATCAAAAGTCAGTGGAAGATGGAGACAGGTTTGAAGCTAATGGTGATGTGAAGGCATCATCTGCTGTAACAACTGAACCATTAGAAATACTGCTTGAATGAAATAGCATAAAGGATTTAAAACACACCAAAGCATTTCTGAGCTCAAAGCTTTGAAATGCAAATATAATTAATAACAATATGTTTTAAAATAACTTTCCGAGATGACATCAAATCGCTCCTAATGTGTAAAATACCCACTGTGTTGATGATAGGTACTTCCTGTTGACCATGATGATAGGTACTTCCTATTGATCATGATGATAGGTACTTCCTGTTCACCATGATGATAGGTACTTCCTGTTGATCATGATGATAGGTACTTCCTGTTGACCATGATGATAGGTACTTCCTGTTGACCATGATGATAGGTACTTCCTGTTGACCATGATGATAGGTACTTCCTGTTGACCATGATGATAGGTACTTCCTGTTGATCATGATGATAGGTACTTCCTGTTGACCATGATGATAGGTACTTCCTGTTGACCATGATGATAGGTACTTCCTGTTGACCATGATGATAGGTACTTCCTGTTGACCATGATGATAGGTACTTCCTGTTGACCATGATGATAGGTACTTCCTGTTGACCATGATGATAGGTACTTCCTGTTGACCATGATGATAGGTACTTCCTGTTGACCATGATGATAGGTACTTCCTGTTGATCATAATGATAGGTACTTCCTGTTGACCATGATGATAGGTACTTCCTGTTGACCATGATGATAGGTACTTCCTGTTCACCATGATGATAGGTACTTCCTGTTGACCATGATGATAGGTACTTCCTGTTGACCATGATGATAGGTACTTCCTGTTGACCATGATGATAGGTACTTTCTGTTCACCATGATGATAGGTACTTCCTGTTCACCATGATGATAGGTACTTCCTGTTCACCATGATGATAGGTACTTCCTGTTCACCATGATGATAGGTACTTCCTGTTCACCATGATGATAGGTACTCGGTACATAAGCACCAAATTGAGATTGAGAATCAAGGATCTACTGAACACTTAAAAAAATAATATTTATGCATAAACACTGTCAAGCATAGAAATGTTATATCCTAAAAATCTACTAGCTACTGTTGTTTTGTTTAGAACACAAATAAACACAGTAAAATAATCAGTAAACACACCAGAATGACCAACAGTGTTTTGTGTTGATAATATCTTAACCATCTCACTGGTTGTGTTCTTAATATCTTAACCATCTCACTGGTTGTGTTCTTAATATCTTAACCATCTCACTGGTTGTGTTCTTAATATCTTAACCATCTCACTGGTTGTGTTCTTAATGTCTTAACCATCTCACTGGTTGTGTTCTTAATGTCTTAACCATCTCACTGGTTGTGTTCTTAATATCTTAACCATCTCACTGGTTGTGTTCTTAATATCTTAACCATCTCACTGGTTGTGTTCTTAATGTCTTAACCATCTCACTGGTTGTGTTCTTAATGTCTTAACCATCTCACTGGTTGTGTTCTTAATATCTTAACCATCTCACTGGTTGTGTTCTTAATGTCTTAACCATCTCACTGGTTGTGTTCTTAATGTCTTAACCATCTCACTGGTTGTGTTCTTAATATCTTAACCATCTCACTGGTTGTGTTCTTAATGTCTTAACCATCTCACTGGTTGTGTTCTTAATATCTTAACCATCTCACTGGTTGTGTTGATAATATCTTAACCATCTCACTGGTTGTGTTCTTAATATCTTAACCATCTCACTGGTTATGTTCTTAATATCTTAACCATCTCACTGGTTGTGTTCTTAATATCTTAACCATCTCACTGGTTGTGTTCTTAATGTCTTAACCATCTCACTGGTTGTGTTCTTAATGTCTTAACCATCACACTGGTTTTGAGGTTGTCTGAAACATCTTCCTCTTTCTAGAACTAATGTGCTTCAGCCATCTGGCTGTAATGAGACCATTTCCATACTGTTTTGTTGCTTTGCTTTATAGACATTAGCATAATTGTTCAAAGATTTAGCTTCAAAATGTACAACCACACTGGGAATGAGGGGACAGAGCCAGGGAGAAAGAAAGAAAAGAGAGAGGAAGAAAGAGAGAGAAAGAAAGAGCAGACAGAGGATGTGTGTAGAGCCAATTCATTTCTCTCCTTCCTCTGGCAGTCTTTTCCAGCACCCCTAATCAACCCTGGCTTTATCTGCTAATCCACATTTAAACTTTCACCTGTGGGGGGGCTCTTTGTCTCGCTAATGGAACCAGAAAGAAGAGGGAGGCCAGACTGAATGAAGAATCTGATTCATCATATTTCTCCACAGCTAAAAAGCTGCTTTCTCCAAAAGGGAATTTGAATTAACGCCACTTCCATTTGACGAAACAGAAACAAATGTTTTAAATGAAACAATCGAATCCTACTGAAACAGTACGATGGCAGCAGCTCAAAATAAATTAGCGTTCAAAAGCCAAATAGTGGGATGTTTGGTTATTGAAGGCCTGTGATGGACACCACAGATACTAAACTAAGAAACATAAACGGGAGATGCCAGAGATAGACAGCTTGTAAAATTTGGGAAACATCAACAAACGTCAAATAATGAAATTACAAATAGATCATTCTATTGATAGAACGGTGGCACAGCCAATCACTGGCTCATATCTGTTAATGGCACAACCAATCACTATGTAATGTTACAGTCTAACTGGATTAAGGAGTACATTTCCTCAGTCTTTGTTTCGGTAGTCTTTGTTTCGGTAGTCTTTGTTTCGGTAGTCTTTGTTTCGGTAGTCTTTGTTTCGGTAGTCTTTGTTTCGGTACTCTTTGTTTCGGTAGTCTTTGTTTCGGTAGTCTTTGTTTCGGTAGTCTTTGTTTCGGTTTTCTTTGTTTCGGTAGTCTTTGTTTCGGTAGTCTTTGTTTCGGTAGTCTTTGTTTCGGTAGTCTTTGTTTCGGTAGTCTTTGTTTTGGTAGTCTTTCCAACACAGTCCTCCTCTGCCTTGGCTTTGCCTTGTTAAGGAAAGAGAAACAACTGGGCGTTAAAAAGCTGTTTGTTTAAAGTCTTTCAATCAGTGTCAACTATGAATATTCATAGCGGGTGAAATGTACGCCTTTAAAACACAATACATTATTTACCATCATGACACCAGAATTATATTCTGCCTAGATTTACTTTGTCGCTTTACTAAATTACCTGGTACACAAATGCTGCATATATGCTAAATGGTGTAATTTGCATGAGAGATCTCTAGCAAGAGAAATATTTAAAGCTTTTCAATTTTTTTAAACATCTTCTTACAGCAATATCATACATTTCACTAGTTCCTCTTTATTCAACAACATTTCTAATACAATATTTTGTTTCGCAGAGGAACCTGAATCTGCCAGAGACAATGTGTGAGCCCCTAAACCTGCCAAAAGGCAATGTGTGAGCCTCTAAACCTGCCAGAAGACAATGTGTGAGCCTCTAAACCTGCCAGAAGACAATGTGTGAGCCTCTAAACCTGCCAGAAGACAATGTGTGAGCCTATATTAATCTCCTATAATCATTAGATTTAGAATCAGAATCATGTTTATTTGCCAAGTCTTTTTAAACACACAATAATAAAAATTGATATAGCTGCAGCATTTAGAACATCTATCAATCAATCAAATTGTATTTGTAGAGCGCCTTACAACAGCCAAAAGGTGCACAAGGCACTTTCCAGTAAAAAGCATAAAAAGACAACAGTATATAAAAACATAAGTGTACATAAAATAACAGTAGAGTCAACGGCTAGGTGTTAAAAGCTTGTCTCAATAGATGTGTTTTCAACTGCGATTTAAAAACACTTAACACGGTGATGCTTTGTAGGTGTGGTGAAAGAGCGTTCCACAGCTTAGGGCCCTGGACGGCAAATGACCGACATCCGAACTTTTTATATTTTGATTTTGTAATCACCAGAGAGGTGTGTTCAGAGGAGCGCAGGGTTCTGGCTGGTTGGTAGAACGTTATTAATTCAGCGAGGAAGGCCGGGGCCATACCATTGATGGCCTTGAACACAAACAGCAGGACCTTATACTCCACCCTAAAGCGCACCGGGAGCCAGTGGAGCATTTTAAGACGTACACAAACAGGGCAAACAGAGCAAAACACACAACACAGTCAAGCAAAGAGTCCAGAGACCCGGCCTAGTTGGCATATGTACTGGATGAATATAGAATATGTAATATGCATCTGAATAGTGCGAAAGAGCAATGTCTAGATGTGTGAGCAGATTGCAGAAAAAGCATCAAATTGTGCAAAAACAGCAATATCTAGTTATATACAGGTGTGCAAAAGAAGAGCGATGACCAGTTACAGTACAGGATGTCCATCGAGGTCATTTGTATCAGAGCTGATAGTGTCCAGGGTGGGTAATGTGGGGGGGGGGGACTAAGGGCGGTTTAGTACTAGATGCATATTCCTTAGACTCACCACCGTGGGGAAGAAGCTGTTCTTGTGACGGGATGTTTTGGTCTTGATAGACCGTAGCCGTCTGCCAGAGGGGAGAGTTCTGAACAGTCCGTTACCCGGATGGGAGGGGTCTGCCTCGATCTGTGCTGCCCAACTCAGTGACCTGACTTTGAACAGTTCGTTGAGGGATGGTAGCTTACATCCAATGGTCCGCTCCAGATAGTGGATGATGCGTTGCAGTCTGTCCTTATCCTTGACAGTGGCTGCAGCGTACCAGACTGTGATGGAGGAGGGCAGGATGGACTCATATGAAATAAATGCATACATCAATGTATTCTTAGTATGTCCTCATGTTTTATTTGTGTTTCTGTAAGCACATTTGAGTTACCAGACACCCTGGACTTCCATCTCACTGGTTCCTCTGTTTTGGTTAGTATATTAAGCTGTATACATATACAGTTGTGTCCCAGTTGCTCCACCAATCCACTTCAGAAGGATCTGTCTCCATCTAGTGGTGGTGTAGAGTTACTTCAGCTTGGCCAGATCTCACTAGGCCAACACACATCTACTACCAAAGGTCGCAATGTAATAAACTTCTCCCTGTGATAAATTATCGCTCATTGTCATTTAATTTTTCGGGAACAGTAATGACAGAACATCTCTTGGGACATATAATCTTTGTAAGCTTATAATTATCATAATGACACAATAAAGTTGTCGCTGTCACATTAATTTGCTTCAGGTAATGCAGTAGTCTCGTGTTACTATGTAGGCAGATTACATCGTGTTACAAAACAATGGTTGAGGCCTATTTAGGCTTTGCTCGTGTAATCGTAGCATTTAGCACCTCTGTCAGGGCGGACGCGACAGGCCAATTTCCACACTTATTAAGCCTATGACACACTTGCAATAATCGTATTAGCGTTTATGGGTGAAAATGGCTCTGGTTTTAGGGCGGGGCAAGTTTTCTCTGGTATAATACCGGCTTGAAATGTACGGAGTTCACACAGTGTCATCATGTCCCCGCTGCTCTCTGCACCAGGCCAGGAGGAGAACAGAAGGAGGACAGAGGGAGTAGAGAGGAGGACAGAGGGAGTAGAGAGGAGGACAGAGGGAGTAGAGGAGGAGGACAGAGGGAGTAGAGAGGAGGACAGAGGGAGTAGAGGAGGACAGAGGGAGTAGAGAGGAGGACAGAGGGAGTAGAGAGGAGGACAGAGGGGGTAGAGAGGAGGACAGAGGGGGTAGAGAGGTGGACAGAGGGAGTCGAGAAGGACAGAGGGGGTAGAGATGAGGACAGAGGGAGTAGAGAGGTGGACAGAGGGAGTAGAGGAGGACAGAGGGAGTAGAGAGGAGGACAGAGGGAGTAGAGGAGGACAGAGGGGGTAGAGGAGGACAGAGGGAGTAGAGGAGGACAGAGGGAGTAGAGAGGAGGACAGAGGGAGTAGAGGAGGACAGAGGGAGTAGAGGAGGACAGATGGAGTAGAAATGAGGACAGAGGGAGTAGAGATGAGGACAGAGGGAGTAGAGAGGAGGACAGAGAGAGTAGAGAGGAGGGCAGAGGGAGCAGAGGGAGTAGAGGGGGTAGAGAGGTGGACAGATGGAGTAGAGGAGGACAGAGGGAGTAGAGGAGGACAGAGGGGGTAGAGAGGAGGACAGAGGGAGCATCTTATTGGACCAGATTACGTAGCATCAAAGCATTTTATTGGACCAGATTACGTAGCATCACAGCATCTTATTGGACCAGATTACGTAGCATCATAGCATCTCATTGGACCAGGCCACTTAACAAGGAGCCAATTGGATCAGACATTAAGCCCGGTGCGGACATTGACATTTACTAGGGCGTCATAATAACGTAACATTTCTTCTATTCTGTTCAAACTGGGTTCAGATGGACAAGTCAGACACATTTATACACTGTGGATTTGTCTTCAAAACGTCTTACTACAAATCGTCAGATCCGGCACAGAAAAACAAAATCATTCATCCAGAAAAAAAACAATTTTGTGAAAGTCACATAACAGGTTTCTAAGACAAGGGTCAGTTGTAGTGATCTCTGAGTTATTTCTTATGGGAGCATTTTTGGAATGGGATATTGTAGAGACCTCAAGCTGAGAAGAGTAAAAGGAGTCTGTCACACAAAAATGTCACTGAGTGGGTATGTTTGGTTTCTCTCAAGGGTTTCGTACAGGTCTGGTTGTCTGGGGACTTCTGGGTTGCGTCTGTCAGAGTCTCTGAAGAATCACATGATAGGTCTCCATCTCAGAGGAGTAAAGTGCTTTAAAATTAACAAATAACAGTTTCCCTCCCTAATGTTTACTGTCACATTCAGTAGATGATGGATATCTGCAGGAGATGAATAAACCCATCTCATGTTCATCTGTATGTCAGTTGTTCCATAAGCATTCATTGACCTGAGAAAAGCACTGCATTGTTAGAATCAGGAATTTGTTTACACTTAACACATTTACCAGGTTGATTTACCAGGTTGATTTACCAGGTTGATTTACCAGGTTGATTTACCAGGTTGATTTAGCAGGTTGATTTAGCAGGTTGATTTAGCAGGTTGATTTAGCAGGTTGATTTAGCAGGTTGATTTAGCAGGTTGATTTAGCAGGTTGATTTAGCAGGTTGATTTACCAGGTTGATTGAACAGGCTGATTGAACAGGCTGATTGAACAGGCTGATTTACCAGAATGAATGAATGAATGCATGTAGAACTGGGTTTCTCCAGTTAGGAGAAAGGCCATTATGATAAATGTGTTGTCAGACATGTCTTCAGATACTGATACTTTTTTCCATACTGCTTCATGTATATAATGAGGTATAAGAAGCTTAAACATTTTAATTTTCTCCATGCATAATTGCTGCTTGTCACCCTTAAGCATTCAGTGATGTATTGTCAATGTGCACTGCACTCTTGCAATGTGTGACTTTTATGTATAACAGTCACTGAGTCTAAGGAATATGCCTGAAGCCTCCACACTACCCACCCTGGACACTCGGTTCTGATACAGATGACCAGATGGACATCCTGTACTATAACTGGATATTGCTTTTCTTTTGCACAACTGTATACAGGTGCAAGACCAATAAAAAAAGGAGTTTTAGAAATGTTGGCCAACTGAAAAGTATGAACATGAAAAGTATGAGCATGTACAGCACTCAATACTTAGTTGGGGCTCCTTTTGCCTGAATTACTGCAGCAATGCGGCGTGGAGTCGATCAGTCTGTTTAACTGCTCAGGTGTTATGAGAGCCCAGGTTGCTCTGATAGTCGCCTTCATCTCTACTGCATTGTTGGGTCTGGCGTATCACATCTTCCTCTTCACAATACCCCATAGATTTTCTATAGGGTTAAGGTCATGCGAGTTTGCTGGCCAATTAAGAACAGGGATACCATGGTCCTTAAACCAGGTACTGGTAGCTTTGGCACTGTGTGCAGGTGCCAAGTCCTGTTGGAAAATGAAATCTCAATCTGCATAAGGTTGGTCAGCAGCAGGAAGCATGAAGTGCTCTAAAACTTCCTGTTAGACGGCTGCGTTGACCTTGGACCTCAGAAAACACAGTGGACCAACACCAACAGATGACATGGCACCCCAAACCATCACTGACTGTGGAAACTTTACACTGGACTTCAAGCAACATGGATTCTGGGCCTCTCCTCTCTTCCTCCAGACTCTGGGACCTTGATTTCCAAAGAAAATGCTAAATTTACTTTCATCAGAGAACATAACTTTGGACCACTAGCAGTCCAGTCCTTTTTGTCTTTAGCCCAGGCGAGACACTTCTGACGCTGTGTCTTGTTCAAGAGTGGCTTGACACAAGGAATGCGACAGCTGAAACCCATGTCTTGCATACGTCTGTGCGTGGTGGTTCTTGAAGAACTGACTCCAGCTGCAGTCCAGTCTTTGTGAATCTCCCCCACATTTTTTAATGGGTTTTGTTTCACAATCCTCCCCAGGGTGCGGTTATCCCTATTGCTTGTACACTTTTTTCTACCACATCTTCCTTCCCTTCGTCTCTCTATTAATGTGCTTGGACACAGAGCTCTCTTGCCCTCCTTGTGCAAGCTGTTATGGTCGTCTATTGGACAGCTGTCAAGTCAGCAGTCTTCCCCATGATTGTGTAGCCTACAGAACTAGACTGAGAAACCATTTAAAGGCCTTTGCAGGTGTTTTTGAGTTAATTAGCTTATTAAAGTGTGGCACCAGGTGTCTTCAATATTGAACCTTTTCACAATATTCAAATTTTCTGAGATACTGATTTTGGGGTTTTCATTAGTTGTCAGTTATAATCATCAACATTAAAAGAAAACACTTGAAATATATCAGTCTATGTGGAATGAATGTATACATTATACAAGTTTCACTTTTTGAATGGAATTACTGAAATAAATCAACTTTTTGAATATAATATTCTAATTATATGACCAGCACCTGTATATAACTATATATTCCTCTTTTGCACAATTTGATGCTTGAACCTGGACATTGCTATTTCTTTTTCTGCAATCTGCTCACACATCTAGACATTGCTCTTTAGCACTATTCAGATACATATTACACATTCTATTCACCCAGTACATATGTCTACTAGGCCGGGTCTCTTGACTGTTTGTGTTGTGTGTTTTGCCCTGTTTGTGTTGTCTTAAAATACATGTTCTAAATGCTGCAGCTATATCAATTTTTATTATTGTGTGTTTAAAAAGACTTGGTGAAGAAAACCTGATTCTGATAAGAAATGTGTATGAACAATATTAAACAATGTATGAGTTGTAGTTTTATATATATTGTTCATACACATTTCTTATCAGAATATACTATATTATTATATCATTAGGTAAAGTCAGACTAATCATCTTTATTGGATAATCTATATAACAGAATAAGTTAAATAATTTTCTTGGAGCAAACTGAACATGTGTTATGGTTATGTTACGGTTGTGTTGTGGTTGTGTAATGGTTGTCCAAACAGACAGGCTCATTAAAACATGAGATTGATTAAATCTGAAGAAACCATACCCAGATAGGGTTGTGGTTGTCTTAATGTTTCTTGATATGTTCTAGACATTGATTACTCTGTACTATTGCTTGCCTCACAAAGCACTTTGCGGCGTACTTAGCTAACACCATAAGTCAGAGTTGTTGCAAAAAAACCAAAGACTCCGTTTCTCACAACTTTTCTTACTCGACCCTAAAGTTTCCCTCGGCAACCGGCGTCTGTTTGTTCTTACTGAAATGACATTGTTTTAATTGCGATGGAACCTGAACAGTACAACCTCAGCCAGGCTAAGATGAGCTTGGCATATTATGCTAATATGTTAATGTCCCGGTGCTGATATGTGTACCCAGGGAAGTGAAGCGTTGCTGCTTGATCCGTCACCAGGCAGGCTGTCACCCAACTACCTGGAGGCATCAGCTCACTCTCTCTCCCTCCCATCATCCATCCTGTCCAAGCCATTACCCATGGACGGGTAAGAAGATAAATATTGTTGCAGATGCCTGACTCTCTCTAAATGAGCTTTTCCAGACCAGATTTATCAAGCCATAGCAGGGGTCTGAAGCTCCACAACGTGACGTGTTCCTGAACAGTACAGAACAGTTGGATTCTGCATCATCAACTTTACACTGGGTTGTTGTCGTACGTTATGATGATATACAATAGGTGGTTCCCAGAAGGGTCTCTAGCTGTTTCCAGGAGGTTACCTTGGCTGTTCTATGGAGGTTACCTTGGCTGTTCTATGGAGGTCACCTTGGCTGTTCTCCGGAGGTTACCTTGGCTGTTCTCCAGAGGTACCCTTGGCTGTTCTCCAGAGGTTACCTTGGCTGTTCTCCAGAGGTTACCTTGGCTGTTCTCCAGAGGTTACCTTGGCTGTTCTCCAGAGGTTACCTTGGCTGTTCTACGGAGCTTACGTAATTTTTTAAGCATAGTTCAAGTAATGGATGCAAACTTTGTCTCAGTTTTACAAAGTTGTCACTCACTCTCTTTCTATTTTTACTTTCCACACGTCTTGGAAGCATACAGGAACAGCTAGCATGCTAGTATATATTGTTCCACTACACATAGAAGCATACAGGAACAGCTAGCATAGTATATATTGTTCCACTACACATAGAAGCATACAGGAACAGCTAGCATGCTAGTATATATTGTTCCACTAAACATAGAAGCATACAGGAACAGCTAGCATGCTAGTATATATTGTCCCACTAAACATAGAAGCATACAGGAACAGCTAGCATGCTAGTATATATTGTTCCACTACACATAGAAGCATACAGGAACAGCTAGCATGCTAGTATATATTGTTCCACTAAACATAGAAGCATACAGGAACAGCTAGCATAGTATATATTGTTCCACTACACATAGAAGCATACAGGAACAGCTAGCATGCTAGTATATATTGTTCCACTAAACATAGAAGCATACAGGAACAGCTAGCATAGTATATATTGTTCCACTACACATAGAAGCATACAGGAACAGCTAGCATGCTAGTATATATTGTTCCACTAAACATAGAAGCATACAGGAACAGCTAGCATAGTATATATTGTTCCACTACACATAGAAGCATACAGGAACAGCTAGCATAGTATATATTGTTCCACTAAACATAGAAGCATACAGGAACAGCTAGCATGCTAGTATATATTGTTCCACTAAACATAGAAGCATACAGGAACAGCTAGCATGCTAGTTTACATTGTTCCGCTACATAAATCCTGAAGTACTTCAATAACTTCTCATTGCAGATCAGTCATGGGCGATTCTGTATAGAAACATCTGAGGTGCAAGTCACACACGTCTGGAGATCAAGCTCTATGAAAACTTTAAGAGACACCAAAGTATTACAGACTGTCACTGTGTGTGGTCTTTATTCACCCTCTCTCTCTTAGGCGTGCCCCATATTTCTGAGGATGTAAATCATAAGAACAACAGACCTTCATGTTCCTCCTACACGTCACCTCCTGGACGCAGGCTGAAAAGGAGACTCATCTCTAAAGGGCAGTAAATTTTGTATATCCCAATTTTTGGGCTCTGAGGCCTGGCTTAACAGCACTGAGAGAGGCCTCCTGTGGTAAACAGACATGTTGCCAATATATGGCAGAGAATTAAGA
Organism: Dallia pectoralis; assembly: GCA_029465975.1. Lineage (NCBI taxonomy): Eukaryota > Metazoa > Chordata > Actinopteri > Esociformes > Umbridae > Dallia > Dallia pectoralis. Next base: position 25,727,022 of record CM055733.1, read on the forward strand.
ACCTAAAATTGTAGCAACATACAAAGCTCTCATTACCTGCGCCGTGCCACTGTTTTGCTTTATTAAACACAGAAGTTATTGGCTCTAAATATCCCCAGTAAATTCTGATAGTCCGAGGGAACTCCAATATCTTCTGAGGTCCTGGCAGTGGTGGAAACCCCAACAGTATATTGTTGTATTCAAACATTAAAATCTCTGAAGTCAGATGTAGTTTGAAAGACAAGTGTATATAAATATTTGCTATTTTAAATACCCACACGTACTTTTCATTTAAATATTGAATGGTTCTTTTTTTAAAACAGGTTATATCTAATTATGAGATGTGTTGAAATAAAGAACCAGATTAATTCCCTGGCTAATCACCTCAATTGGACCTCAGTGTAAACAAAACCTTATAGTCATTATGAAGTTATGCGAGCTGTGTGTTGTCAGCAGTGCTCACAACGTGACGCTATTCATCTGTTTTTGGGGCTGTGTTTTAGCCAGTGGTGTCTGGGTTTGGCATGTTCAAAAAGTCAGGGGAGTTGGCATGTTCAGAAAGTGAAGAATTGATCTGAAATGTGTTTGTAATTAGTGTCTTCCCTGGTGGAGCATCTTCCCATTAAGCTGGTAAGGCATTGAGAGTACTGGAGAATAAATATGTCTAACAGCCATGAAGTCACTGAGTGTGCCAACTGTCCAAACAGCTAACTTCATTAAGAAGGCCTGTCATCTCATAGAGCAAACACTCCTAAATGCTTCTTCCAGAACTGGTATGGTTCTTTAAATAACTTTTGCTGGTTATGAATGTTTCAGTTAAATGAACACTATTTTGGGTGTTTTTGATTGTCTTTGTTCAATAGTCACTGGGGTTCCAAAAATTACAGAATATCCTCGTTCATTCATCTACTTCCTGGTCAAATTCTATTGCCACTCTCAAAGGTGATCAGAAAATAATACAACTTTTTACAGATCCTTGAGAGATCACTAGCTAGCTAATCTTTTTAAGATTGCAAAACAATGACATTAAAAATCACTATGAAATTGCAAAAAAATAACTACGAACAATGGATATTGTGTTTAACTTTTAGCCATTTAGCCGATCATAAAATGTATATCAGTGTAATGCAGAATATGTTGTTTTAGCCTCATGTGAATAATATTCACAGTTAAGTCAATGTATCAGATGTTAATACAATATTAACGCTGGGTAAATGTCTTCACAGTGAAATAATATTTTAAGTGTGGGGTCCTTGTCAAATTAATGTTCTTTAATTGGCTATAAAGCCAGCAGATGTGTCCTATGTATAGCACATAGCACATTGGCCAGTGTTAACTGGTGTTGATTTCAGTGTTAACTTTCTAGTGTTGATTCAGGATTTTTATCAGCCTTCACCGGTGTAAAAAAATTCCAGTGTTGCTATTAATAACAGAGTTGAAGACAAACCACGAACATCATAAAAACATTTCCCAGAAATCTATTTTGCCGGTTCATTTTTTTTGTACATTAATTGATTTGATTGATGGAATATGTTCCTCTTAAATAATCAATATGATTTGTTATATGAATTATTAGAACATTCTGGGCTCAGAATGTTTCAGGAATAACTTATCTACAATAATGTGGGTTCTTTTGAGAACCTAAATGGCTGTACAGATAATAAGGCTAAACATAAATGTAGAAACTGAGTGGCTAGAAAAACCTTCAATGTAGAAACTGAGTGGCTAGAAAAACCTTCAATGTAGAAACTGAGTGGCTAGAAAAACCTTCAATGTAGAAACTGAGTGGCTAGAAAACTCTTTAGAAAGACAGGAGTCTGAAGAAAAATGGAGAGTGTGAAGAAGGCAATAGAGGGAAAAATAGAGACAGAGGTAAGATAATAGGATGACAAGAAAGAGGTGAATGACAAGGATGAAAAAGGGAGAAACAGAAGGAAGACAGGAAAGTGTAGAGAGGAAAGAGTGGAGGACAAGAGGAGAGGTATGAGAGAAAAGAAGAAAGAGAATGTGGACATCAAACTCTGGCATATGTCCCCTTAAGAGTTGACCAGCTCCAACCAGAGGGGAAAAAGGACACACGCGAGGAAAAAGGACACACGCGAGGAGAAAGGACACACGCGAGGAGAAAGGACACACGCGAGGAGAAAGGACACACGCGAGGAGAAAGGACACACGCGAGGAGAAAGGACACACGCGAGGAGAAAGGACACACGCGAGGAGAAAGGACACACGCGAGGAGAAAGGACACACGCGAGGAGAAAGGACACACGCGAGGAGAAAGGACACACGCGAGGAGAAAGGACACACGCGAGGAGAAAGGACACACGCGAGGAGAAAATACCTTCTCTCAATCCTCTTTCAAAACACACACACACAACACACACACACATGCACACACACACATGCACACACACACACACACGCACACATGCACACACACAGCCTGCATCTCTTCTTTCATCTCTACGTCCATCTCCACCGAACCAACAGGGAGCCTGCATGTCATTTGTCATTGGGCTGTTTATATCCCTTAGTTAACATTGAGATATTTCAGAGCACTGGTTTAATTAGCTACAGACGCTTCTATGTTAATCAACTCAGTACTGGACTCCAGCTGTGGCATTCCTGACAGCAGAACAGTACAGACATTTGACTTCTTATTTTCCTCGGAAAAGTCTATTTGCAATATGTAATGGAAAACACAGTTTGCTGTGATGGATGGATTTTCAAATGGCCAAACAAGCGGTCTGTTCCCAGAGTGACAGCAGCGCAGATTGCTTTTAGCCATGTTCAATGGTGCTGTTTATTCCTCATCCACGTCTTAGCAGTTTAACACATCCAGATCTGTCATAATGCTTTGGAATGTTGCTGTGGTTACATGAATGCAAAGTCTCTCCATCACGTTCTTATTCAATCCCTGGTTAGGCTACAAGAGAAGGTAATACAGCCTTTAAATGGTTGTGTACTGATACGTTAGTCTGATCTTTTACCCACAGTAACCCCTACTAGATGATCATGTCTCCACATAACACCTCCTACTAGATGTTCATGTCTCCATCATAACACCTCCTACTAGATGATCATGTCTCCACATAACACCTCCTAATAGATGATCATGTCTCCACATAACACCTCCTACTAGATGATCATGTCTCCACATAACACCTCCTACTGGATGATCATGTCTCCACATAACACCTCCTACTAGATGATCATGTCACCACATAACACCTCCTACTAGATGATCATGTCTCCACATAACACCTCCTACTAGATGATCATGTCTCCACATAACACCTCCTACTAGATGATCATGTCTCCACATAACACCTCCTACTAGATGATCATGTCTCCACATAACACCTCCTACTAGATGATCATGTCTCCATCATAACACCTCCTACTAGATGATCATGTCTCCACATAACACCTCCTAATAGATGATCATGTCACCTCATAACACCTCCTACTAGATGATCATGTCTCCACATAACACCTCCTACTAGATGATCATGTCTCCACATAACACCTCCTACTAGATGATCATGTCTCCACATAACACCTCCTACTAGATGATCATGTCTCCACATAACACCTCCTACTGGATGATCATGTCTCCACATAACACCTCCTACTAGATGATCATGTCTCCACATAACACCTCCTACTAGATGATCATGTCTCCACATAACACCTCCTACTGGATGATCATGTCTCCATCATTACAGAAAGAATAGAAAAGGCAGAGGGAAGAGGAGGGAGAGAAAGAGAGAGAAATAAGGAGAAATAGAGGTGCGACTAAGTAATTTTATTTGGCTTCCGGGGGCCGGTGGGATACTGTTCTTTTAATTTATTTTATTTATGTTGTAGCTGTTATCGTCATGACAAGATAGGACAGATTGGGTCGGCGCTTCAGACAAAACACCAGAGCACCTAATTAACAGGAAAGTGCTTTGCCAGACAACAAATATGAAAACACTGAGGCAAAACAGTGACAAATAAGTGTCTTCTTCCTGGCTGTGATGAGGGTGAGCTCAGTCAGACTGTCTGCATTCCATATGGCACACTATTTTCATAGGGTTAGGGACAAATGTAGTGCACTTATTAGGAATGGGGCAGAACTTGGGATTCATGCAGTGTTCAACTAAACCAGTCAAACGTCCAGAACTCCATCATGAATATGGTGATGTTGGTCGCAACCAACCAATGGGAAAAGACTTCCCGCAGGCCTTTGTCAGTCAACTATGATCAGTCAGACTGTCACTAGAACAAACACATAACAGGCTGTCTCTCTGTGGACAGAACTAATGGAACTGATTCAACTGTAATCATGTTGTGTTGGACGTCAGGACTACACAGTACGTGACAGGACAGTTCAGTCCCGGGACTGTCTAAAGGCCGGGATTATCATGCAGGTCCTACGAGGAGATGGTGTGTGTGTGTGTGGTGTGTGTGGCCACAGGGTGATCAGAAGATAAATTCAGTGCTACAATTATTAATGGCAAACAAATTATCAACAGCACGGGGAAATTAATTATACATGAGTAATAAATTATACAGAGCTAATAAATGAGCACTGCAGATCGCATTAAAACACATAGAAATCTGTATTGTATCTTTCTTTGACGGAGCTGTTTGTTAAAATCCTTTATTTTCTTACAAGCTCACTAATTCAGCGCTGGCTTACAGCCTGTTTTCTTATCCCGGTTCTGTTCCAATCCCCTCAGACTGTGAACCCGTGTCGCCTGAGCACAAACACATTCTTGGAGGCTTTCCATGCTTCATAATGATTGTGCTAATTCACTATGCTAATTGAGTAATTAATTTGGGAAGTGGAGATTAAAGGAAGGCAGGAAACCAAAAAAAAATGAAAAAAGAACAAGTTAAGCACTTAAAGACTGTTGAGTGTTACCGGCGGGCTGGCGTAGCACATTGCCCTGACATCAAAAATGCAAAGTGAGACTGGTATTGTAGCGCTAGCTTGGTTAGCCTGGAGGCTAGCAGAGCACAGAGGCTTAGTGTTGGTTACGCACACACACACACGCACACACAGACATGCACACACACGCACACACAGACAGACATGCACACACACGCACACACAGACATGCACACACACATGCACACACACACAGACATGCGCACACAAAGACACACACATGCACACACACACACACACATGCACACGCACAGACACAAACACACACATGCACAGACGCACACAAACGCAAACACATGCACACACATTCACATGAGCCCACACACAAATACACACACATGCACACACACTTACATAACTTGATTCACAGTGACACAAACAACCTCATTATTGGCTCTGGAGACATATTTTGTGTCTGTGCCTTGCAAGAAGAAAGACACCTTTCTCATTCAGATACGATTCACAAAACCAATCAAAGTTCCAGTGATGATAAGGTCTTTGCAGAAGTGTCTTTTTGTGACTTTTATAACAGAGAGGTGCCTGGATTGATATGTCAGCTTATATTCCTATGCCAGTTGAACAAGAACAAATAGTCAATTTAAGGATCCTACTGAGTGTCCACCAGATGGCAGCACTGAGCCATGTAAAATAACTTAAAATCCTTCAGTTAACTCATTTGTCCACCAGATGGCAGCACTGAGAATGACTTAAGATCCTTCAGTTAACTCATCTGTCCACCAGATGGCAGCACTGAGAATGACTTAAGATCCTTCAGTTAACTCATCTGTCCACCAGATGACAGCACTGAGAATGACTTTAAGATCCTTCAGTTAACTCATCTGTTCACCAGATGGCAGCACTGAGAGTGACTTAAGATCCTTCAGTTAACTCATCTGTCCACCAGATGGCAGCACTGAGAGTGATATAAAATCCTTCAGTTAACTCATCTGTCCACCAGATGGCAGCACTGACCCATGTAAGGTGACTTGTGATCCTACAGATTCTACTCATGTGATCTTAACTCAATGTAAAATAACTTTGTGACAACTGCTGATGTATAAAGGGTTTTAAAATACTTTTGACTGATTGATCTGTACTATAGGTAGCAGAAGTGAGCATTCTTAAGTATTCTTAAGTCATTTTGGATCCTGCAGTCTGTCCACCAGGTTACAGTACTGAGACATTCAAGTGCAGGGATAACAGACAAGGGAAGCAACTCATTTAAGTGGTACATTAATTAATTCATAAAAATGTTGTCAAAATTTGAATTATGTGTCTCGGGTTTTATAAGAAATAATGTGTCAAAATCGGAGAGCCAGCAGTTTACACTTTGCCGAATCTAATACGGAAAAACTTGATGGACATCCTGTACTCTAACTGGACATCCTGTACTATAACTAGACACCCTGTACTATAACTGGACATCCTGTACTCTTAACTGGACATCCTTTACTATAACTGGACATCCTGTACTCTAACTAGACATCCTGTACTATAACTGGACATCCTGTACTATAACTGGACATCCTGTACTATAACTGGACATCCTGTACTGTAACTGGACATCCTGTACTATAACTAGAAATCCTGTACTATAACTGGACATCCTGCACTATAACTGGACATCCTGTACTATAACTAGACATCCTGTACTATAACTGGACATCCTGCACTATAACTGGACATCCTGTACTATAACTAGACATCCTGTACTCTAACTGGACATCCTGTACTCTAACTAGACATCCTGCACTATAACTGGACATCCTGTACTATAACTGGCTATCCTGTACTATATCTGGACATCCTGTACTATAACTGGACATCCTGTACTATAACTGGACATCCTGCACTATAACTGGACATCCTGTACTATAACTGGACATCCTGTACTATAACTGGACATCCTGTACTATAACTGGACATCCTGTACTATAACTGGACATCCTGCACTATAACTGGACATCCTGTACTATAACTGGACATCCTGTACTATAACTGGACATCCTGTACTATAACTGGACATCCTGTACTATAACTGGACATCCTGTACTATAACTGGACATCCTGTACTATAACTGGACATCCTGTACTATAACTGGACATCCTGCACTATAACTGGACATCCTGTACTATAACTGGACATCCTGCACTATAACCGGATATCCTGTACTATAACTGGACATCATGTACTCTAACTGGACATCCTGTACTATAACTGGACATCCTATACTATAACTGGACATCCTGTACTATAACTGGACATCCTGTACTATAACTCGACATTCTGTACTATAACCGGACATCCTGTACTATAACTGGACATCATGTACTCTAACTGGACATCCTGTACTATAACTGGACATCCTGTACTATAACTGGACATCCTGCACTCTAACTGGACATCCTGTACTATAACTGGACATCCTGTACTATAACTGGACATCCTGTACTATAACTGGACATCCTCGACTATAACTGGACATCCTGTACTATAACTGGACATCCTGCACTATAACTGGACATCCTGTACTATAACAAGACATCCTGTACTATAACTGGACATCCTCTACTATAACTGGACATCCTGTACTATAACTGGACATCCTCTACTATAACTCGACATCCTGTACTATAACTGGACATCCTGCACTATAACTGGACATCCTGCACTATAACTGGACATCCTGTACTATAACTGGACATCCTGCACTATAACTGGACATCCTGTACTATAACTGGACATCCTGTACTATAACTGGACATCCTGTACTATAACTGGACATCCTGTACTATAACTGGACATCCTGTACTATAACTGGACATCCTGCACTATAACCGGACATCCTGTACTATAACTGGACATCATGTACTCTAACTGGACATCCTGTACTATAACTGGACATCCTATACTATAACTGGACATCCTGTACTATAACTGGACATCCTGTACTATAACTCGACATTCTGTACTATAACTGGACATCGCTATTTGTCTTGCACAAAATATATGTAATATGCTCTTTCTCATTTTTTTGCATTCTGCTCACACATCTAGACACACATCTTATTTGCACTATTCAGATACATATTACATATTCTATATTTACCCAGTACATATGTCTACTAGACAGGCACTATTCAGATACATATTACATATTCTATATTTACCCAGTACATATGTCTACTAGACAGGCACTATTCAGATACATATTACATATTCTATATTTACCCAGTACATATGTCTACTAGACAGGCACTATTCAGATACATATTACATATTCTATATTTACCCCGTACATATGTCTACTAGACAGGCACTATTCAGATACATATTACATATTCTATATTTACCCAGTACATATGTCTACTAGACAGGCACTATTCAGATACATATTACATATTCTATATTTACCCAGTACATATGTCTACTAGACAGGCACTATTCAGATACATATTACATATTCTATATTTACCCAGTACATATGTCTACTAGACAGGCACTATTCAGATACATATTATATATTTACCCAGTACATATGTCTACTAGACAGGCACTATTCAGATACATATTACATATTCTATATTGACCCAGTACATATGTCTACTAGACAGGCACTATTCAGATACATATTACATATTCTATATTGACCCAGTACATATGTCTACTAGACAGGCACTATTCAGATACATATTACATATTTTATATTTACCCAGTACATATGTCTACTAGACAGGCACTATTCAGATACATATTACATATTACATATTATATAGTTACCCAGTACATATGTCTACTAGACAGACACTATTCAGATACATATTACATATTCTATATTTACCCAGTACATATGTCTACTAGACAGGCACTATTCAGATACATATTACATATTCTATATTTACCCAGTACATATGTCTACTAGACAGGCACTATTCAGATACATATTACATATTCTATATTGACCCAGTACATATGTCTACTAGACAGGCACTATTCAGATACATATTACATATCCTATATTTACCCAGTACATATGTCTACTAGACAGGCACTATTCAGATACATATTACATATTCTATATTTACCCAGTACATATGTCTACTAGACAGGCACTATTCAGATACATATTACATATTCTATATTTACCCAGTACATATGTCTACTAGACAGGCACTATTCAGATACATATTACATATTCTATATTTACCCAGTACATATGTCTACTAGACAGGCACTATTCAGATACATATTACATATTCTATATTTACCCAGTACATATGTCTACTAGACAGGCACTATTCAGATACATATTACATATTCTATATTTACCCAGTACATATGTCTACTAGACAGGCACTATTCAGATATATATTACATATTCTATATTTACCCAGTACATATGTCTACTAGACAGGCACTATTCAGATACATATTACATATTCTATATTTACCCAGTACATATGTCTACTAGACAGGCACTATTCAGATACATACTACATATTCTATAGTTACCCAGTACATATGTCTACTAGACAGGCACTATTTAGATACATATTACATATTCTATATTTACCCAGTACATATGTCTACTAGACAGGCACTATTCAGATACATATTACATATTCTATATTTACCCAGTACATATGTCTACTAGACAGGCACTATTCAGATACATATTATATATTCTATATTTACCCAGTACATATGTCTACTAGACAGGCACTATTCAGATACATATTACATATTCTATATTTACCCAGTACATATGTCTACTAGACAGGCACTATTCAGATACATATTATATATTCTATATTTACCCAGTACATATGTCTACTAGACAGGCACTATTCAGATACATATTACATATGTCTACTAGACAGGCACTATTCAGATACATATTACATATCCTATATTTACCCAGTACATATGTCTACTAGACAGGCACTATTCAGATACATATTACATATCCTATATTTACCCAGTACATATGTCTACTAGACAGGCACTATTCAGATACATATTACATATTCTATATTCACCCAGTACATATGTCTACTAGACAGGCACTATTCACATACATATTATATATTCTACATTTACCCAGTACATATGTCTACTAGACAGGCACTATTCAGATACATATTACATATTCTGTATTTACCCAGTACATATGTATACTAGACAGGCACTATTCAGATACATATACATATTCTATATTTACCCAGTACATATGTCTACTAGACAGGCACTATTCAGATACATATTACATATTCTATATTTACCCAGTACATATGTCTACTAGACAGGCACTATTCAGATACATAGTACATATTCTATATTGACCCAGTACATATGTCTACTAGACAGGCACTATTCAGATACATATTACATATTCTATATTTACCCAGTACATATGTCTACTAGACAGGCACTATTCAGATACATAATACATATTCTATATTCACCCAGTACATATGTCTACTAGACAGGCACTATTCAGATACATATTACATATTCTATATTTACCCAGTACATATGTCTACTAGACAGGCACTATTCAGATACATATTACATATTCTATATTTACCCAGTACATATGTCTACTAGACAGGCACTATTCAGATACATATTACATATTCTATATTTACCCAGTACATATGTCTACTAGACAGGCACTATTCAGATACATACTACATATTCTATAGTTACCCAGTACATATGTCTACTAGACAGGCACTATTTAGATACATATTACATATTCTATATTTACCCAGTACATATGTCTACTAGACAGGCACTATTCAGATACATATTACATATTCTATATTTACCCAGTACATATGTCTACTAGACAGGCACTATTCAGATACATATTATATATTCTATATTTACCCAGTACATATGTCTACTAGACAGGCACTATTCAGATACATATTACATATTCTATATTTACCCAGTACATATGTCTACTAGACAGGCACTATTCAGATACATAATACATATTCTATATTCACCCAGTACATATGTCTACTAGACAGGCACTATTCAGATACATATTACATATTCTATATTTAGCCAGTACATATGTCTACTAGACAGGCACTATTCAGATACATATTATATATTCTATATTTACCCAGTACATATGTCTACTAGACAGGCACTATTCAGATACATATTACATATTCTATATTTACCCAGTACATATGTCTACTAGACAGGCACTATTCAGATACATATTACATATTCTATATTTACCCAGTACATATGTCTACTAGACAGGCAATATTCAGATACATAATCTATATTTACCCAGTACATATGCCAAATAGACAGTCACTATTCAGATACATATTACATATTCTATATTTACCCAGTACATATGTCTACTAGACAGGCACTATTCAGATACATATTACATATTCTATATTCACCCAGTACATATGTCTACTAGACAGGCACTTTTCAGATACATATTACATATTCTATATTTACCCAGTACATATGTCTACTAGACAGGCACTATTCAGATACATATTACATATTCTATATTTACCCAGTACATATGTCTACTAGACAGGCACTATTCAGATACATATTACATATTTTATATTTACCCAGTACATATGTCTACTAGACAGGCACTATTCAGATACATATTACATATTACATATTATATAGTTACCCAGTACATATGTCTACTAGACAGGCACTATTCAGATACATATTACATATTCTATATTTACCCAGTACATATGTCTACTAGACAGGCACTATTCAGATACATATTACATATTCTATATTTACCCAGTACATATGTCTACTAGACAGGCACTATTCAGATACATATTACATATTCTATATTTACCCAGTACATATGTCTACTAGACACACACTATTCAGATACATATTACATATTCTATATTTACCCAGTACATATGTCTACTAGACAGGCACTATTCAGATACATATTACATATTCTATATTCACCCAGTACATATGTCTACTAGACAGGCACTATTCAGATACATATTACATATTCTATATTTATCCAGTACATATGTCTACTAGACAGGCACTATTCAGATACATATTACATATTCTATATTTACCCAGTACATATGTCTACTAGACAGGCACTATTCAGATACATATTACATATTCTATATTTACCCAGTACATATGTCTACTAGACAGGCACTATTCAGATACATATTACATATTCTATATTTACCCAGTACATATGTCTACTAGACAGGCACTATTCAGATACATATTACATATTCTATATTTACCCAGTACATATGTCTACTAGACAGGCACTATTCAGATACATATTACATATTCTACATTTACCCAGTACATATGTCTACTAGACAGGCACTATTCAGATACATATTACATATTCTATATTTACCCAGTACATATGTCTACTAGACAGGCACTATTCAGATACATATTACATATTCTACATTTACCCAGTACATATGTCTACTAGACAGGCACTATTCAGATACATATTACATATTCTATATTTACCCAGTACATATGTCTACTAGACAGGCACTATTCAGATACATATTACATATTCTATATTTACCCAGTACATATGTTTACTAGACAGGCACTATTCAGATGTTACAGAAAAATATATAATATTCCCAAACTTTTTTTAAAGATCATCTAAGTGGAAAATGCATTTTCTGTCAATACTTTGTCTTTAGGCATTAGAGAGAAATACTTTACCTCTTGAGATTGACACAACCGCTGAAAAATACAATCTTCTTGCCTTGACAGGACTTTGGGAGTTTTCCTTTTGCAAGTTACAGATTCATAGCTTGTAAAGACCACTTGGACCAATTTGTATGAGGACAGCCATAACTGTTTTAAAATCTGAACTCTGATCAAGATGACAATAAGCCGTCCACATCCTGAGCCTTTCCCACAGAAATACTTAAAGAGGAAATAAACAGATGTATGGCTGCTATAGTAGTGATATGACAAGCCACTCAAACACACAGTTTATGGCTGCTATATTAGTGATATGACAAGCCACTCAAACACACAGTTTATGGCTGCTATATTAGTGATATGACAAGCCACTCAAACACACAGTTTATGGCTGCTATATTAGTGATATGACAAGCCACTCAAACACACAGTTTATGGCTGCTATATTAGTGATATGACAAGCCACTCAAACACACAGTTTATGGCTGCTATATTAGTGATATGACAAGCCACTCAAACACACAGTTTATGGCTGCTATATTAGTGATATGACAAGCCACTCAAACACACAGTTTATGGCTGCTATATTAGTGATATGACAAGCCACTCAAACACACAGTTTATGGCTGCTATATTAGTGATATGACAAGCCACTCAAACACACAGTTTATGGCTGCTATATTAGTGATATGACAAGCCACTCAAACACACAGTTTACGGCTGCTATATTAGTGATTTGACAAGCCACTCAAACACACAGTTTACGGCTGCTATATTAGTGATATGACAAGCCACTCAAACACACAGTTTACGGCTGCTATATTAGTGATATGACAAGCCACTCAAACACACACTTTATGGCTGCTATATTAGTGATATGACAAGCCACTCAAACACACAGTTTATGGCTGCTATATTAGTGATATGACAAGCCACTCAAACACACACTTTATGGCTGCTATATTAGTGATATGACAAGCCACTCAAACACACAGTTTACGGCTGCTATATTAGTGATATGACAAGCCACTCAAACACACAGTTTATGGCTGCTATATTAGTGATATGACAAGCCACTCAAACACACAGTTTATGGCTGCTATATTAGTGATATGACAAGCCACTCAAACACACAGTTTATGGCTGCTATATTAGTGATATGACAAGCCACTCAAACACACAGTTTATGGCTGCTATATTAGTGATATGACAAGCCACTCAAACACACAGTTTATGGCTGCTATATTAGTGATATGACAAGCCACTCAAACACACAGTTTATGGCTGCTATATTATATATACATCTCGCAGCCAGATACATATGAGGTTAACTCAGTTTTATACATTTCTGACATTTAATCCTATTAAATATGTTTTAGGTCAGTTAGGAAAACCACTTTATTTTAGGAATTTGAAATGTCAGCATAACTCACAGTAGGTCAGAAGTGTAAAATCACTGAATATGTAACAACTCCCTTGAGCTGGTCAGCAGAGACGTTCAGGAGTGTTCTGAAGACAGTTTGGGCCTGATTAGCGGGCACTGCCCATTTAGAAAAATTCACAAAATATGTCCAAGCTGCAAGCTATTTGTTCTGGTTATTCCTCTTCAGTCATTGTGGTAAAGCCTTTCCCATGCTAGTTTGGGATTGCCTGTATATTGCCTTTTTGTCCTTCATTGTTTCCGTATGGTTTCAGTACAGAGGCTGAGGGAGGGGGGGCTAGGGGGGGCCCTATTAAAGTTCAAGCCCCCCCTAAGTCCACCCAAACACTTTGTAATTGTTCTGTAGTTTGTTGCGCAACAATTCTTTAACACCTGCTATAAACAATCTAGCCCCCCATAGCTACCCAATCAAAATTCTCTGGCGCCGCCCCTGTTTCAGTATTGTCATTAGATTATGTTGTTTCAAGAACTTTCAGTCAGTAACACACATTATGAGATTTGGGGAAATACTTTTGGGACTTTTTTTTAATTCTGTCTGTCTAATAGTGAAACAAAACAGATGTTAAGCTAAGTATAGTAAAGTCCTTCTTAGAAAACTCATACAGAATATTACTACTAACACTATAACTATATATACTCGGAAAAAAAATTCCCCAAAATATAGAAATAAGAACATTCTGAGAATAATGTACATTCAACCAGAACTCAAAAGAAGTGTGTTTTCAGAAAACAGTATTATAAGGCCTTGGTTAAACGTCTAGGCTCAGTTGTTAACTGTTATTCCAGTACATTTAACGAATTGAAGAAAACATTATTGCATAGTTGCCGTAGGAGCATAACATATTGTCAAATCCAGTCGATAACAACGCTAACTGCATCAGTGGCCCTCATTATATGGCTAGCTTCAGACAACGCTAACTGCATCAGTGGCCCTCATTATATGGCTAGCTTCAGACAACGCTAACTGCATCAGTGGCCCTCATTATATGGCTAGCTTATATGGCTAGCTTCACACAACGCTAACAAGGTCAGTGGCCCTCATTATATGGCTAGCTTATATGGCTAGCTTCAGACAAGGCTAACTGCATCAGTGGCCCTCATTATATGGCTAGCTTATATGGCTAGCTTCAGACAACGCTAACAGCATCAGTGGCCCTCATTATATGGCTAGCTTATATGGCTTGCTTCAGACAACGCTAACTGCATCAGTGGCCCTCATTATATGGCTAGCTTCAGACAACGCTAACTGCATCAGTGGCCCTCATTATATGGCTAGCTTCAGACAACGCTAACTGCATCAGTGGCCCTCATTATATGGCTAGCTTCAGACAACGCTAACTGCATCAGTGGCCCTCATTATATGGCTAGCTTCAGACAACGCTAACTGCATCAGTGGCCCTCATTATATGGCTGGCTTCAGAGTTTCATTAGTTATTCATCAGTTGGTGGTTACATCATGTTGCCCTGTCTACCTGAGTTAAGTGGTGAAACGTGCACAAGTTGAAAACAACAGCATTAAGTGATTAACATTTAGATGCAATTGTCATCAAGTGTTGTGTTCTAATCTGTGATTAGTTTGGACAAGCTTTTGGCCTCCAGGCAGATGGAGATATTGGGCTTGGCTAGTGGTATTGTGTTGATGGAGAAGAGGACATCATATATTATTGCTTAAAAACGTCGCAAAGAATCGTAGTCCTAGTTAAATCTTTGTTGATTTGTCATTGTATTTTCTACGGACATTTCCACTGCTGTTCAAGAAACAGTCGCATGGAACCGTTAAACTCTGCCTGTAATGACGAGAAGTCAGAGCACACGGACAGGGAGAACAGTACTGTATTTATATAAACCATAGACTGGTACTGTATTTATATAAACCATAGACTGGTTCTGTATATATATAAACCATAGACTGGTTCTGTATATATATAAACCATAGACTGGTACTGTATTTATATAAACCATAGACTGGTACTGTATATATATATAAATAAACCATAGACTGGTTCTATATATATATATATATATATATATATATATATATATATAAACCAAAGACTGGTACTGTATATATATATAAACCATAGACTGGTACTGTATATATATATAAACCCTAGACTGGTACTGTATATATATATATATATATATAAACCAAAGACTGGTACTGTATATATATATAAACCATAGACTGGTACTGTATATATATATATAAACCCTAGACTGGTACAGTATATATATATATATATATAAACCAAAGACTGGTACTGTATATATATAAACCATAGACTGGTTCTGTATATATATATATATATATATATAAACCAAAGACTGGTACTATATATATATATAAATAAACCATAGACTGGTTCTGTATATATATATATATATAAACCATAGACTGGTACTGTATTTATATAAACCATAGACTGGTTCTGTATATATAGACTGGTACTGTATATATATAAACCATAGACTGGTACTGTACGGTATATATATAAACCATAGACTGGTACTGTATATATATAAACCATAGACTGGTACTGTATATATATAACCCATAGACTGGTACTGTATATATGTAAACCATTGACTGGTACTGTATATATATAAACCATAGACTGGTACTGTACGGCATATATATAAACCATAGACTGGTACTGTATATATATAAACCATAAACTGGTACTGTATATATAAACCATAGACGGGTTCTGTATATATATACATAAACCAAAGACTGGTACTATATATATATATATAAACCATAGACTGGTACTGTATATATATATATAAACCATAGACTGGTACTGTATATATATAAACCATAGACTGGTACTGTATCTATATATAAACCCTAGACTAGTACTGTATATATATATATATATATATATATATATATATAAACCATAGACTGGTACTGTATATATAAAAACCATAGACTGGTACTGTATATATATATAAACCATAGACTGGTACTGTATATATATAAACCATAGACTGGTACTGTATATATATAAACCATAGACTGGTACTATATATATATAAACCATAGACTGGTACTGTATATATGTAAACCATAGACTGGTACTATATATATATATAAACCATAGACTGGTACTGTATATATATAAACCATAGACTGGTACTGTATATATATATAAACCATAGACTGGTACTGTATATATATAAACCATAGACTGGTACTGTATATATGTAAACCATAGACTGGTACTGTATATATATAAACCATAGACTGGTACTATATACATATAAACCATAGACTGGTACTGTATATATATAAACCATAGACTGGTACTATATATATATAAACCATAGACTGGTACTGTATATATGTAAACCATAGACTGGTACTATATATATATATAAACCATTGACTGGTACTGTATTTATCCAAACCTTTGACTGGTACTGTAATCTATATGTTGTCATTGTTATTGATTTATCAGAAGCACAGTTATTTAAGCTCTCACAGTATTTCTTACAGGTACTTGTGGAACATGAGAGAACAGATTATGTGAAATACGTGCAGAGAGAGACAGCTCTCTCCCCTGGGTTGGAAAGCCACCCAGGAAAACCAGATCAGAAATACTGCGTGTGTTCGTGTGTTGGTGAGTGTGAGTGTTGTTGTGTCTTGGGGTGTGTGTGTGTGTGTGTGTTGGTGTGTCTGTTTGAGGCTGGGTTTTGATGTACCACAGTGACCCAGAACCAGATCTATGTGGTGGTTTAATCCAATAGTGAAGGACAAGTGTTCTGTAACTGTGTTAAGACTTAATGCAGCCAGGAGAGAAGATGGATTTGCTGGCCTCTTCAACACCACATGCCAGCCTCACGCACACGCACACACACACACACACAATCACACACGCACACACACACGCACACACACACACAAACACACAAACACACACGCACACCCACTCACAGTCAAACACACAAACCCCCTAAACACACACAAAAACAAACACGCACCCACACACACGCACACAAACACACACGCACACACTCTCACGGTCAAACACACAAACCCCCTAAACACACACACACACACACACACAAAACCACCCCCTACACACACACCGTCACAGAGATGTGCTAATATGATTTCTTTGCTCAGTGGCCAATATCTCTTTGCACTATACTTTTCTACCGCTAACAGATCTGTGGCCAGGGTTGATTCAATAAAGACAGCGAGTATTTGTGATGGGGGCTGTTTGCTGTGACATCTGTGTGTACTAATCAGCATTTGTATCACGTTTCTGTGTGTAACAGTCAGGGTCCAGTTCTCTCTGCAGAGGACACCGAAGGTTAATTATGACATCATGTCTTTGTCTTTTAGCCTGGTAGCAGACATCATGTCTTTAGCCTGGTAGCAGACATGTCTTTAGCCTGGTAGCAGACATCATGTCTTTGTCTTTAGCCTGGTAGCAGACATCATGTCTTTTAGCCTGGTAGCAGACATCAAGTCTTTAGCCTGGTAGCAGACATCATGTCTTCAGCCTGGTAGCAGACATCATGTCTTTAGCCTGGTAGCAGACATCATGTCTTTGTCTTTAGCCTGGTAGCAGACATCATGCCTTTTAGCCTGGTAGCAGACATCAAGTCATTAGCCTGGTAGCAGACATCATGTCTTTAGCCTGGTAGCAGACATCATGTCTTTAGCCTGGTAGCAGACATCATGTCTTTAGCCTGGTAGCAGACATCATGTCTTTAGCCTGGTAGCAGACATCATGTCTTTGTCTTTAGCCTGGTAGCAGACATC
Source organism: Dallia pectoralis (assembly GCA_029465975.1). Classification (NCBI taxonomy): domain Eukaryota; kingdom Metazoa; phylum Chordata; class Actinopteri; order Esociformes; family Umbridae; genus Dallia; species Dallia pectoralis. The sequence goes on from CM055733.1 coordinate 25,745,890, forward strand.
ATGTCTTTTAGCCTGGTATCAGACATCATGTCTTTAGCCTGGTAGCAGACATCATGTCTTTAGCCTGGTAGCAGACATCATGTCTTTAGCCTGGTAGCAGACATCATGTCTTTAGCCTGGTAGCAGACATCATGTCTTTGTCTTTAGCCTGGTAGCAGACATCATGTCTTTAGCCTTGTAGCAGACATCATGTCTTTAGCCTGGTAGCAGACATCATGTCTTTAGCCTGGTAGCAGACATCATGTCTTTAGCCTGGTAGCAGACATCATGTCTTTGTCTTTAACCTGGTAGCAGACATCATGTCTTTTAGCCTGGTAGCAGACATCAAGTCTTTAGCCTGGTAGCAGACATCATGTCTTTAGCCTGGTAGCAGACATCATGTCTTTAGCCTGGTAGCAGACATCATGTCTTTAGCCTGGTAGCAGACATCATGTCTTTGTCTTTAGCCTGGTGGCAGACATCTTTAACCCTAACCTTCTTCAGATCACCCCACAGATGTTCAATTGGATTCATGTCTGGGCTCTGGCTGGGCCATTCCAATACGTTAATCTTCTTCCGGTGAAGCCATGCTTTTGTGGAATTGGATGAGTGCTTTGGGTCGTTGTCATGCTAAAAGGTGAACTTCCTATTCATTTTTCAAATGAAAGCCTGAAGGTTTTGTGCCAAAATTCCCTGGAAATTTGAACAGTTCAAAATCCCTGGCACCCTGATCAAGACCCAGGTTCCAGCGGAAGAAAAACAGCCCCAACGTATGATGCTGCCACCACCATGCTTCAATTTGGGTAAGGTGTTCTTTGTGCAATGTGCAGTGAGTGTTTTATGCTATATGCTTAAACACTCACCCAAACATTAAACTGAGTAACATGGCATATAAACAATATCCCACACCGTGCAACAAGACCCAGTGACTTTTAGAACAAACACAATCACCAAATCTAAACTAGCTGTGCCCATTTAGATCATACCCAAATGATAAACAGGTGACTTCAAACTTATATAATACTAAAAGAACTGCAACACCCTCCTAGCCCACTAGATGTTCTCACCCTAATCCTTACCTATGTCTCAAACCTAACCCTAAACCTAATGACAACCCTAAACCTGATGACAACCCTAAACCTGATGACAACCCTAAACCTGATGACAACCCTAAACCTTACCTCAGCGTCAAACTTAACTCTAATCCTAATCCTTAACTCAGTCATAAACCTAACCCTAAACCGTATGACAACCCTAAACCTGATGACAACCCTAAACCTAACTCTAACCTTAATCCTTAACTCAGTCATAAACCTATCCCTAAACCTGATGACAACCCTAAACCTTACCTCAGCCTTAAACCTAACTCTATCCCTAATCCTTAACTCAGTCATAAACCTAACCCTAAACCGAATGACAACCCTAAACACATACACGAACACACACAAACACACCAACACACATGCACACACACACACACTACCTATACAATCGCTATTTGAAATCACAAATTACAGTCAAGACAATTCAAACCAATCATGAACATCTAGAAACCAATGGCCACATGAAGTAACTCCCTCCCTTCATATCGACTGGCTGCCCATGAACTCTGAATATGTGTGAACTCTGAATATGTGTGAACTCTGAATATGTGTGAACTCTGAATATGTGTGAACTCTGAATATGTGTGAACTCTGAATATGTGTGAACTCTGAATATGTGTGAACTCTGAATATGTGTGAACTCTGAATATGTGTGAACTCTGAATATGTGTGAACTCTGAATATGTGTGAACTCTGAATATGTGTGAACTCTGAATATGTGTGAACTCTGAATATGTGTGAACTCTGAATATGTGTGAACTCTGAAGACCTGTGAGCCCGGCCACACGTTCATAATACAACAATTAGACAGCAGAAATTAGACAGCAGCATAACAACTAAGTGGATATATCATAGTAACCATAGTAACCACTCTTCCTCTGGTAAAACACTCACCAGAGTCTAACAAGTTATAATTATCACTGTGGTGATGATTCCCATGCCCAAAGTTTGGTTCTCTTCATCGCTTGTCATCTCCTCTCCTCCCCAATCTTCTCTCCACCTTTCTCCTCCTCCTCCCCTATCTTCTCTCTTCTTTCTCCTACACCATAACCTCAACCATCTCTCCACCTTTCTCCTCTCCTCCCCTATCTTCTCTCTTCTTTCTCCTACACCATAACTCCAACCATCTCTCCACCTTTCTCCTCCCCTATCATCCCCTTTAACATAACTCGATTAATCTCCTCTCCCCCTTTTCTCCATCTCCTCTCCACCCATTCTACTAGTTCCCTCTCTGTTCTCTCATCTCCCACCCCATCAGAACAATTTCCCATTTCTCACTAAACCAGCCTGTAACAGAGTCACAGCAACCTACTGAGTCTCACTAAACCAGCCTGTAACAGAGTCACTGCAACCTACTGAGTCTCACTAAACCAGCCTGTAACAGAGTCACTGCAACCTACTGAGTCTCACTAAACCAGCCTGTAACAGAGTCACAGCAACCTACTGAGTCTCACTAAACCAGCCTGTAACAGAGTCACTGCAACCTACTGAGTCTCACTAAACCAGCCTGTAACAGAGTCACTGCAACCTACTGAGTCTCAATAAACCAGCCTGTAACAAAGTCACTGCAACCTACTGAGTCTTTATAAACCAGCCTGTAACATATTTACTGCAACCTACTGAGTCTCATTAAACCAGCCTGTAACAAAGTCACTGCACCCTACTGAGTCTCACTAAACCAGCCTGTAACAGAGTCACTGCAACCTACTGAGTCTCACTAAACCAGCCTGTAACATAGTCACTGCAACCTACTGAGTCTCACTAAACCAGCCTGTAACAGAGTCACTGCAACCTACTGAGTCTCAATAAACCAGCCTGTAACAAAGTCACTGCAACCTACTGAGTCTTTATAAACCAGCCTGTAACATAGTCACTGCAACCTACTGAGTCTCATTAAACCAGCCTGTAACAAAGTCACTGCAACCTACTGAGTCTCAATAAACCAGCCTGTAACAGAGTCACTGCAACCTACTGAGTCTCAATAAACCAGCCTGTAACAAAGTCATTGCAACCTACTGAGTCTCAATAAACCAGCCTGTAACAGAGTCACTGCAACCTACGGAGTCTCAATAAACCAGCCTGTAACAGTCACTGCAACCTACTGAGTCTCAATAAACCAGCCTGTAACAGAGTCACTGCAACCTACTGAGTTGTATTACTTACATTACATTATATTACTGAGGAGCTGACAGACTGGTACATTATATTACTGAGGAGCTGACTGGCTGGTACATTATATTACTAAGGAGCTGACAGGCTGGTACATTATATCACTGAGGAGCTGACAGGCTGGTACATTATATTACTGAGGAGTTGACAGACTGGTACATTATATCACTGAGGAGCTGACAGGCTGGTACATTATATTACTGAGGAGCTGACAGGCTGGTACATTATATTACTGAGGAGCAGACAGGCTGGTACATTATATTACTGAGGAGTTGACAGGCTGGTACATTATATTACTGAGGAGCAGACAGGCTGGTACATTATATTACTGAGGAGTTGACAGGCTGGTACATTATATTACTGAGGAGTTGACAGGCTGGTACATTATATTACTGAGGAGCTGACAGGCTGGTACATTATATTACTGAGGAGCAGACAGGCTGGTACGTTATATTGCTGAGGAGCAGACAGGCTGGTACATTATATTACTGAGGAGTTGACAGGCTGGTACATTACATTACTGAGGAGTTGACAGGCTGGTACATTATATTACTGAGGAGTTGACAGGCTGGTACATTATATTACTGAGGAGCAGACAGGCTGGTACATTATATTACTGAGGAGTTGAAAGGCTGGTACATTATATTACTGAGGAGTTGACAGGCTGGTACATTATATTACTGAGGAGTTGACAGGCTGCTACATTATATTACTGAGGAGTTGACAGGCTGGTATATTATATTACTGAGGAGTTGACAGACTGGTACATTATATTGCTGAGGAGTTGACAGGCTGGTACATTATATTGCTGAGGAGTTGACAGGCTGGTACATTATATTGCTGAGGAGTTGACAGGCTGGTACATTATATTGCTGAGGAGTTGACAGGCTGGTACATTATATTACTGAGGAGTTGACAGGCTGGTACATTATATTACTGAGGAGTTGAGAGGCTGGTACATTATATTACTGAGGAGTTGACAGGCTGGTACATTATATTACTGAGGAGTTGACAGGCTGGTATATTATATTACTGAGGAGTTGACAGGCTGGTACATTATATTACTGAGGAGTTGACAGGCTGGTGCATTATATTACTGAGGAGTTGACAGGCTGGTACATTATATTACTGAGGAGTTGACAGGCTGGTACATTATATTACTGAGGAGTTGACAGGCTGGTACATTATATTACTGAGGAGTTGACAGGCTGGTAAACCTCCTCCTCCATCCCACTGGTACTGTTGGAATCATGCCACAATAAACAGCTTGTTGCTGTCACTGAGGATGGTGGGAACAGGCCAGTGGAATGTCCAGAACAGAGGAATGAGGTATGTCAACAGGACAGAGCGGATCCACACATACAGAACCACAAACACACAGAACCACAAACACACAGGACCACAAACACACAGGACCACAAACACACAGGACCACAAACACACAAGACCACAAACACAGAGAACCACAAACACACAGAACCACAAACACACAGAACCACAAACACACAGAACCACAAACACACAGGACCACAAACACACAGAACCACAAACACACAGAACCACAAACACACAGGACCACAAACACACAGGACCACAAACACACAGAACCACAAACACACAGGACCACAAACACACAGAACCACAAACACACAGAACCACAAACACACAGGACCACAAACACACAGAACCACAAACACACAGGATCACAAACACACAGGAGCACAAACACACAGGACCACAAACACACAGAACCACAAACACACAGGACCACAAACACACAGGACCACAAACACACAGAACCACAAGGCACTACTAACAGATCCAGATAATACAAACAGATCCAGACACCACAAACAGATCCAGATAATACAAACAGATCCAGATAATACAAACAGATCCAGACATTACTAACAGATCCAGATAATACAAACAGATCCAGATAATACAAACAGATCCAGATAATACAAACAGATCCAGACATTACTAACAGATCCAGATAATACACACAGATCCAGATAATACAAACAGATCCAGACAATACAAACAGATCCAGACATTACTAACAATACTAACATAACCTGATAAACTGAAACTACTGGAAACTTGACATGTTACTGCAACCCAATACTGCCCTGAACTCTGACCCTTTGTACATTCATTTGGTATTAAAACAAGACCTTGTTGTAGCTATTAAAGCTTAAAAAAATCTGTGTAAATAAAAACATTACTAAAACATTGCTCTGTCGGGTTTGAATGACTCCGTACCTACTTAAATATTCTAAAACCAGGTTATGTTTGAAAAGAGTTTATGTTAAAAAAATGGATAGGGTTACATCGTAATGTTGAAAAACTATGTTTATCTCAGTGGTGGTTACTGAAACACATATTTAATAAAACTTTTATTTAACCTGGGAGACACATATAACACAGGATATGTTTATTATGAATTAAACTGTCACCGAGAGTCGAGCACGATGATGAACATGTTGTTAATGTGGTTTCATAAGTTTCATTAGTTTACATTTTACCCATAATGCACTGGTTATATTCGGTTGTCTTCTCTGATCTACTTTATTTTGCACCAGCAGAACCGTTTATTTGTTGTCAGACAGAGACCCCTTGGAGTTTAGTAATGTGCACACGCATGCCCGCACACGCACGCCCGCACACGCACGCCCGCACACGCATTGTGAGTGTCTATTGTTATGAGAAACATCAGTCCCTACACTGACATTTCAGTTGGCGTAGTTGAAGACAAGGCTGAAACCAGAGTGCACATCACCGCTGCCACGGTCATCTGCCACGTTCATCTCAGGACTGTGTTTAACCTGCACAGGATCTGAAGAACAGTAGATGTCTTCCAGAAGACAGGATCTGAAGAACATCATTATTTGGTTTTGAAGACAATCCATCGTAAATCGAGATAATTTACGGAACTTTACCAAGTTCGGACATTTTGCAAGTAGAAAATGTGTCTGTTACGGACAGATTCCACAATGCTAGCAGGCTGGCTATAAGACCTGACCTGCAGCCTATCTCAAGTTAAGGCTATAGGATGGAGAGTCCTGTCTATATTCCTAGACAAAAGAAGAGCACCTGTCACTCTTCAGCAGATCAGACTTGACCCTGTTTATGGGCGAGTCACGAAAAGAGAGCCAATAGTATCTGATCGTAAACTGACTCTTAAGTCTAATGCTGCGGTAACGGGAATTGCCAATAACTAGGGTTTTCAGTTTTTCCTGTCTGCCAGCAGCCTGCTATTATGAGTCTTCCCTACATATGTGCCTGTATCAAGCCTCTAACTATCTTCTCCTAAAGCTTCCCTACATATGTGCCTGTATCAAGCCTCTAACTATCTTCTCCTAAAGCTTCCCTACATATGTGCCTGTATCAAGCCTCTAACTATCTTCTCCTAAAGCTTCCCTACATATGTGCCTGTATCAAGCCTCTAACTATCTTCTCCTAAAGCTTCCCTACATATGTGCCTGTATCAAGCCTCTAACTATCTTCTCCTAAAGCTTCCCTACATATGTGCCTGTATCAAGCCTCTAACTATCTTCTCCTAAAGCTTCCCTACATATGTGCCTGTATCAAGCCTCTAACTATCTTCTCCTAAAGCTTCCCTACATATGTGCCTGTATCAAGCCTCTAACTATCTTCTCCTAAAGCTTCCCTACATATGTGCCTGTAATGAGCCTCTAACTTCACTTCAACTTAGAGACTGTTCTCTGAGATGTTAGCTCTAGGGAATACAAATAACATGCAACTCTCCATTCTTCCATAATTTCTTCCTTCATCCCAATATTTTCAGCATAAGTATACATATTACTCTCACTACAACATTATTTAGACTCATATGAATGTGCCCAGCACCAAATGCCAACTTGAATGTTTTGCTTGTCTCTCATTCTCTGTAGTTTGTACTATTGGTGTCTTCACTTCCTGTTTGTGCAGTAGATTTCTCTTCAACCTGCCAGTCTGAATGATTAATGACTCTGTCGTGCCTAGCAGAGTAACGGGAAAGGGGTGGTCCGTGACATTATTACGCCTCTGCCTAGCAGAGTAAGGGGGAGGGGGTGGTCCGTGACATTATTACGCCTCTGCCTAGCAGAATAACGGGAAAGGGGTGGTCCGTGACATTATCACGCCTCTGCCTAGCAGAGTAACGGGGAGGGGGTGGTCCGTGACATTATTACGCCTCTGCCTAGCAGAGTAACGGGGAGGGGGTGGTCTGTGACATTATTACGCCCCTGCCTAGCAGAGTAACGGGTAGGGGGTGGTCCGTGACATTATTACGCCTCTGCCTAGCAGAGTAACGGGTAGGGGGTGGTCCGTGACATTATTACGCCTCTGCCTAGCAGAGTAACGGGGAGGGGGTGGTCCGTGACATTATTACGCCACTGCCTAGCAGAGTAACGGGTAGGGGGTGGTCCGTGACATTATTACACCTCTGCCTAGCAGAGTAACGGGAAGGGGGTGGTCCGTGACATTATTACGCCTCTGCCTAGCAGAGTAACGGGGGGGGTGGTCCGTGACATTATTACGCCTCTGCCTAGCAGAGTAACGGGGGGGGGGTGGTCCGTGACATTATTACGCCTCTGCCTAGCAGAGTAACGGGGAGGGGGTGGTCCTTGACATTATTACGCCTCTGCCTAGCAGAGTAACGGGGAGGGGTGGTCCGTGACATTATTACGCCTCTGCCTAGCAGAGTAACGGGTAGGGGGTGGTCCGTGACATTATTACGCCTCTGCCTAGCAGAGTAACGGGGAGGGGGTGGTCCGTGACATTATTACGCCTCTGCCTAGCAGAGTAATGTGCACACATGAAGAGAGACTGGGAGAATCTGCACAGATGATGAGAGTGCACTTCTTTATATCACCCTCCCATCTAGTGCACTACTCTACATCACCCTCCCATCTAGTGCACTACTCTACATCACCCTCCCATCTAGTGCACTTCTTTATATCACCCTCCCATCTAGTGCACTACTCTACATCACCCTCCCATCTAGTGCACTACTCTACATCACCCTCCCATCTAGTGCACTGCTTTACATCACCCTCCCATCTAGTGCACTACTCTACATCACCCTCCCATCTAGTGCACTGCTTTACATCACCCTCCCATCTAGTGCACTACTCTACATCACCCTCCCATCTAGTGCACTACTCTACATCACCCTCCCATCTAGTGCACTACTTTACATCACCCTCCCATCTAGTGCACTACTTTACATCACCCTCCCATCTAGTGCACTACTTTACATCACCGTCCCATCTAGTGCACTACTCTACATCACCGTCCCATCTAGTGCACTACTCTACATCACCCTCCCATCTAGTGCACTACTTTACATCACCCTCCCATCTAGTGCACTACTTTACATCACCCTCCCATCTAGTGCACTACTTTACATCACCCTCCCATCTAGTGCACTACTTTACATCACCCTCCCATCTAGTGCACTACTTTACATCACCCTCCCATCTAGTGCACTACTTTACATCACCCTCCCATCTAGTGCACTACTTTACATCACCCTCCCATCTAGTGCACTACTTTACATCACCCTCCCATCTAGTGCACTGCTTTACATAAACACATTTTGTAAATGGGCGACAGGGAGGCTTTTAGTTTTTCCATATTAATCTCTGAAGTCCCAGGGCCCTGGATATTTGTCTTGGATGGTTAAACATTATTTATTACCTCCTGCTGTCTCAATTAAGGCGGCTACACTTTTTTGGTTTAGTACATGTCAGAACAGGAAAAGGAGTGGAAAAGCCTCCTAAAGATGAGGATTAGATTTCTAATAACTTTTAATAATGGGCAGAAAGACAGGCAGGCAGGCAGACAGACAAGCAGGCTGACAGACAAGCAGGCAGACAGGCTAACAGACAGACAGAAAGGCAAGCAGACAGACAGGCAGACAGACAGATAGAATGAGGAGTGCGTTGTCAGAATGACACTTTCACTTCCTCTCCTTTGCAGAACCCAGAACCCTCTTGAGATAAACACAGAGTCATGGAATAGCAGCTGTTATAACTGCTGTCCCATTATAAAGGAACCTTGATATAATTATTCTCACGCTGTAAAAAAGGTACAAAAAGACAGGGAGTTATATGTCTGAAGAAGGAAGTGGAGGTGAGTAAAGTGAGAAAGCCGTGGGTGACGAAGAAGCGTGTGTGAGTCTATGTGAAATAGTGTGTATGTGTGTGTGTGTGTGTGTATGTGAAATAGTGTGTGTGTGTATGTATGTGAAATAGTGTGTGAGTCTGTGTGAAATAGTGTGTGTGAGTCTGTGTGAAATAGTGTGTGTGAGTCTGTGTGAAATAGTGTGTGTGAGTCTGTGTGAAATAGTGTGTGTGTGTGTGTGTGTGTGATATAGTGTGAGGGTGTGTGTATGTGAAATAGTGTGTGTGTGTGTGTGTGTGTATGTGAAATAATGTGAGTGAGTCTGTGTGATATAGTGTGTGTGTGTGTGTGTGTGTGTGATATAGTGTGTCTGTGTGAAATAGTGTGTGTGTGTGTGTGTGTGTGATATAGTGTGTGTGTGCGTGATATAGTGTGTGTGTGTGTGTGTGTGTGATATAGTGTGTGTGTGTGATATAGTGTCTCTGTGTGAAATAGTGTGTGTGTTTGTGTGTGATAGAGTGTGTGTGTGTGTGTGTGTGTGTGTGTGTGTGATATAGTGTGTATGATATAGTGTGTGTGTGATATAGTGTGTGTGTGTGTTATATAGTGTGTGTGTGTGTGTGTGTGTGATATAGTGTGTGTGTGATATAGTTTGTGTGTGTGATATAGTGTGTGTGTGTGTGTGTGATAAAGTGTGTGTGATATAGTGTGTGTGTGTGATATAGTGTGTGTGTGATATAGTGTGTGTGTGTGTGTGATATAGTGTGTGTGTGATATAGTGTGTGTGTGTGTGTGTGATATAGTGTATGTGCGTAAGTATCACTGCCCATTTCCTCAGTCCAGTTGTGTGGAGTCAAGACCAGGAACAGTCCTCGCTAATATCTACTAATATCTCTCGTTCCAGCTTCTCTTTTCGTCACATTTCTGTTCACTAAAACATTGGCAACCCACAGTGGTCAACTGCAGGTAAAACATTTCCCTTTCGCAGTTTCTACTTAATTTATATTTTTTGATTATGTACTTCTGTTAATTTCACAACTAAGTTTAATAATGTTCTTGAATCTGACTATATCACAACTGTCTAGTCTAGAGAATGTGTCTTTAAATTTTAATTTGACATCTGCTCCTTGAGACAAGAGAGTTGCTTATCTGCTATCTAATGTAGATTGTGGAAAACGTTAATTGTAAATGTCTTAATTGGATTTACAGTGATTGCAGTGATTTCCATTTTTGACTTAGTATAGATTAAATGAAAAATGTGTTTAACCATATTATATCATTATCGACACATCATCTAAAAACATATTTTTATGCTAGTGTTCTCTTACTGCCATCTGCTGGTCAATCAGATCTTTAATACATGTTTAGACAACACACTATGGCCGTGCACATTTAGAGCAGATGGGGAAACCGGGCGCTATGACAACTGTATCAACATACATCTGACCCCTGGTTAAGGGCTGTTCTATATTTTGTGGACAAAGAGCTGTTTAGCTGAGATGTACTTATTATAGGGAGATGAATGATGTCCTGTATGTAATGTTTCATGTTGAACTACTACCTTTTGGCTTCTGTACATAGTCTTCATGCTGGAGTCCTGCTGTGTGGAAAGCCAGAAACTCACTTCCTGAGTGACTCTGGTCCCTGGATTAAGACTATAAGGAAAGAAAGAGGATGCGAAATAAAGGAAGGAAAAGGAGGAATACTATAAAAGAGAGAGAATGAGAAATAAAGGGAGGGAAATGAGGAAGACTATAAAAGAGAGAGAATGAGAAATAAATGGAGGGAAAGGAGGAAGACCAGAAGAGAGAGAATGAGAAATAAAGGGAGGGAAAGGAGGAAGACTATAAGAGAGAGAATGAGAAATAAAGGGAGGGAAAGGAGGAAGACTATAAGAGAGAGAATGAGAAATAAAGGGAGGGAAAGGAGGAAGACTATAAGAGAGAGAATGAGAAATAAAGGGAGGGAAAGGAGGAAGACCAGAAGAGAGAGAATGAGAAATAAAGGGAGGGAAAGGAGGAAGACTATAAAAGAGAGAATGAGAAATAAAGGGAGGGAAAGGAGGAAGACTATAAAAGAGAGAGAATGAGAAATAAAGGGAGGGAAATGAGGAAGACTATAAGAGAGAGAATGAGAAATAAAGGGAGGGAAATGTTCCAGTATATCTAAAGTGGTCCTGTTCCAGTATATCTATAGTGGTCCTGTTCCAGTATATCTATAGTGGTCCTGTTCCAGTATATATATATAGTGGTCCTGTTCCAGTATATCTATAGTGGTCCTGTTCCAGTATATCTATAGTGGTCCTGTTCCAGTATATTTATAGTGGTCCTGTTCCAGTATATCTACAGTGGTCCTGTTCCAGTATATCTATAGTGGTCCTGTTCCAGTATATCTATAGTGGTCCTGTTCCAGTATATCTACAGTGGTCCTGTTCCAGTATATCTATAGTGGTCCTGTTCCAGTATATCTATAGTGGTCCTGTTCCAGTATATCTATAGTGGTCATGTTCCAGTATATCTACAGTGGTCCTGTTGCAGTATATATACAGTGGTCCTGTTCCAGTATATCTATAGTGGTCCTGTTCCAGTATATCTATAGTGGTTCTGTTCCAGTATATCTATAGTGGTTCTGTTCCAGTATATCTATAGTGGTCCTGTTTCAGTATATCTATAGTGGTCCTGTTCCAGTATATCTATAGTGGTCCTGTTCCAGTATATCTCTAGTGGTCCTGTTCCAGTATATCTACAGTGGTCCTGTTCCAGTATATCTACAGTGGTCCTGTTCCTGTATATCTATAGTGGTCCTGTTCCAGTATATCTACAGTGGTCCTGTTCCAGTATATCTCCTCTACTCATTCTTCTCCTTCCTCCCTTTTTCATCTCCTTCTCCTCCCTCACCTCCCCCCCTCCTCTACTCATTCTTCTCCTTCCTCCCTTTTTCATCTCGTTCTCCTCCTTCACCTCCTTCCCCCCCTCTACTCATTCTTCTCCTTCCTCCCTTTTTCATCTCCTTCTCCTCCTTCACCTCCCCCCTCTACTCATTCTTCTCCTTCCTCCCTTTCTCATCTCCTTCTCCTCCCTCACCCCCTCTACTCATTCTTCTCCTTCCTCCCTTTCTCATCTCCTTCTCCTCCCTCACCCCCCTCTACTCATTCTTCTCCTTCCTCCCTTTCTCATCTCCTTCTCCTCCTTCACCTCCCCCCTCTACTCATTCTTCTCCTTCCTCCCTTTCTCATCTCCTTCTCCTCCTTCACCTCCCCCCCTCCTCTACTCATTCTTCTCCTTCCTCCCTTTCTCATCTCCTTCTCCTCCCTCACCCCCCCCTCTACTCATTCTTCTCCTTCCTCCCTTTCTCATCTCCTTCTCCTCCTTCACCTCCCCCCTCCTCTACTCATTCTTCTCCTTCCTCCCTTTCTCATCTCCTTCTCCTCCCTCACCCCCTCTACTCATTCTTCTCCTTCCTCCCTTTCTCATCTCCTTCTCCTCCTTCACCTCCCCCCTCTACTCATTCTTCTCCTTCCTCCCTTTCTCATCTCCTTCTCCTCCTTCACCTCCCCCCTCCTCTACTCATTCTTCTCCTTCCTCCCTTTCTCATCTCCTTCTCCTCCCTCACCCCCCTCTACTCATTCTTCTCCTTCCTCCCTTTTCTCCTCACCCCCCCTCCTCATTCTTCTCCTTCCTCCCTTTCTCATCTCCTTCTCCTCCTTCACCCCCCCCTCTACTCATTCTTTTCCTTCCTCCCTTTCTCATCTCCTTCTCCTCCCTCACCCCCTCTACTCATTCTTCTCCTTCCTCCCTTTCTCATCTCCTTCTCCTCCTTCACCTCCCCCTCCTCTACTCATTCTTCTCCTTCCTCCCTTTCTCATCTCCTTCTCCTCCCTCACCCCCTCTACTCATTCTTCTCCTTCCTCCCTTTCTCATCTCCTTCTCCTCCTTCACCTCCCCCTCCTCTACTCATTCTTCTCCTTCCTCCCTTTCTCATCTCCTTCTCCTCCCTCACCCCCTCTACTCATTCTTCTCCTTCCTCCCTTTCTCATCTCCTCCTTCACCTCCCCCTCCTCTACTCATTCTTCTCCTTCCTCCCTTTCTCATCTCCTTCTCCTCCCTCACCCCCTCTACTCATTCTTCTCCTTCCTCCCTTTCTCATCTCCTTCTCCTCCTTCACCTCCCCCCCTCCTCTACTCATTCTTCTCCTTCCTCCCTTTCTCATCTCCTTCTCCTCCCTCACCCCCCCTCTACTCATTCTTCTCCTTCCTCCCTTTCTCATCTCCTTCTCCTCCTTCACCTCCCCCCCCTCCTCTACTCATTCTTCTCCTTCCTCCCTTTCTCATCTCCTTCTCCTCCCTCACTCCCACATTCTTTCCCTTCCTCTCTCCTCTCTCTCCTGACCGTAGCCATGGAGATAACACCAGTTAATCACCAGCTGTACACTCATATACTGTCTGTCCATGAAGAGCTTAGACAACCCAAACTGCTAGTCTAGTTACCATGGTTACCAGGAAGCAGTGATACACCAGTATGACACATGATTTCCATCATTTTAGATCATGTGATTTAGATCATATGATTACTTGTGAATATAAATGTAATCAATTAATACGGTTGGGTATATTTGCATTCTGACAGAATAATACGCTGCCCCCTTGTGGTATGTCATTGTCACTCCAGTCATGTTATAACGGAAATTGCATCAGAAATCCAACTAGGTCAATAAACTGCAGAGTAACACCGTGCAAATCTACAGGTGATATACATTTGGATATTGGAATATGGTCCCAGAATTGAACTCCTATAACTGATCCCAACCTGTAAAATAACACAGCCTGAGGACTGTTTGTTTCATCAATTTGAAAGGCTTCCTCACACTGCAGTAACTCTTCCCAGAATGCACCTCCAATCCACAGTAACGTACGTTCCATGATAGATTGAAAGTCAAAGACACCCCCAAGTCTTTATAAATATATCTTGGAACGTAAGACATTAGCTGTGGTTTATGTTATTGCATCAGGTCCACTATAACACATATCACATATACCAAATATAATTCATGTATGACACATTTCAACCAATAGGTATACACATATACACATTAACATAGAAGATTGGTATAATTCCTCAGGGGACCAAATTATTGTATCTTTTACCAAAGGCACGCACTAAGGCAAATTTTCCACTGCACACATGTTTGCTGTTCACAGTGAGAGGAAAGTTCTCTGGCACGCTAAAGGAACCTCGGCTGGCCTATTTGTTTAGCTGCGTACGGATTAGGAGTTCCCAAGCTGTGTCTTTACGCAAACACAGCACCTGAAACGTGACTCGTCTTCATGAGACTGGAGAACCGGGCAAGGGAGTCTGTCTTACCCATTTTTCTGTCTTATCCACTTCACCACTTTCTCGGTTTTCTCCCTCTATCTTCATCTTGATGTTAATGGTGTATCAGTTTTTATTGACTGAGGGTTGTAACAATATAAATGCCCTCTGCTTCCATCCCTCACAAGACCATATGGACAGAATATCTGCTGAACACATTGCAGTTTTACTGTTGCTATATTCATTAGCTAAACAGACGTTTAAGAGATAGTCCAGACACTCTTTATAATGACCTGTTAAAGAACCTTATTGGGATGTTATTTGTAAAGCTGAAAAACCGTGATGACGTTCAAATGCAGTGATATTATCCCTCATGAGGTTCTGAGGCGATATGAGCCGGTCAGGAGATATTATCCAACATGAGATTCTGAGGTGATATGAGCTGGTCAGGAGATATTATCCAACATGAGATTCTGAGGTGATATGAGCTGGTCAGGAGATATTATCCAACATGAGATTCTGAGGTGATATGAGCTGGTCAGGAGATATTATCCAACATGAGATTCTGAGGTGATATGAGCTGGTCAGGAGATATTATCCAACATGAGATTCTGAGGTGATATGAGCTGGTCAGGAGATATTATCCAACATGAGATTCTGAGGTGATATGAGCCGGTCAGGAGATATTATCCAACATGAGATTCTGAGGTGATATGAGCTGGTCAGGAGATATTATCCAACATGAGATTCTGAGGTGATATGAGCTGGTCAGGAGATATTATCCAACATGAGATTCTGAGGTGATATGAGCTGGTGCTTCAACGTACTGCAGTCATAAATCCCCTTTGTCTCTGTAACCAAAATACAAAACCAAATGTCTTGTTTGTTGGATAAGGTACCAGTCCAGGCATGTATAGATGAACCATATCTCTGTGTTTAATGTGAGCAGAGCCTGTTGGTTTCAGGGAGAACGCAGTAATGTTGGGGTCTCTCCATGTGTATTGGATTTGTTTTATAGGTTGACTGAGGCCCAAGGCGCCATATGATATTGGCCCAACCAGATGCCCCCTCGTCCACCAGACCCACCACAAAAAACACAAAAAACAGACTTGGAAGCAGCAATTAAACGGGTAAAATGGAGAACTCCACAGCGTTAAAAGGTGCGGCTCCTGGAATCTCCGTGGACTGCATCAAGGCCGGCAGACACAGCTTCATCTTTGTCTTCGTTCCTGTGGTGTACAGTTGTAACTTTATGGTGGGTGTCATTGGCAACAGCATTGTGGTAGCCGTCATCTACCGCTACATGAAGCTGAAGACAGTGGCCAACGTGTTCGTGCTGAACCTGGCCATCTCAGATCTCACCTTCCTGGTCACGCTGCCCATGTGGGCCACCTTCACCGCCAGCGGCTACCAGTGGTTGTTTGGGGGCTTCCTCTGCAAGGCCTCTGCCGGCCTGGTCATGTTTAATCTGTACAGCTCTGTGTTCTTCCTGACTGCCCTCAGCATTGACCGATACCTGGCCATAGTTCATCCAATGAGGTCAAGGCAGTGCCGGACAATGGTTTACGCCCACATCACGTGTGTCCTGGTGTGGTTGGCTGCCCTCCTGCTGTCTCTCCCCACGGCTCTGACCAGAGACACCATGTTCATCACTGGCCATAACATCACCACATGTGGCATTCTGCATCCAAAGCTTGACTACGTATGTCAGTTTAATGTTTGGGTTTAATTCCAAAGCTTGACTACGTATGTCAGTTTAATGTTTGGGTTTAATTCCAAAGCTTGACTACGTATGTCAGTTTAATGTTTGGGTTTAATTCCAAAGCTTGACTACGTATGTCAGTTTAATGTTTGGGTTTAATTCCAAAGCTTGACTACGTATGTCAGTTTAATGTTTGGGTTTAATTCCAAAGCTTGACTACGTATGTCAGTTTAATGTTTGGGTTTAATTCCAAAGCTTGACTACGTATGTCAGTTTAATGTTTATGTTTAATTCCAAAGCTTGACTACGTATGTCAGTTTAATGTTTGGGTTTAATTCCAAAGCTTGACTACGTATGTCAGATTAATGTTTGGGTTTAATTCCAAAACATGACTACGTATGTCAGTTTAATGTTTGGGTTTAATTCCAAAGCTTGACTACGTATGTCAGTTTAATGTTTGGGTTTAATTCCAAAGCATGACTACGTATGTCAGTTTAATGTTTGGGTTTAATTCCAAAGCTTGACTACGTATGTCAGTTTAATGTTTGGGTTTAATTCCAAAGCTTGACTATGTATGTCAGTTTAATATTTGGGTTTAATTCCAAAGCATGACTACGTATGTCAGTTTAATGTTTGGGTTTAATTCCAAAGCTTGACTACGTATGTCAGTTTAATGTTTGGGTTTAATTCCAAAGCTTGACTACGTATGTCAGTTTAATGTTTAGGTTTAATTCCAAAGCTTGACTACGTATGTCAGATTAATGTTTGGGTTTAATTCCAAAGCATGACTACGTATGTCAGTTTAATGTTTGGGTTTAATTCCAAAGCTTGACTACGTATGTCAGTTTAATGTTTGGGTTTAATTCCAAAGCATGACTACGTATGTCAGTTTAATGTTTGGGTTTAATTCCAAAGCTTGACTACGTATGTCAGTTTAATGTTTGGGTTTAATTCCAAAGCTTGACTATGTATGTCAGTTTAATGTTTGGGTTTAATTCCAAAGCATGACTACGTATGTCAGTTTAATGTTTGGGTTTAATTCCAAAGCTTGACTACGTATGTCAGTTTAATGTTTGGGTTTAATTCCAAAGCTTGACTACGTATGTCAGTTTAATGTTTGGGTTTAATTCCAAAGCTTGACTACGTATGTCAGATTAATGTTTGGGTTTAATTCCAAAGCTTGACTATGTATGTCAGTTTAATGTTTGGGTTTAATTCCAAAGCTTGACTACGTATGTCAGTTTAATGTTTGGGTTTAATTCCAAAGCTTGACTACGTATGTCAGTTTAATGTTTGGGTTTAATTCCAAAGCTTGACTACGTATGTCAGTTTAATGTTTGGGTTTAATTCCAAAGCTTAACTACGTATGTCAGTTTCATGTTTGGGTTTAATTCCAAAGCTTGACTACGTATGTCAGTTTAATGTTTGGGTTTAATTCCAAAGCTTGACTACGTATGTCAGTTTAATGTTTGGGTTTAATTCCAAAGCATGACTACGTATGTCAGTTTAATGTTTGGGTTTAATTCCAAAGCTTGACTACGTATGTCAGTTTAATGTTTGGGTTTAATTCCAAAGCTTGACTACGTATGTCAGTTTAATGTTTGGGTTTAATTCCAAAGCTTGACTACGTATGTCAGATTAATGTTTGGGTTTAATTCCAAAGCTTGACTATGTATGTCAGTTTAATGTTTGGGTTTAATTCCAAAGCTTGACTACGTATGTCAGTTTAATGTTTGGGTTTAATTCCAAAGCTTGACTACGTATGTCAGTTTAATGTTTGGGTTTAATTCCAAAGCTTGACTACGTATGTCAGATTAATGTTTGGGTTTAATTCCAAAGCTTGACTATGTATGTCAGTTTAATGTTTGGGTTTAATTCCAAAGCTTGACTACGTATGTCAGTTTAATGTTTGGGTTTAATTCCAAAGCTTGACTACGTATGTCAGTTTAATGTTTGGGTTTAATTCCAAAGCTTGACTACGTATGTCAGTTTAATGTTTGGGTTTAATTCCAAAGCTTGACTACGTATGTCAGTTTAATGTTTGGGTTTAATTCCAAAGCTTGACTACGTATGTCAGTTTAATGTTTGGGTTTAATTCCAAAGCTTAACTACGTATGTCAGTTTCATGTTTGGGTTTAAATCCAAAGCTTGACTACGTATGTCAGTTTAATGTTTGGGTTTAATTCCAAAGCTTGACTATGTATGTCAGTTTAATGTTTGGGTTTAATTCCAAAGCTTGACTATGTATGTCAGTTTAATGTTTGGGTTTAATTCCAAAGCTTGACTACGTATGTCAGTTTAATGTTTGGGTTTAATTCCAAAGCTTGACTACGTATGTCAGTTTAATGTTTGGGTTTAATTCCAAAGCTTGACTACGTATGTCAGTTTAATGTTTGGGTTTAATTCCAAAGCTTGACTACGTATGTCAGTTTAATGTTTGGGTTTAATTCCAAAGCTTAACTACGTATGTCAGTTTCATGTTTGGGTTTAAATCCAAAGCTTGACTACGTATGTCAGTTTAATGTTTGGGTTTAATTCCAAAGCTTGACTATGTATGTCAGTTTAATGTTTGGGTTTAATTCCAAAGCTTGACTACGTATGTCAGTTTAATGTTTGGGTTTAATTCCAAAGCTTGACTACGTATGTCAGTTTAATGTTTGGGTTTAATTCCAAAGCTTAACTACGTATGTCAGTTTCATGTTTGGGTTTAAATCCAAAGCTTGACTACGTATGTCAGTTTCATGTTTGGGTTTAATTCCAAAGCTTGACTACGTATGTCAGTTTCATGTTTGGGTTTAAATCCAAAGCTTGACTACGTATGTCAGTTTCATGTTTGGGTTTAATTCCATTTCAATAACAATAAAAAAACAGCCAAATCTTGAAGTTCACTTTTGATTGATAATAATTGGACCTGAAGTGATCACTGACATAGTTTTTCAAAATGTTCACAGTTTGACAGTTTTGCTAATAATTATATAAGTATATGAATAATAATAATATATACTAAAATTGTTATGAATACATGTTAATATATTAATATATACTAATATTTAACCATATTTCAGATAGGAGGCATTCCCTTGTTGCTCGCTGCTTTAAATGTCTAATTATTATTTAAATCAGAAATCCAGGCCCCTGCTTCTCACCATCAGCTTGATGAAGACCATCCTAGGCTTTCTGGTTCCATTCCTCATCATCATCACCTGCTACTTTCTGATTGGTCGAGCTCTGGTTGGGGCTCAGAGCGTCCAGGGGAAAGAGAGCTCTCGTTCACGTGATGACGAGGTTCTGAGGATGTTGGCTGCAGCTATAATGGCTTTCTTCCTGTGCTGGATGCCTCACCAGGTAGGACCCCACATATTACAGTTATATACAGTAACAGCAGTTTAATATCCTATAGAGTGAGGGGCAGTTATATACAGTAACAGCAGTTTAATATCCTATAGAGTGAGGGGCAGTTATATACAGTAACAGCAGTTTAATATCCTATAGAGTGAGGGGCAGTTATATACAGTAACAGCAGCTTAATATCCTATAGAGTGAGGGGCAGTTATATACAGTAACAGCAGTTTAATATCCTATAGAGTGAGGGGCAGTTATATACAGTAACAGCAGTTTAATATCCTATAGAGTGAGGGGCAGTTATATACAGTAACAGCAGTTTAATATCCTATAGAGTGAGGGGCAGTTATATACAGTAACAGCAGTTTAATATCCTATAGAGTGAGGGGCAGTTATATACAGTAACAGCAGTTTAATATCCTATAGAGTGAGGGGCAGTTATAAACAGTAACAGCAGTTTAATATCCTATAGAGTGAGGGACAGTTATATACAGTAACAGCAGTTTAATATCCTATAGAGTGAGGGGCAGTTATATACAGTAACAGCAGTTTAATATCCTATAGAGTGAGGAGCAGTTATATACAGTAACAGCAGTTTAATATCCTATAGAGTGAGGGGCAGTTATATACAGTAACAGCTGTTTAATATCCTATAGAGTGAGGGGCAGTTATATACAGTAACAGCAGTTTAATATCCTATAGAGTGAGGGGCAGTTATATACAGTAACAGCAGTTTAATATCCTATAGAGTGAGGGGCAGTTATATACAGTAACAGCAGTTTAATATCCTATAGAGTGAGGGGCAGTTATATACAGTAACAGCAGTTTAATATCCTATAGAGTGAGGGGCAGTTATATACAGTAACAGCCGTTTAATATCCTATAGAGTGAGGGGCAGTTATATACAGTAACAGCAGTTTAATATCCTATAGAGTGAGGGGCAGTTATATACAGTAACAGCAGTTTAATATCCTATAGAGTGAGGGGCAGTTATATACAGTAACAGCAGTTTAATATCCTATAGAGTGAGGGGCAGTTATATACAGTAACAGCAGTTTAATATCCTATAGAGTGAGGGGCAGTTATATACAGTAACAGCAGTTTAATATCCTATAGAGTGAGGGACAGTTATATACAGTAACAGCAGCTTAATATCCTATAGAGTGAGGGGCAGTTATATACAGTAACAGCAGTTTAATATCCTATAGAGTGAGGGGCAGTTATATACAGTAACAGCAGTTTAATATCCTATAGAGTGAGGGGCAGTTATATACAGTAACATCAGTTTAATATCCTATAGAGTGAGGGGCAGTTATATACAGTAACAGCAGTTTAATATCCTATAGAGTGAGGGGCAGTTATATACAGTAACATCAGTTTAATATCTTATAGAGTGAGGGGCAGTTATATACAGTAACAGCAGTTTAATATTCTATAGAGTGAGGGGCAGTTATATACAGTAACAGCAGCTTAATATCCTATAGAGTGAGGGGCAGTTATATACAGTAACAGCAGTTTAATATCCTATAGAGTGAGGGGCAGTTATATACAGTAACAGCCGTTTAATATCCTATAGAGTGAGGGGCAGTTATATACAGTAACAGCAGTTTAATATCCTATAGAGTGAGGGGCAGTTATATACAGTAACAGCAGTTTCATATCCTATAGAGTGAGGGGCAGTTATATACAGTAACAGCAGTTTAATATCCTATAGAGTGAGGGGCAGTTATATACAGTAACAGCAGTTTAATATCCTATAGAGTGAGGGGCAGTTATATACAGTAACATCAGTTTAATATCCTATAGAGTGAGGGGCAGTTATATACAGTAACATCAGTTTAATATCCTATAGAGTGAGGGGCAGTTATATACAGTAACAGCAGTTTAATATCCTATAGAGTGAGGGGCAGTTATATACAGTAACAGCCGTTTAATATCCTATAGAGTGAGGGGCAGTTATATACAGTAACAGCCGTTTAATATCCTATAGAGTGAGGGGCAGTTATATACAGTAACAGCAGTTTCATATCCTATAGAGTGAAGGGCAGTTATATACAGTAACAGCAGTTTAATATCCTATAGAGTGAGGGGCAGTTATATACAGTAACAGCCGTTTAATATCCTATAGAGTGAGGTGCAGTTATATACAGTAACAGCAGTTTAATATCCTATAGAGTGAGGGGCAGTTATATACAGTAACAGCAGTTTAATATCCTATAGAGTGAGGGGCAGTTATATACAGTAACAGCAGTTTAATATCCTATAGAGTGAGGGGCAGTTATATACAGTAACAGCAGTTTAATATCCTATAGAGTGAGGGGCAGTTATATACAGTAACAGCAGTTTAATATCCTATAGAGTGAGGGGCAGTTATATACAGTAACAGCAGTTTAATATCCTATAGAGTGAGGGGCAGTTATATACAGTAACAGCCGTTTAATATCCTATAGAGTGAGGGGCAGTTATATACAGTAACAGCCGTTTAATATCCTATAGAGTGAGGGGCAGTTATATACAGTAACAGCCGTTTAATATCCTATAGAGTGAAGGGCAGTTATATACAGTAACAGCAGTTTAATATCCTATAGAGTGAGGGGCAGTTATATACAGTAACAGCCGTTTAATATCCTATAGAGTGAGGGCAGTTATATACAGTAACAGCAGTTTAATATCCTATAGAGTGAGGGGCAGTTATATACAGTTTAATATCCTATAGAGTGAGGTGCAGTTATATACAGTAACAGCAGTTTAATATCCTATAGAGTGAGGGGCAGTTATATACAGTAACAGCAGCTTAATATCCTATAGAGTGAGGGGCAGTTATATACAGTAACAGCAGTTTAATATCCTATAGAGTGAGGGGCAGTTATATACAGTAACAGCAGTTTAATATCCTATAGAGTGAGGGGCAGTTATATACAGTAACAGCAGTTTAATATCCTATAGAGTGAGGGGCAGTTATATACAGTAACAGCAGTTTAATATCCTATAGAGTGAGGGGCAGTTATATACAGTAACAGCAGTTTAATATCCTATAGAGTGAGGGGCAGTTATATACAGTAACAGCAGTTTAATATCCTATAGAGTGAGGGGCAGTTATATACAGTAACAGCAGTTTAATATCCTATAGAGTGAGGGGCAGTTATATACAGTAACAGCAGTTTAATATCCTATAGAGTGAGGGGCAGTTATATACAGTAACAGCAGTTTAATATCCTATAGAGTGAGGGGCAGTTATATACAGTAACAGCAGTTTAATATCCTATAGAGTGAGGGGCAGTTATATACAGTAACAGCAGTTTAATATCCTATAGAGTGAGGGGCAGTTATATACAGTAACAGCAGCTTAATATCCTATAGAGTGAGGGGCAGTTATATACAGTAACAGCAGTTTAATATCCTATAGAGTGAGGGGCAGTTATATACAGTAACAGCAGTTTAATATCCTATAGAGTGAGGGGCAGTTATATACAGTAACAGCAGTTTAATATCCTATAGAGTGAGGGGCAGTTATATACAGTAACAGCAGTTTAATATCCTATAGAGTGAAGGGCAGTTATATACAGTAACAGCAGTTTAATATCCTATAGAGTGAGGGGCAGTTATATACAGTAACATCAGTTTAATATCCTATAGAGTGAGGGGCAGTTATATACAGTAACAGCAGTTTAATATCCTATAGAGTGAGGGGCAGTTATATACAGTAACAGCAGTTTAATATCCTATAGAGTGAGGGGCAGTTATATACAGTAACAGCAGTTTAATATCCTATAGAGTGAGGGGCAGTTATATACAGTAACAGCAGCTTAATATCCTATAGAGTGAGGGGCAGTTATATACAGTAACAGCAGTTTAATATCCTATAGAGTGAGCGACAGTTATATACAGTAACAGCAGTTTAATATCCTATAGAGTGAGGGGCAGTTATATACAGTAACAGCAGTTTAATATCCTATAGAGTGAGGGGCAGTTATATACAGTAACATCAGTTTAATATCCTATAGAGTGAGGGCAGTTATATACAGTAACAGCTGTTTAATATCCTATAGTGTGAGGGGCAGTTATATACAGTAACAGCAGTTTAATATCCTATAGAGTGAGGGGCAGTTATATACAGTAACAGCAGTTTGATATCCTATAGAGTGAGGGGCAGTTATATACAGTAACAGCAGTTTAATATCCTATAGAGTGAGGGGCAGTTATATACAGTAACAGCAGTTTAATATCCTATAGAGTGAGCGACAGTTATATACAGTAACAGCAGTTTAATATCCTATAGAGTGAGGGGCAGTTATATACAGTAACAGCAGTTTAATATCCTATAGAGTGAGCGACAGTTATATACAGTAACAGCAGTTTAATATCCTATAGAGTGAGGGGCAGTTATATACAGTAACATCAGTTTAATATCCTATAGAGTGAGGGCAGTTATATACAGTAACAGCAGTTTAATATCCTATAGAGTGAGGGGCAGTTATATACAGTAACAGCAGTTTAATATCCTATAGAGTGAGGGGCAGTTATATACAGTAACAGCAGTTTAATATCCTATAGAGTGAGGGGCAGTTATATACAGTAACAGCAGTTTAATATCCTATAGAGTGAGGGGCAGTTATATACAGTAACAGCAGTTTAATATCCTATAGAGTGAGGGGCAGTTATATACAGTAACAGCAGTTTAATATCCTATAGAGTGAGGGGCAGTTATATACAGTAACAGCAGTTTAATATCCTATAGAGTGAAGGGCAGTTATATACAGTAACAGCAGTTTAATATCCTATAGAGTGAGGGGCAGTTATATACAGTAACAGCAGCTTAATATCCTATAGAGTGAGGGGCAGTTATATAAAGTAACAGCAGCTTAATATCCTATAGAGTGAGGGGCAGTTATATACAGTAACAGCAGTTTAATATCCTATAGAGTGAGGGACAGTTATATACAGTAACAGCAGTTTAATATCCTATAGAGTGAGGGGCAGTTATATACAGTAACAGCAGTTTAATATCCTATAGAGTGAGGTGCAGTTATATACAGTAACAGCAGTTTCATATCCTATAGAGTGAAGGGCAGTTATATACAGTAACAACAGTTTAATATCCTATAGAGTGAGGTGCAGTTATATACAGTAACAGCAGTTTCATATCCTATAGAGTGAAGGGCAGTTATATACAGTAACAACAGTTTAATATCCTATAGAGTGAGGGGCAGTTATATACAGTAACAGCAGTTTAATATCCTATAGAGTGAGGGGCAGTTATATACAGTAACAGCAGTTTAATATCCTATAGAGTGAAGGGCAGTTATATACAGTAACAGCAGTTTAATATCCTATAGAGTGAGCGACAGTTATATACAGTAACAGCAGTTTAATATCCTATAGAGTGAGGGACAGTTATATACAGTAACATCAGTTTAATATCCTATAGAGTGAGGGGCAGTTATATACAGTAACAGCAGTTTAATATTCTATAGAGTGAGGGGCAGTTATATACAGTAACAGCAGTTTAATATCCTATAGAGTGAGGGACAGTTATATACAGTAACAGCAGTTTAATATCCTATAGAGTGAGGGGCAGTTATATACAGTAACAGCAGTTTAATATCCTATAGAGTGAGGGGCAGTTATATACAGTAACAGCAGTTTAATATCCTATAGAGTGAGGGGCAGTTATATACAGTAACAGCAGTTTAATATCCTATAGAGTGAGGTGCAGTTATATACAGTAACAGCAGTTTCATATCCTATAGAGTGAAGGGCAGTTATATACAGTAACAACAGTTTAATATCCTATAGAGTGAGGTGCAGTTATATACAGTAACAGCAGTTTCATATCCTATAGAGTGAAGGGCAGTTATATACAGTAACAACAGTTTAATATCCTATAGAGTGAGGGGCAGTTATATACAGTAACAGCAGTTTAATATCCTATAGAGTGAGGGGCAGTTATATACAGTAACAGCAGTTTAATATCCTATAGAGTGAAGGGCAGTTATATACAGTAACAGCAGTTTAATATCCTATAGAGTGAGCGACAGTTATATACAGTAACAGCAGTTTAATATCCTATAGAGTGAGGGACATTTATATACAGTAACATCAGTTTAATATCTTATAGAGTGAGGGGCAGTTATATACAGTAACAGCAGTTTAATATTCTATAGAGTGAGGTGCAGTTATATACAGTAACAGCAGTTTAATATCCTATAGAGTGAAGGGCAGTTATATACAGTAACAGCAGTTTAATATCCTATAGCGTGAGGGGCAGTTATATACAGTAACAGCAGTTTAATATCCTATAGAGTGAGGGGCAGTTATATACAGTAACAGCAGTTTAATATCCTATAGAGTGAGGGGCAGTTATATACAGTAACAGCAGTTTAATATCCTATAGAGTGAGGGGCAGTTATATACAGTAACAGCAGTTTAATATCCTATAGAGTGAGGGGCAGTTATATACAGTAACAGCAGTTTAATATCCTATAGAGTGAGGGGCAGTTATATACAGTAACAGCAGTTTAATATCCTATAGAGTGAGGGGCAGTTATATACAGTAACAGCAGTTTAATATCCTATAGAGTGAGGGGCAGTTATATACAGTAACAGCAGTTTAATATCCTATAGAGTGAGGGGCAGTTATATACAGTAACAGCCGTTTAATATCCTATAGAGTGAGGGGCAGTTATAAACAGTAACAGCAGTTTAATATCCTATAGAGTGAGGGGCAGTTATATACAGTAACAGCTGTTTAATATCCTATAGAGTGAGGGGCAGTTATATACAGTAACAGCAGTTTAATATCCTATAGAGTGAGGGGCAGTTATATACAGTAACAGCAGTTTAATATCCTATAGAGTGAGGGGCAGTTATATACAGTAACAGCAGTTTAATATCCTATAGAGTGAGGGGCAGTTATATACAGTAACAGCAGTTTAATATCCTATAGAGTGAGCGACAGTTATATACAGTAACAGCAGTTTAATATCCTATAGAGTGAGGGGCAGTTATATACAGTAACAGCCGTTTAATATCCTATAGAGTGAGGGGCAGTTATAAACAGTAACAGCAGTTTAATATCCTATAGAGTGAGGGGCAGTTATATACAGTAACAGCAGTTTAATATCCTATAGAGTGAGTGACAGTTATATACAGTAACAACAGTTTAATATCCTATAGAGTGAGGGGCAGTTATATACAGTAACAGCAGTTTCATATCCTATAGAGTGAGCGACAGTTATATACAGTAACAGCAGTTTAATATCCTATAGAGTGAGAGGCAGTTATATACAGTAACAGCAGTTTAATATCCTATAGAGTGAGGGGCAGTTATATACAGTAACAGCAGTTTAATATCCTATAGAGTGAGGGGCAGTTATATACAGTAACAGCAGTTTAATATCCTATAGAGTGAGGGACAGTTATATACAGTAACAGCAGTTTAATATCCTATAGAGTGAGGGGCAGTTATATACAGTAACAGCAGTTTAATATCCTATAGAGTGAGGGGCAGTTATATACAGTAACAGCAGTTTAATATCCTATAGAGTGAGGGGCAGTTATATACAGTAACAGCTGTTTAATATCCTATAGAGTGAGTGACAGTTATATACAGTAACAGCAGTTTAATATCCTATAGAGTGAGGGGCAGTTATATACAGTAACAGCAGTTTAATATCCTATAGAGTGAGCGACAGTTATATACAGTAACAGCAGTTTAATATTCTATAGAGTGAGGGGCAGTTATATACAGTAACAGCAGTTTAATATCCTATAGAGTGAGGGACAGTTATATACAGTAACAGCAGTTTAATATCCTATAGAGTGAGGGGCAGTTATATACAGTAACAGCTGTTTAATATCCTATAGAGTGAGTGACAGTTATATACAGTAACAGCTGTTTAATATCCTATATAGAGTGGGACAGTTATATACAGTAACAGCAGTTTAATATCCTATAGAGTGAGGGGCAGTTATATACAGTAACAGCTGTTTAATATCCTATAGAGTGAGGGGCAGTTATATACAGTAACAGCAGTTTCATATCCTATAGAGTGAGCGACAGTTATATACAGTAACAGCAGTTTAATATCCTATAGAGTGAGAGGCAGTTATATACAGTAACAGCAGTTTAATATCCTATAGAGTGAGGGGCAGTTATATACAGTAACAGCAGTTTAATATCCTATAGAGTGAGGGGCAGTTATATACAGTAACAGCAGTTTAATATCCTATAGAGTGAGGGACAGTTATATACAGTAACAGCAGTTTAATATCCTATAGAGTGAGGGGCAGTTATATACAGTAACAGCAGTTTAATATCCTATAGAGTGAGGGGCAGTTATATACAGTAACAGCAGTTTAATATCCTATAGAGTGAGGGGCAGTTATATACAGTAACAGCTGTTTAATATCCTATAGAGTGAGTGACAGTTATATACAGTAACAGCAGTTTAATATCCTATAGAGTGAGGGGCAGTTATATACAGTAACAGCAGTTTAATATCCTATAGAGTGAGTGACAGTTATATACAGTAACAGCAGTTTAATATTCTATAGAGTGAGGGGCAGTTATATACAGTAACAGCAGTTTAATATCCTATAGAGTGAGGGACAGTTATATACAGTAACAGCAGTTTAATATCCTATAGAGTGAGGGGCAGTTATATACAGTAACAGCTGTTTAATATCCTATAGAGTGAGTGACAGTTATATACAGTAACAGCTGTTTAATATCCTATATAGAGTGGGACAGTTATATACAGTAACAGCGGTTTAATATCCTATAGAGTGAGGGGCAGTTATATACAGTAACAGCTGTTTAATATCCTATAGAGTGAGGGACAGTTATATACAGTAACAGCCGTTTAATATCCTATAGAGTGGGACAGTTATATACAGTAACAGCAGTTTAATATCCTATAGAGTGAGGGGCAGTTATA
Organism: Dallia pectoralis; assembly: GCA_029465975.1. Lineage (NCBI taxonomy): Eukaryota > Metazoa > Chordata > Actinopteri > Esociformes > Umbridae > Dallia > Dallia pectoralis. Next base: position 25,774,565 of record CM055733.1, read on the forward strand.
TACAGTAACAGCAGTTTAATATCCTATAGAGTGAGGGGCAGTTATATACAGTAACAGCAGTTTAATATCCTATAGAGTGAGGGCAGTTATATACAGTAACAGCAGCTTAATATCCTATAGAGTGAGGGGCAGTTATATACAGTAACAGCAGTTTAATATCCTATAGAGTGAGGGGCAGTTATATACAGTAACAGCAGTTTAATATCCTATAGAGTGAGGGGCAGTTATATACAGTAACATCAGTTTAATATCCTATAGAGTGAGGGGCAGTTATATACAGTAACAGCAGTTTAATATCCTATATAGAGTGGGACAGTTATATACAGTAACAGCAGTTTAATATCCTATAGAGTGAGGGGCAGTTATATACAGTAACAGCAGTTTAATATCCTATAGAGTGAGGGGCAGTTATATACAGTAACAGCAGTTTAATATCCTATAGAGTGAGTGACAGTTATATACAGTAACAGCAGTTTAATATCCTATAGAGTGAGGGGCAGTTATATACAGTAACAGCAGTTTAATATCCTATAGAGTGAGGGGCAGTTATATACAGTAACAGCAGTTTAATATCCTATAGAGTGAGGGGCAGTTATATACAGTAACAGCAGTTTAATATCCTATAGAGTGAGAGGCAGTTATATACAGTAACAGCAGTTTAATATCCTATAGAGTGAGGGGCAGTTATATACAGTAACAGCAGTTTAATATCCTATAGAGTGAGTGACAGTTATATACAGTAACAGCAGTTTAATATCCTATAGAGTGAGGGGCAGTTATATACAGTAACAGCAGTTTAATATCCTATAGAGTGAGGGCAGTTATATACAGTAACAGCTGTTTAATATCCTATAGAGTGAGGGGCAGTTATATACAGTAACAGCTGTTTAATATCCTATAGAGTGAGGGGCAGTTATATACAGTAACAGCTGTTTAATATCCTATAGAGTGAGGGGCAGTTATATACAGTAACAGCAGTTTAATATCCTATAGAGTGAGGGGCAGTTATATACAGTAACAGCAGTTTAATATCCTATAGAGTGAGGGGCAGTTATATACAGTAACAGCTGTTTAATATCCTATAGAGTGAGGGACAGTTATATATGTAGTGCCTCTCAAGTGTGTTGGGCTATAGTGAGAGGTGGCTATCCTAAGTGCTTTAAAACCTCTATCCAATTAATCAAATCAGTGGGATTTCTCCTATAAACTTGTCAGTGTTTAACTTGTTTATGGGAAGTTACTAACTGAGTATATGAAATACTCTTTCCCTTTTAATCACTATTTAAGCATCAATATTCACACGTTAACATGAAATGAATAGAAATTACTTTAACACTGTAAACACATCTACTTTTAAACAAAGATACTCCTTTTCTTAATTAACTTAAAATATCAAAGTAGTTACCAACCACTGCAATTTATAAAAAGAACAACATCAATGATTTATTTTGAACAAGTAAGTCAGTAGTTAAATGCTTCTTATCAAAATCACTTTTAGATCACAAATGCATTCAAACTCACATTCAAAACAGAAGGGCCCAAGAGAAGAAAATAGCTCATTTGAAATACCATTCAACTGTCGAAATGATGCAGGCCTGTGTGTAGCTCGGGTAACGGCGGCTCCACCACCCAGGATGAAACACACAGCAGACGCCCTCGGCAAAGTCTCCACTCCGCAACGCTATCCGGCGCCGTCAGGGTCTCATCCTCCGGCTGTCTCGCAGTTCCACACAGACATACTGCTAGTTCAGGCCGCTAACCGCTAGCCTGCTAGCAAAGTCCATGCGAAAGCACTAGCCACTTATTGTTGTCGTCTTGTCTAGAGCAGTATACCCAAATAGACAGATATCACCATTCACGTTTTGGATCAGAGTCCATGGTTTTTAATACTCTCACTAAACTGGTGAATTACAAAAATAACTTCAACTAGTGGTCTTTATCATCCCGCCATCAACACGTACGTTTCTCGTTCCCCTCCAGTACTTCTGTGTACCTTTGAACCTCAAATCTGATTGGCTAATTCACAAACTTTCAGAAATAAAACATATGCACAACACATTCGTGTAACTCTTTCTTCCTAGTCTTAAAGGTATTTTCAAAGCATTTTCACATGCATATTTACACAACAGATAATTAACATTTTAAATGTTGTATTCAATAAAACATGAACATTACCCCATAATGCCCTTCAGCATCATAAGGTCATTTAAAAACTATCCTAAAACGATCATGTTACTACCAGAATACGCTCTGCTTTGATCGGTACAACATGGTCTGACTCTGTACTATAGGGTATGTAATATAAGGTCTGTACTATAAGGTTTGTACTATAAGATATGTGCTATAAGATATGTACTATAAGGTCTGTACTATTAGGTTTGGAATATAAGAGCTGTTCTTTAAGGTATGGATATAAGGTATGTACTAAAAGGTCTGTAATATCAGGACTGTACTATAAGGGCTGTACTATAAGATCTGTACTTTAAGATATCTACCATACAGTATGTACTTTAAGGTATGTACTAAAAGGTATGTACTAAAAGGTCTGTACTATAAGATCTGTGCTATAAGATATGTGCTATAAGGTATGTACTAAAAGGTCTGTAATATCAGGACCAGAGATGGGAAGTAACGAAGTACAAATACTTCGTTACTGTACTTAAGTAGATTTTTCAGGTATTTTTACTTTACTTTACTATTTATTTTTGTGCCGACTTTTTACTTTTACTCCTTACATTTTTAACACAAATATCGGTACTTTCTACTTACTACATTTTACAAAAGTGGCTCGCTACTTTAGTTTCAAATAATTTCACTGGAGTTACCGTTATCAATTTTCGCGTCATCAATACCAAATTCAATCTAATTGGATGAGAATATACGTTGCATTTGACGCACCACCACAAGAAGACTCGACAGATTCGGCGGCATTCATTCGCAGCAAATCATTAACGTTTGCAGAGTATTATGGACGGCGACATTGAAAATGAACAAAACGGAGATACCAGAGATTCGGCAGACAAGCAGCAAGACATTCCCAATCATCCTTGGCCTTATCTGAGAGAGATGTTTGACATAGTAGGCATGAAAAATGACTCCTGGCGAATGTGCTGCCAATTGTGCCAACCGAAACGCCATGAACTGCGGGCTTTCAAGAATTCACCATCGAATTTGAAAAAGCACAGAGGTAAATGCATGTTTTTGTTTTTATCAAGAGCTATTTGTTGTTTGTTTCAGTAACTGTATGAAGTTTACGTTATGGTCAGTTACATTTGTTCTCCTGCTAGCAATGACAATTTCTTGGTTGGCTAGCATTTAGCTAGCTAGTTAAGTACAATCCACCATGTTTTTTGTGGCTAAGTTGTACACAGCGAAAAGAAAGAAAGCTTACTTGTTTATCGCTTAGGGCTGAGCCTGTTGTTCTCCTGTAGCTGTCTCTGTTTTCGAGACCACTTAAGTTAACGTTACTCGGTCTTCTCAAATCGACTTTATTTTGGGCTAATGTTAACGTTAATGTTTCAAACCTCTGAGACGTAAGTTAGAGGACTTGTTTTTTTATTATCATCAAGACCACTTTACGTGTTTTCTTTCAAACTGTGTGAGCTGGTTAACACTAGAAGCACCAACAGCCCACGCCCGCGGGCGTTGCAGTTAGTAATTAATATAAATATACAATGTTGAAAAGCTACAGCCTCGTCCTTCCATGACTATTCCTAGAAACGTGCTATTTACCGTGTCCCGTTTTCAGAATTGCTTAATCACATACCGAACACTATATAAAACTACTATTTACATGTAGTTTGATTCCTAAACTTCCTGTCGCCATAACCCCACGCCGCTGGGCGTTGGTACCCAAGAGGGGCTAATTGCGGTACCCAGACACCGATCACATCTCACTGAGCTTATGACGTCAATGGTTGAATGAGCCATACGCAGACAAAAGACTGAGAGATACACATAGACAATAGATAGATTGGCTTGGTTGAATTTGAATGAACTAGAAAAACATTACATTTGTATCTTTTCTTAACGGCCCTTGCTTGCACTCCCCAGATCAGTCAGTCAGTCCCTAGAATCAAGGATGACAGCAATCCAAAGTTCGACTTTACTAGACATAAAGAATTTGGAAGTTCACACAAAAATAAAAAACAGTAATAGCTGTCATACAGTTGCTATACCAGTGCTTTACCCATTTAGAGGTAGAGGCTGCATTTACAGTGTATTGAAATGTTAAGAAGTAATTATGGGCTATGTATACTGTGTATGTTGCTAGTTAAAATATACCAAGATATAGGTTTTAGGTCATGGTGCCTAATGTTTCACATTTCATAGTAAGTTATGTCAGAGGGTCTTGGCTACATCACTGAACATTTTGTGTGTGTGTTTGTCTGTATTTTCACTCACAGAGAAAGCATGTCAATCATATGGAGAGATACAGAAGCCTCACTTCAGTTGTTCAGAATAGAAAGTCAACCCCGAATGCAGACTCATCACCCAAACAACCAAAGTTATGGGAAGCCAAGAGAGTGTCACAGGTCAGTGTGGGTAAAGGAATCATTGACTTTGTCATTCAAGGTCTACACCCACTCAGTGTAGTTGAGCAGCAGGGATTTAGAGACCTTCTGCTTTTCCTCCAGCCCGATCTAGCAGTGATGTCTCGTGGCACACTTAAAAACAAAGTGGAGAAAGCAACACAAGAAATGAAAAATAATCTGAAATTGGCCTTGAAGAAAGTTGAGGTTATTGCAACCACCACAGATTGCTGGACCGCACACAGACGGGGGTTTATAGGTGTCACTGCGCATTGGATAGATAGTGCAACTCTGCAGAGGTGCTGTGCTGCCCTAGCGTGCAAACAGCTAAAAGGGTCACATACCTTTTCTGCCCTCGCTAGTGCTCTCAACGATATACATGTGGAGTACAACATCCGCAAAAAAATGTTTGCACAACAACTGACAATGGTTCAAATTTTATAAAGGCCTTTAGAGTTTATGGTGAGCTGGATGAAAATAACAATCCGGATAGTGCACTTCAGGGTGCGAGGGCAAGTACGGGAGAAGGAGAGAGTGATGAAGAAGAAGAGGGGGGAGATATCACAAGTGTTGAGTTTGTTGAAGCCGAGACAATATTGGATGAGGATAATGGCTTGGAATACCAGCTGCCAAAGCACCAACGTTGTGCATGCCACCTTCTCAACCTGATCTCCACCGCTGATGCCTTGAAAGCAAATGGAAATCCAGTCTACAAGCGGCTGTCTCGTTCAGCATTCTCCAAGTGTTCAAGTCTGTGGAGCAAAAGCTCAAGATCTACCACAGCTGCTGAAATCATACAGGATAAATGCAAACTTCAGCTCCTGAGGCCCAATGAGACACGGTGGAACTCCCTCTTCTTTGGGATTGTGAGAATCCTAAAGGAACAAGGAGCGATTACAGCTGTCTGCAGCGCGCTAAAGATTCCTATGTATGTACTTGCCTTTTTGTTTTGTAGATTTATTGACTGCAATGTGAGGTAGCTTCATATAATTTAGTTAATGTCTTGCAGTTAAGGATTGGTTTAAATTGGCTTAATGAATGCTATATGCTATATTCATTAATCACTTTTTGTGTTTTTTGTTGTCAGGTTCACTCCTGTTGAGCTTGCTATTTTGGCAGAGTATACCAAGACCATGAGCCCATTTGCAAAAGCGCTTGATGTTCTCCAGGGAGAGGCCAATGTGCAGATGGGTTGGGAGCTACAATAACATTACTCCAGGCGAAGCTCCAGCACCTCTGCTTTTCCTCCAAGTCCTGTAGGCCTTTGATTGAAGCACTTCTAGCAGGCCTTGAAAGACGTTTTGGACAGATGCTCACAGATCCAGAGCTAATTGCCGCTGCCATTCTCATCCCCAAATTCAAGACCTGCTGGACAAGTGATGAATGTGTCCTAAAACTGGGTATGTCTTGCACTGTTTGCTTTACACTTATAATAGTGAAAAGTCCAGCATTTGAAGTATCCCTTACCTAGTGCAAACAAAATATATATGTAATCCTTGTGTGTGTGTGTGTGTGTGTGTGTGTGTGTGTGTGTGTGTGTGTGTGTGTGTGTGTGTGTGTGTGTGTGTGTGTGTGTGTGTGTGTGTGTGTGTGTGTGTGTGTGTGTGTGTGTGTGTGTGTGTGTGTGTGTGTGTGTGTGTGTGTGTGTGTGTGTGTGTGTGTGTGTGTGTGTGTGTGTGTTTGTGTGTGTGTGTGTGTGTGTGTGTGTGTGTGTGTGTGTGTGTGTGTGTGTGTGTGTGTGTGTGTGTGTGTGTGTGTGTGTGTGTGTGTGTGTGTGTGTAAATTATAAACCATCTTAGAGATAGTTGACATCTTATTTGGTTTTGTGTTCCATAGGCCTTGACTACATCAAAAGTCACCTGAAGGAACAAGTTGTGGTGATGACTGAAGGAGGTGATACCTACCATTCTTCGGAGGAGGAGGACTTTTTTTCAGCAATCAAGCAGTCCAGGTCCCAAGAAAATACCAAACAGCTGGAGACCTACCTGGGGTGCCCAGGTGATATAACGGATGTACTGAAGTCTTTCCCAGCAGTATGCCGCCCTGTCATTGAGGCTAAACACGGCACTGCCTGCCTCCGCTGCCTGCGAGAGACTGTTCAGCACTGCAGGGCTGATATTTACACCAAAAAGGGCACGTGTTGATTCCAAGAACTTTGAAAATCAGCTTCTTTTGAAGCTAAACAAAGGTTTCTGGTAGTATTGGATTCTCTCTGTATCATGCGAACACACATTCGCACTGATACTCATGTGTACATATACCCACATATACACACACACACACACACAGTACATTGATGCTAAAAAAGGTTCTGGTTGTTATTTTAATTATGCCTTAGAAGTTATTCCACAGGTTTTGAAGGGTCTTAGGGTTTCACCCAACATGAAGCACACACAGACTTTGAGGTATACATGTGATCACTTGCGGTCTCTCTCTCCCTGTCCCTGAGATTTGCCTAAAAGTATGCAGAACTTACATGTAGATTCCTTTAAATGTTAAGGGGAAGATTAAAAAAGGGGAAGATCTGTGACTTATCACAGAATCAAAATTGAATTCATATCTTGCTACTCAGTCAGAATCTTATTAACCTGGAGTCCCAGTCTCTGCCACAATCATATATGTGATGTTTTAGGCCTATTGGCAGACATTCATTTAAAATGTAGACAATGGCATATAAAGAGAATTTTCTCCATGTCCACTGAAGTTTCTCAGCTTGCACTCTAGTCATATTTGTGTTCCAGTTAGAATGGTTGTCATTCGCAAAGCTACTTTTACTTTTATACTTTAAGTACATTTCCAAGCCTGTACTTTGTTACTTTTACTTGAGTAAATAAATTAAATCAGTACTTCTACTTTTACCAGAGTATTTCTTATCACTAGTATCTGTACTTCTACTTAGGTACGAGAAGTGAGTACTTTTGCCATCTCTGATCAGGACTGTACTATAAGGGCTGTACTATAAGGTCTGTACTGAACAGTTTGAACTATAAGGTCTGCATTATAAGGTCTGAACTAAAAGGTCCATAAAATAAGGTATGTACTATAAGATAGCATCAGTGATATTTTCCCTCACTCAGTCTCACACAGTCTGACACAGTCTGGCCCAGACTGACACAGTCTGACACGATCTGACACCATCTGACACAGTCTGACACCATCTGACACAGTCTCAGCACATATGTACTGGTTTGCTTTGGGTTGTAACATGAGAGATTACCAATGAATTTAAGCTTCTCCTCAGTACTCACTTTATGCACTAATAGTGTCTGTCTCTTAGGTGTTTCACTTCATGGAGCTGTTGGGACAGATGAAGGTGCTAACTAACTGTGATACTGTGGACATCATTGATTCTGCCATGCCTTTCACCATCTGCATCGCATTCCTTAACAGGTACAGTAGACTGGAGAATTACATGAGAAACAGGTAGACTGGAGAATTACATGAGAAACAGGTAGACTGGAGAATTACATGAGAAACAGGTAGACTGGAGAATTACCTGAGAAACAGGTAGACTGGAGAATTACCTGAGAATCAGGTAGACTGGAGAATTACCTGAGAAACAGGTAGACTGGAGAATTACCTGAGAAACAGGTAGACTGGAGAATTACCTGAGAAACAGGTAGACTGGAGAATTACCTGAGAAACAGGTAGACTGGAGAATTACCTGAGAAACAGGTAGACTGGAGAATTACCTGAGAATCAGGTAGACTGGAGAATTACCTGAGAAACAGGTAGACTGGAGAATTACCTGAGAAACAGGTAGACTGGAGAATTACCTGAGAAACAGGTAGACTGGAGAATTACCTGAGAAACAGGTAGACTGGAGAATTACCTGAGAAACAGGTAGACTGGAGAATTACCTGAGAAACAGGTAGACTGGAGAATTACCTGAGAAACAGGTAGACTGGAGACTTACCTGAGAAACAGGTAGACTGGAGAATTACCTGAGAAACAGGTCCCTGTATGCTCTGATGCAGATCTCATGGTCCTAAAACCAGTCCCCACATAAATAGACCTGGATGCACATATCAAATGAAATTTGACTTTTTTTTAGCATGTAATATACCTTCAGCTGTAAGACATGAAACTCACTTAACCAGCCTCAAAAATGTTTTCAGTGGATGCTGGTTTACATCATATTCTGTATGTTGTTCTCTCAACAGCTGTGTCAACCCTATCCTCTACAGCTTCGTAGGAGAGAACTTCCGGAAGAATCTGTTCCGTCTTCTCCGCTGCGCCCCAGGTGGCCCGGCTAGAACACACCCTCCCATCAGCTCCAAGATGTCCACTTTGTCTTATCGGGGCTCAGAGGTTCTGCGTCTCTCCGGCAGCAACAAGGCCGTCATGAACAACAGTTGTTAAGTAAGAGGAGGAAACCTGGACCAAACTGCGCCTCCTATCAGGCTCCTGACAGGAAGGAGTGTCAAGTAAAGGGGGAAACCTGGACCCAACTGCGCCTCCTATCAGGCTCCTGACAGGAAGGAGTCACATCACAGGAAAATGGGGTTAGGGACTGTTCTCACTGCAATGGTCCGTATAACGTTTAATTTCCTGTGTGTCTCAAAATATATGAACGTTGCACATGAAACAGCATGTGGTAAAGGTGTTACATCTGTGACTGTGCAGTGTGTTAAATCTGTAACTGTGCAGTGTTATGTTGAATATGTGCAGTGTGTTACATCTGTGACTGTGCAGTGTGTTACATCTGTGACTGTGCAGTGTGTTAAATCTGTAACTGTGCAGTGTGTTACATCTGTGACTGTGCAGTGTTATGTTGAATATGTGCAGTGTGTTAAATCTGTAACTGTGCAGTGTGTTACATCTGTGACTGTGCAGTGTTATGTTGAATATGTGCAGTGTGTTACATCTGTGACTGTGCAGTGTGTTACATCTGTAACTGTGCAGTGTGTTACATCTGTGACTGTGCAGTGTGTTACATCTGTGACTGTGCAGTGTGTTACATCTGTGACTGTGCAGTGTGTTACATCTGTAACTGTGCAGTGTGTTACATCTGTGACTGTGCAGTGTGTTACATCTGTGCAGTGTTATCTTGAATATGTGTCAGTTGGGTGACTTGGTCATTAGGCGTTATATAGAGACTGACTGGCCTGTGCATTACCTCAATATGTCTCCTGCATCTGAGGAGTAACTGAGACAATAAACCACTATACTCATTAGAGAATGTAACAGTACATTATAACACAGCCTTTAAAGACAAACACTTGGGAAAAATCTGCTATTTTCCTCCTGCTTATTTAGTTCTGGATACTGGATTTCTACCAGGATTTTGAAAAACAAAACAGACTTTTCAGCCCTAGGGAGAAGTCATGAAGACGATGATAAATCTGTGTTTCAGCCCGTTGGCAGTTCAGTGATGCATTTGAGCTGGGTTCATGTAATCTGATCAGTTAATTATGTTCTCTTGTTGAAGTTTTTCTGCCATTGTCTAGCTAGTTAGATCTAATAAAGTAGTTTGTATTTGCTGTCAATAGAAAAGCAAGTGTGTTATGCTTATTCATGGTAAGTTTTTTCCAGCACTGACTTTCCAATAACAATTCATTAATACGAACACATTCACGACTGTGCTGTCTGGTTGTTTTCCCTGGCTTTCTTATAATCTATACACTTACTGTCGCTCAGGATAAGAGCATCTGCTAAAAGACTAGAATGACAAATGTAATGTAAATGTAGTATTTTTAGTTTTGGTATTTAAAAGTTGAAATTGTTTAATAAATTGTGTTTTTCTATTTCTGTATGTTGACAGTATATTACCACTATGTAATAAGAATATAACGTCTGTAAATAAAATGAAGGAAAACTAACTTGAGGATTCTAATACATTATTCTAGAACACAATGGGAGGATTCCATCACATTATTCTAGAACACCATGTGAGGATTCTAATACATTATTCTAGAACACAATGGGAGGATTCCATCACATTATTCTAGAACACCATGTGAGAATTCTATCACATTATTCTAGAACACCATGTGAGAATTCTATCACATTATTCTAGAACACCATGTGTGGATTCTATCACATTATTCTAGAACACCATGTGTGGATTCTATCACATTATTCTGGAACACAATGAGAGGATTCAGTTACATTATTATAGAACACAATGAGAGGATTCTATCACATTAATAAAGAACATCATGAGAGGATTCTATCACATTATTATAGAACACAATGAGAGGATTCTATCACATTATTATAGAACACAATGAGAGGATTCTATCACATTAATAAAGAACATCATGGGAGGATTCTATCACATTATTATAGAACACAATGAGAGGATTCTATCACATTATTATAGAACACAATGAGAGGATTCTATCACATTATTATAGAACACAATGAGAGGATTCTATCACATTAATAAAGAACATCATGGGAGGATTCTATCACATTATTCTGGAACACAATGAGAGGATTCAGTTACATTATTATAGAACACAATAAGAGGATTCTATCACATTATTCTGGAACACAATGAGAGGATTCAGTTACATTATTATAGAACACAATAAGAGGATTCTATCACATTATTACAGAATATTATGGGAGGATTCTATCACATTATTCTAGAACAATATTCACAGATTCCATTATAAACTGTTAATTATTGAGGTGTTTCATCTGGTGACTGAACTTTGTGTTACCCAAAACAACCCTGACTGGCAACAGGTGGCCAAGCTTAATCTGGACAGAGAGATAGCACTTGGGAAGAGATATCCACTGGCTCACTGGGCCAAGGACAGTGATTGGTGGAGGGAGGATGGACTTGGAATGTGAGGGTTGTAATTGGTGAATAAGGAGTGTGTCTGGTTTATAAAGCATGGTGGTTGTTGAGGTTAGCCACGCCGGCAACATGAAGATCCTCTTGCTCTTTGGTTTGGTGGCAGCCGTCCTGGCTGAGATGAAGACTTTTGACGGGTAAAACATAAAACTTGTCTTTTTTTGCATTTCTACACAGTGTCTGAATTATGGTAAGCATTTCATTTTGAATACGATAAGAAATCTACCTGGTGGAAAGATGATCAACATCTTCAGTATTCTTCAGCCTTCATGATAAATGCTCAATGGAAATTGTCTTAAAGGACGAACTTGGCCAATATATAAAATGTGTCTGAGTTCATAAACTACTTGTTGGACTGCTGGTCAAGTGTACAACTTTCTTACAGAGGGACATGTACAGCGATACGCCTTTTGAATGGATACAGGACTCATATGGCTTTCCTATTTTAGAGAAAGAGAACCGATCATTAAAAATCAAATAAATTATAAAGATTTCTATATTTTTGTGATAAACTTTAGAAGATCCTACATTTGACTGATTTTTTCATTGGATTATGTCATGAGTACTAAAATAACAGTGTATTTCTCCTGTCCAGGGAGAAGGTGTTCCGTCTGACACCTGAAACTGATGAGCATGTTCTCCTCATCAAGAAACTGGCAGACAACATTGAGGTGAGGCAGAATTTGAGAACACACACAGCTGGTTGCACGTAAAAAATGGAATCAAACGTACTATGGAGTGAATAGAACCATTCCAAACAAATTTTTCCATGTGAGGTAAATAGAACAATTCCAAACATATTTGTTCCACGTGAGATAAATAGAACAATTCCAAACTATTTATTATTTATGATGTCACTGATGAGGAATTTCTAAATGTCTAATAATTGTGTTCTGATCTTATTACTGGGTGTGAACACAGGTACTGTCTACAGTGTTGTGCCTGAACGCGTTCATTGAACGATAGTTCATGAACGCGTTCATATTTTGGGCGAACGTGAACTGAACGTACTGCTTTACTGGCTGATGAACGTTCCTGTGAACTCGTTCATTCTGGTGTCTTTAAACCGCACGTTCTATTAGTTTACCCTCGTTTAATATGATGCCAGATTTCTATAGTGCCTTCTTTGTGCAAACCCGGCAACTACCGATATTAATATGTATCGGAAAAAACACCCAATCTGGCAACATCAGCCACTAGTGTCGCAGCGCCGCAACATCATTAAAATAAAAACCAAAAGTATCTATGAGCGACATAGGAGCAAGGAGGCGTCGAATTGTACTGTTAATGAGTTTTATGACAAGGTCGGTGAGGATGGGCAAAATCACACGTTTTTGTGCAAACTTCGCCCGCCGGGTTTTAAAAATAAAATCCGCACATCAATATCATCCAAAGCAAACCTGAAACGGCATATTGAATTAAAGTACAATCAACGACAAAAAACAAAAACAGATCCTCGACCCAATCAACCCAGATCCCGATAACTGCCTACAGTATAGCGGCTCCGTTGTCATATCCCAGCCGCAGCTGGACAACCTGGTGGTGCAGTATATTGGACAACCTGGTGGTGCAGTATATTGGACAACCTGGTGGTGCAGTATATTGGACAACCTGGTGGTGCAGTATATTGGACAACCTGGTGGTGCAGTATATTGGACAACCTGGTGGTGCAGTATATTGGACAACCTGGTGGTGCAGTATATTGGACAACCTGGTGGTGCAGTATATTGGACAACCTGGTGGTGCAGTATATTGGACAACCTGGTGGTGCAGTATATTGGACAACCTGGTGGTGCAGTATATTGGACAACCTGGTGGTGCAGTATATTGGACAACCTGGTGGTGCAGTATATTGGACAACCTGGTGGTGCAGTATATTGGACAACCTGGTGGTGCAGTATATTGGACAACCTGGTGGTGCAGTATATTGGACAACCTGGTGGTGCAGTATATTGGACAACCTGGTGGTGCAGTATATTGGACAACCTGGTGGTGCAGTATATTGGACAGCCTGGTGGTGCAGTATATTGGACAACCTGGTGGTGCAGTATATTGGACAACCTGGTGGTGCAGTATATTGGACAACCTGGTGGTGCAGTATATTGGACAACCTGGTGGTGCAGTATATTGGACAACCTGGTGGTGCAGTATATTGGACAACCTGGTGGTGCAGTATATTGGACAACCTGGTGGTGCAGTATATTGGACAACCTGGTGGTGCAGTATATTGGACAACCTGGTGGTGCAGTATATTGTCGGAGACCTGCAGCCTTTGAGTAAAGTGGAAAGCCCAGCTTTCGTTAACTTAATTAAACGGTTGCAGCCATCCAAAAACGTGCCATCAAGAAAGAAGGTACAGACACTGTAAAACCCACAACACTGTTAACCCCATAAAACACAACACTGTTAAACCCACAACACTGTTAACCCCATAAAACACAACACTGCCCTGCCCTCAAGCGCTCCAGTAGAGAGGCTACTCAGCATCGGTGGTCTAATATTCAGGTAGGAATAAACAGTGATTATATTACAATATAATAATTACAGTAAATACCCAGTCTCAATCAATAGTTATTGGTGATATTGGTGATATTATTATAGTTCTGGGTTTCAATATAAACATGTCCAATTATTTCAGTGATTGCCTCAGCTCACAATTGCATTAATAGATATTACTGTGATCATTTTTGCCATGATAATCATGATGTTAATATTTCTTGTTCTTTGTGTCTGTGGTTCTATATGGGCTCTGGCAATAATATGGAAAAAGAACTATAAATGAACTAGTTCAAAATTTGAACTATGAACTGAACTAGTTCATTTTAAAATGTGTGAACTGAACTTTGAACTAGTTCATGTAGAAAGTGAACTTTCCCAACACTGACTGTCTAGTACTGGTACTGACTGTTAGTGTGACTGTTTGATGCTGTGAGCCTGCCTGACTGTGTGTGTGTGTGTGTGTGTGTGTGATACTGTGTGCATGTGTGTGTCTCTGTGAGCCTGTCTGACTGTGTGTGTGTGTGTGTGTGTGTGTGATACTGTGTGCATGTGTGTGTCTATGTGAGCCTGTCTGACTGTGTGTGTGTGTGTGTGTGTGTGTGTGTGTGTGTGTGTGTGTGTGTGTGTGTGTGTGTGTGTGTGTGTGTGTGTGTGTGTGTGTGATACTGTGTGCATGTGTGTGTGTGTCTGTATGCCAGTATGACTGTGTGTGTGTGTGATACTGTGTGCATGTGTGTGTCTCTGCGAGCCTGCCTGACTGTGTGTGTGTGTGTGTGTGTGTGTGTGTGTGTGTAATACTGTGTGCATGTGTCTGTGTCTCTGTATGCCTGTATGACTGTGTGTGTGTATGTGTGTGTGTGTGTGTGATACTGTGTGCATGTGTGTCTCTGTGAGCCTGCCTGACTGTGTGTGTGTTTATCCCTCTGCAGTTGGACTTTTGGAGGCCAGAGAGTGTTGACCTGGTGACCATTGATATGGATGTGGACATCCATGTCCCGCCCGCACACACTGACATTGTGTTCACCATGCTGCAACAGAGTGGGATGAAGATGGGGTAACACATCTATATCCAATACAGAGACTCCACTACACATGACACATCTATATCCAATACAGGGACTCCACTACACATGACACATCTATATCCAATACAGAGACTACACTACACATGACACATCTATATCCAATACAGAGACTCCACTACACATGACACATCTATATCCAATACAGAGACTCCACTACACATGACACATCTATATCCAATACAGAGACTACACTACACATGACACATCTATATCCAATACAGGGACTCCACTACACATGACACATCTATATCCAATACAGGGAATCCACTACACATGACACATCTATATCCAATACAGAGACTCCACTACACATGACACATCTATATCCAATACAGGGACTCCACTACACATGACACATCTATATCCAATACAGAGACTACACTACACATGACACATCTATATCCAATACAGGGACTCCACTACACATGACACATCTATATCCAATACAGGGAATCCACTACACATGACACATCTATATCCAATACAGAGACTACACTACACATGACACATCTATATCTAATACAGAGACTCCACTACACATGACACATCTATATCCAATACAGAGACTCCACTACACATGACACATCTATATCCAATACAGGGACTCCACTACACATGACACATCTATATCCAATACAGAGACTACACTACACATGACACATCTATATCCAATACAGGGACTCCACTACACATGACACATCTATATCCAATACAGAGACTTCACTGCACATGACACATCTATATCCAATACAGAGACTCCACTACACATGACACATCTATATCCAATACAGAGACTCCACTACACATGACACATCTATATCCAATACAGAGACTCCACTACACATGACACATCTATATATCCAATACAGAGACTACACTACACATGACACATCTATATCTAATACAGAGACTCCACTACACATGACACATCTATATCCAATACAGAGACTACACTACACATGACACATCTATATCCAATACAGAGACTCCACTACACATGACACATCTATATCCAATACAGAGACTCCACTACACATGACACATCTTCATCCAATACAGAGACTCCACTACACATGACACATCTATATCCAATACAGGGACTCCACTACACATGACACATCTATATCCAATACAGAGACTCCACTACACATGACACATCTATATCCAATACAGAGACTCCACTACACATGACACATATATATCCAACTATATCCATACTACACATGACCCTTTACAACTAACGCAAGACCAAGTTACCATAAAAAACTATTTTTTTTGGCGATAACAGTATTATTTTTACAGAAAACATTTAAAAGACAAAAATAGAAGTTAAGAACTTACTTCCTCAAAAGGCTCCACCATCACATTATTATAGAACTTTGACGATGGCCATGTTGTTATTAGCTAGCAAGTTAAGATTAGCTAGCTACAATTCAGTGGACTTGCCTCAATAGTAACTAGCTACCTAACATAAATTATCATTATACTAAATCATAACTCCGTGTTAATCAAAATGATCAAAAAATGTTTAGCTAATGACTGTTTGCAATCTTTAAGTATTGTATAGTTTTTTAAAGCCTTGGAAATTCACTTCAGACCAAATCTTCATCAGATGCAATTGAAGAAGAGCATTAAGTTGGACATTAAGTTTGACATTGGCCAAATTTAATGTTCAAAATAGCATTACGACAAAACATGATCAGTACACCTAACTCAAAACATTATTGTTTTGTTTGCTCAGTAACATTTTGTCCTATTTGATGGTAGCACTCCTCTCTTAGCGAGTTGACTGAACATCTGTATATGTGTTTCTCGCCTCGCAGGGTGTTGATCGAAGATGTTCAGGCTCAGATGGAAGAGCAACTAGACAACGAATACATGGACACCAGAGCTCACAGCTACACCAAGTACAACACATGGGACACTGTAAGACATCTTCTATCACTCTGATTCCTCTCTGGGTCTCTCTGGTCCTCTCTGGTCCTCTCTGGTCCTCTCTGGTTCTCTCTGGTCCTCTTTGGTCCCTTTGGTCCTCTCTGGTCCATTTGGTACTCTCTGGTCCCTTTGGTTCTCTCTGGTCCTCTCTGGTCTTCTCTGGTTCTCTTTGGTCCTCTCTTGTCCTCTCTGGTTCTCTTTGGTCCTCTCTGGTCCTCTCTGGTCCCTTTGGTTCCTTTGGTTGTCTCTGGTCCTCTCTGGTCCCTTTGGTTCTCTCTGGTCCCTTTGGTTCTCTCTGGTCCTCCCTGGTCCTCTCTGGTTCTCTCTGGTCCTCTCTGGTCCTCTCTGGTTCTCTCTGGTCCTCTCTGGTCTCTTTGGTCCTCTTTGGTCCTCTCTGGTCCCTTTTGGTCCTCTCTGGTCCTCTCTGGTCCTCTCTGGTTCTCTCTGGTCCTCTCTGGTCCCTTTGGTCCTCTCTGGTCCCTTTGGTTCTCTCTGGTCCTCTCTGGTCTTCTCTGGTTCTCTTTGGTCCTCTCTTGTCCTCTCTGGTTCTCTTTGGTCCTCTCTGGTCCTCTCTGGTCCCTTTGGTTCCTTTGGTTCTCTCTGGTCCTCTCTGGTCCCTTTGGTTCTCTCTGGTCCCTTTGGTTCTCTCTGGTCCTCCCTGGTCCTCTCTGGTTCTCTCTGGTCCTCTCTGGTCCTCTCTGGTT
>CM055733.1:25792627-25802627 GCA_029465975.1 Dallia pectoralis
ATCTAGCTCCATAAATGCACTGATCTAGAATGCTGGTAAAAGGAACTACAACGCTTCATCAAAGGCAAATAAAATGTGTTTCATTCGTCACGTTGTGGACATGTTCTAAATTCAAAATCCATCTGTGGGCTCTGTGATCTATAGACTGCCTTATCCATCTGTGAGCTCTGTGATCTATAGACTGCCTTATCCATCTGTGAGCTCTGTGATCTATAGACTGCCTTATCCATCTGTGATCTATAGACTGCCTTATCCATCTGTGGGCTCTGTGATCTATAGACTGCCTTATCCATCTGTGAGCTCTGTGATCTATAGACTGCCTTATCCATCTGTGAGCTCTGTGATCTATAGACTGCCTTATCCATCTGTGAGCTCTGTGATCTATAGACTGCCTTATCCATCTGTGATCTTTAGCAAGCAAGCAAGTTTATTTATATAGCACAATTCATACATAGAAGCAATTCAATGTGGTTTACAGAGGAAAATAATAAAATGATAAAATACATGCTTTTATCAGAATAAAAATTAATAAAAAATAAATAAAATATATGCATTTTATAACAATCTGTAATGCTGAAGTGACGGCATATGCAACCTAAGGCTCCCCTGTGGGAGAACGCTGGGCAGAGCCATCTACAAAATTACCACCAGGGTCACTACATTACCCCCACCAAACGGGAGAGCGTGTCCTCACGCTTCACTTGTCCAAAGTCCCTCACGGAGACACGCCTCTCCGATGGCCTTCTGCCAATCCCACACCAATTTAGCGTCCGGCGGGGGGAATTGAACCAGTGCCTTTCTCTAGAACATATAGACTGCCTTATCCATCTGTGAGCTCTGTGATCTATAGACTGCCTTATCCATCTGTGTTTTTTTGTTATTTAAATTATGTTAATGTATTGTTTCTCCGTTCTGAACTTAAGGACAACTATATTTAATAAAGAATAATACATAATTATAGAGATTAATGATCTGCTTTGTCCATGGTATTCTTCTAGTGCTCTTCTTGTGTTCTTTAGATGTTCTTCTAGTGTTCTCCTGATGTTATTCTAGTGTTCTCCTGATGTTATTCTGATGTTCTCCTGGTGTTCTTCAGATGTTCTCCTAGTGTTCTTCTGAAGTTCTCCTTGTGTTCTTCTGAAGTTCTCATGGTGTTCTTCTGATGTTCTTATGGTGTTCTTCTGATGTTCTCCTGGTGTTCTTCTGATGTTCTCCTGGTGTTCTTCTGATGTTTCTCTCATTATAATGTGAGTCTGGGCTAGACTGACAGTCTAGCACAGAGAGAGAAGACACCAAAGAAATCTATTAAGTTAATATATAAATTGTTGAAAAGAAGAAAGTATTATTTTTTTACTTATATATGGATGTTCTTGCACGTGCATTTTGGGGATCAGCCACTGTAATGAGCTTGAAGATGAACTCGGCTGCAAGAAACCAAGCAACAACATTTTCAGAACACTCCTCTGTTTAAAACAGACAGTCAACTGTGAAATCAGTCCAGAAATACACACATACACACACATATGCACACTGCAGCCAACACAGTTCTCTATTCAGATGCATATCATTTAACAGAATGCATGTGTAACTGGCACAGAGATACAATAGCAACTAATAGCAATACTTTAAAGTGCTCAGTGTGAAACTGACCAACACACAAGATGTTCTAATAAACAGCAGTACGCGCACACTCTCAAAACAGCTGACATAAAATCAAAGCTGTCAGAAGATATTGTTTCTTCATGGAGTATCTTTTTTTATTTCATTTTACAGACACATAACTTTAGCAAAGTCACATCACATTACTGGCAGTCCCCAGAGTCAACAACGGCCACGATACAAAATAAATAGGAGAAGATTCCTACAGACATTCTTTAAATTGCACATAAAACCAGGCAACATCTGTAAACACATAGAAGGAGTTTCAGACACGAGCCAAATCCGAGCCATCTCTGAGCCCATGTTCTTAATGACCTCTGGTAGAAGTGCTGACCACGGAACAGTTTCCCCTGTCTATTAGAGACGTTCCGCATGGAAAAACTGAATGCTGGATCAACACGTAAGCCCAGATTTTATTTGATGGGTGATTCCAGAATCTCCTGGTAGTCCTGTCGTATGGCCCGGCTGACCCGGTAGAGCTTCAGTCCGGTCAGAGTGAACACGCTGGCCATAATGACTAGCCCTCCGACGACGTCGTAAACGGACGGGACCATTCGCAGGACGATCAGCTGGAGGAACATTGCCACGACTATCTCCAGATGCTGCACCGTGCTCACCAACGCCGGGTGGAACTTGTTGAGGGCGTAGTAGACGCCCAGGAACGCCACGGTGGAACAGACGCAGATGGCCGCCAGATAGCCCCACGTCTCCACGTCCAGGGGGATAATGGGCTCCTGCATCAGGAACATGGTGGACGCTCCCCAAACGGTGCCGGTCCAGCCGAATGTGAACAGGGCGGTCCACATGCTGACCCGTTCCTTGATAGCCCGGTAGACGATCATGGACAAGGCTGCCGTGAGTCCGGCCATCACCGTCATGGTGTAACCAAATGCCTCCTTCCAGAAGGTCAGCCGGGACTTCTCCTCGTCCGCCACGTTTGGGATCATGACCAGGCAGAGGCCAAAGACAGAACCCACCACAGTGACCACATCAGCGTAGGCCAGCCGCTCGTCCAGCAGCAGGAAGGCCATGACGCCGCTAAACACTGTGGTCGTGGCGCGCCACATGATGGTGCCGTTGCTAGGGGGTACGATGGCGAATGCGGTGTAGGCGCAGGTGATGGATATGACGTTGCAGACTCCGTAGATGAAGAGGCGCAGGCGGTAACCCTTTGGGCCAAACGGTGCCTCCTTGTTGTAGAAAACCACCACGATGGACAGAACCTGGATGACCGACCGGATGAAAATCAGCTCCAGGGACGGCACCTTAGACCGGTCCGCTGCCAGCCGGGTCACCAGCGCCACGCAGCCATGGGCCACCGCCGCCCCAAACAGCGCCAGCCAGGTAATGCGGGACGCCAGGACGTTGGCCTCACCAAAGCTCGCCAGCTGCCCTCCAACCCCCTTGTCCCTGTTCTGCACCTCCCCCCCGGCTGCTCCCTTTACTCCCAGTGGTCTGGGTGTCTCCATGGTACCAAAGAAAGTCCTCCTAGTGCCGTCCGGAACCACTCTCTTGGCTGGGCTGGCCTCTGCGAATGACCCAAAGTCCTCAAAGGAAGGGGCATCGTCGTAGCCCTCATCACCAGGTTGGGGGAAGTGGGTGGTGAACTTCACGGTGCCGGCGTTGGGCTGGATCTTAACCTTCTTTTTTGAGCCTCCGTATTGGTGCCGACCTCCAGATACATCCATGTTGCTTCAGCCAATCAGAGAAGACTAAAGGGAGAGTCAGATGGTCAGACATTAGGAGAACACATAGTGATAGGTCTATAGTTATGTATGACATAGGAGACCACATAGTGATAGGTCTGTAGTTATGTATGACATAGGAAACCACATAGTGAAAGGTCTGTAGTTATGTATGACATAGGAGACCACATAGTGATAGGTCTGTAGTTATGTATGACATAGGAGACCACATAGTGATAGGTCTGTAGTTATGTATGACATAGGAGACCACATAGTGATAGGTCTGTAGTTATGTATGACATAGGAAACCACATAGTGAAAGGTCTGTAGTTATGTATGACATAGGAGACCACATAGTGATAGGTCTGTAGTTATGTATGACATAGGAGACCACATAGTGATAGGTCTGTAGTTATGTATGACATAGGAGACCACATAGTGATAGGTCTGTAGTTATGTATGACATAGGAAACCACATAGTGATAGGTCTGTAGTTATGTATGACATAGGAGACCACATAGTGATAAGTCTGTAGTTATGTATGACATAGGAAACCACGTAGTGATAAGTCTGTAGTTATGTATGACATAGGAGACCACATAGTGATAGGTCTGTTGTTATGTATGACATAGGAGACCACATGCACTAGCAGCCTGTCGTGTCGTGCGCTAGCAGCCTGTCGTGTCGTGCGCTAGCAGTCTGTCGTGTCGTGCGCTAGCAGCCTGTCGTGTCGTGCGCTAGCAGCCTGTCAGCCTGTCGTGCGCTAGCAGCCTGTCGTGCGCTAGCAGCCTGTCGTGCGCTAGCAGCCTGTCGTGCGCTAGCAGCCTGTCGTGCGCTAGCAGCCTGTCGTGCGCTAGCAGCCTGTCGTGCGCTAGCAGCCTGTCGTGCGCTAGCAGCCTGTCGTGCGCTAGCAGCCTGTCGTGCGCTAGCAGCCTGTCGTGCGCTAGCAGCCTGTCGTGCGCTAGCAGCCTGTCGTGCGCTAGCCTTTTAATTACAGCTATGCTGAGATTGGCGGGTGGGGCGGATGGCACAAATTATATTAACCATCCTGCAATGGAGAACGTCACATTTTACATGTCTGCTATCATAAATCTGTGTTACGTAGTCTAAAAATAGAACTGTTATATAATATGATTTGGTTTTACACTACAGTGAATTATATGTAAATGGACATTCCTACTGTCTCAATGTGTACTTAATATATTTCTCCTATACTAATTCTCTCCTATATCTTCCTATTTATATGAATTTCTCTCATGTAAATCTATCCCATATCATGTCATAACCATTTCAATCAGTCAATCTTTACAGCATAATAATAGTACAATAATGTAGAACAGTCAATTCAAACTGTATAGTAATACTCTAACTAGTAATACTCTGTATAGTAATACTCTGAATACTTCAAACTGTATAGTAATACTCTGAATAGTAATACTCTGAATACTTCAAACTGTAAAGTAATACTCTGAATAGTAATACTCTGAATAGTAATACTCTGAATACTTCAAACTGTATAGTAATACTCTGAATAGTAATACTCTGAATAGTAATACTCTGAATACTTCAAACTGTATAGTAATACTCTGAATAGTAATACTCTGTATAGTAATACTTTGAATACTTCAAACTGCATAGTAATACTCTGTATAGTAATACGCTGAACAACTAGAGTAGACAATGCCTGAGCTTTAACCCAACATAGAGAAACACCAGAACATCTACTAATGTCTCAGCTCTAACCCAAAATAGAGAAACACCAGAACATCTACTAATGTCTCAGCTCTAACCCAACATAGAGAAACACCAGAACATCTACTAATGTCTCAGCTCTAACCCAAAATAGAGAAACACCAGAACATCTACTAATGTCTCAGCTCTAACCCAAAATAGAGAAACACCAGAACATCTACTAATGTCTCAGCTCTAACCCAAAATAGAGAAACACCAGAACATCTACTAATGTCTCAGCTCTAACCCAACATAGAGAAACACCAGAACATCTACTAATGTCTCAGCTCTAACCCAACATAGAGAAACACCAGAACATCTACTAATGTCTCAGCTCTAACCCAAAATAGAGAAACACCAGAACATCTACTAATGTCTCAGCTCTAACCCAACATAGAGAAACACCAGAACATCTACTAATGTCTCAGCTCTAACCCAACATAGAGAAACACCAGAACATCTACTAATGTCTCAGCTCTAACCCAAAATAGAGAAACACCAGAACATCTACTAATGTCTCAGCTCTAACCCAACATAGAGAAACACCAGAACATCTACTAATGTCTCAGCTCTAACCCAAAATAGAGAAACACCAGAACATCTACTAATGTCTCAGCTCTAACCCAACATAGAGAAACACCAGAACATCTACTAATGTCTCAGCTCTAACCCAAAATAGAGAAACACCAGAACATCTACTAATGTCTCAGATCTAACCCAACATAGAGAAACACTAGAACATCTACTAATGTCTCAGCTCTAACCCAAAATAGAGAAACACCAGAACATCTACTAATGTCTCAGATCTAACCCAACATAGAGAAACACCAGAACATCTACTAATGTAACACCAGAACATCTACTAATGCCTCAGCTCTAACCCAAAATAGAGAAACACCAGAACATCTACTAATGTCTCAGCTTTAACCCAAAATAGAGAAACACCAGAACATCTACTAATGTCTCAGCTCTAACCCAAAATAGAGAAACACCAGAACATCTACTAATGTCTCAGATCTAACCCAACATAGAGAAACACCAGAATATCTACTAATGTCTCAGCTCTAACCCAACATGCAGAAACTTGGCATATGTCCTACAAATACCAAAAATCACAACTCTTTCAAAGTTATGCGCTTGTTTTTGTATCCCTAATGAACATGAACATTTTTTTTATTTACTTTGAAATAGCGTACCATGACAATGTAATGCTATTTCAAACCACAGGGGGGCAGAGTCATCTTTTTCAACACTTCCCTCCAACTCGACCACTATCACCCCCCCCCCTCTCTCGCACACTCACTCTATCGCTGTACTATCTCTGTACTATCCCTCCACTATATCTGTACTATCTCTGTACTATCTCTGTTCTATCCCTCCACTATATCTGTACTATCTCTGTTCTATCCCTCCACTATATCTGTACTATATCTGTACTATCCCTCCACTATATCTGTACAATCTCTGTACTATCTCCGTACTTTCCCTCCACTATATCTGTACTATCTCTGTACTATCAATGTACTATCTCTGTACTATCCCTCCACTATCTCTGTATCCCTCCACTATCTCTGTACTATCAATGTACTATCTCTGTACTATCCCTCCACTATCTCTATATCCCTCCACTATCTCTGTACTATCTCTGTACTATATCTGTACTATATCTGTACTATATCTGTACTATCTCTGTACTATCTCTGTACTATATCTGTACTATCTCTGTACTATCTCTGTACTATCTATCCCTCCACTATCTCTGTACTATCTCTGTACTATATCTGTACTATCTCTGTACTATATCTGTACTATCTCTGTACTATCCCTCCAATATCTCTGTACTATCCATCCACTATCTCTGTACTATCTCTGTACTATATCTGTACTGACCCCTTCACTATCTCTGTACTATCTCTGTACTATCCCTCCAATATCTCTGTACTATCCCTCTACTATATCTGTACTATCCCTCCACTATCTCGGTACTATCCCTCCACTATATCTGTACTATCTCTGTACTATATCCGTACTATCTCTGTACTATCCCTCCACTATCTCTGTACTATCTCTGTACTATCTATGTCCTATATCTGTACAATCTCTGTACTATCTCTGTACTATCCCTCCACTATCTCTGTACTATCTCTGTACTATCCCTCCACAATCTCGGTACTATCCCTCCACTATCTCTGTACTATCTCTGTACTATCTATGTACTTTATCTGTACTATCTCTGTACTATATCTGTACTATCTCTGTACTATCCCTCAACTATCTCTGTACTATCCCTCCACTATCTCTGTACTATCTCTGTACTATCTATGTACTATCTCTGTACTATCTCTGTACTATCCCTCCACTATCTCTGTACTATTTCTGTACTATCTCTGTACTATCTCTGTACTATCCCTACACTATATATGTACTACCTCTGTATCCCTCCACTATCTCTCCATTTCTAATTAGTTGCATTCTCGCTAAAATATCCAATAATATATGATTGTTCTTCATAGACATCTGATTTGCTCACACTTCAGGTGACCTATTATTGATGCTGAAATACCAAACGCGTATATTAATTAACCGAGACTCATTTGTGACAATAAACCTTCAGAAGTCAAATGTTTCAATATATTAGAGATGAGAGATAAGGCAACTAGATGGTCTGAATCAGGATCTGTTAAATGGACACATTCCTACCCAGCTGATAACCCTTATAATATTATACCCATTTATCCTTTTGGAAAATAAATGCTTCCCTAACGCAACTAGGAGCGTATATCAGAAATGCATTTATAAATATGCAAATATATACAATACTATTCATCAAACATATTATAAGAATAAGAATAAAGACTGTTCAATCGGTTTCGTTCACCGTTAACAAATGTTCATTCAAAATGTGTTATTTTCTTTTAAAAAATCATCAATTTCCATGTAATTCCTGAATATGTATCGATATTAACCGATGTGTGGTCTCTCTTCCCTATGGATGAATAAACACAGTGATATGTTAACTACATATAATACGGTAATAAAACAGGAAATATCACGTACCTTTAATCTACTATAAGTTCCTATCCACTATATCACTATTCGCATCATAAATGGTAACGTTTTATTTCTAGATGCCATCTGCGTGCCCATCTGCGTGCCATTTATCCATCTTCCCGTTGGAGGGATGAGTCTCCAGCCGACTAGATGTGCGTGCGTGTTGGTGCTCGCGATGGACTGAACCAGGAACCAGGAACTAGGAAAACCAGGAGCCAGGAACTAGGAACCAGGAACCAGGAAAACCAGGAGCCAGGAACTAGGAACCAGGAGCCAGGAACTAGGAAAACCAGGAGCCAGGAACTAGGAACCAGGAGCCAGGAACTAGGAAAACCAGGAGCCAGGAACTAGGAACCAGGAGCCAGGAACTAGGAACCAGGAGCCAGGAACTAGGAACCAGGAGCCAGGAACTAGGAACCAGGAACTAGGAACCAGGAGCCAGGAGCCAGGAACTAGGAACCAGGAGCCAGGAGCCGGATGGGTTCGTCTGTCTCTGCCCCTCCTCATCCACCTAATATGCCCCAATGCAAAAACATGTCAGGTTGAGGGACTGAGTGTTTCTGTGGGATTATGGTACCGTCAAATACGTCATCATAGACACCACCACACAAGACTTTATTAACGACGGGGCTACCCTCAGAATGTGACCTTATTCTAAACCTAACCTTAATCCTTACCCGAAACATTATTCTAAACCTAACCTTAATCCTTACCCGAAACATTATTCTAAGCCTAACCTTAATCCTTACCCGAAACATTATTCTAAACCTAACCTTAATCCTTACCCGAAACATTATTCTAAACCTAACCTTAATCCTTACCCTGAAACATTATTCTAAACCTAACCTTAATCCTTACCCGAAACATTATTCTAAACCTAACCTTAATCCTTACCCGAAACATTATTCTAAACCTAACCTTAATCCTTACCCGAAACATTATTCTAAACCTAACCTTAATCCTTACCCGAAAAATTATTCTAAACCTAACTTTAATCCTTACCCGAAACATTATTCTAAACCTAACCTTAATCCTTACCCAAAACATTATTCTAAACCTAAACTTAATCCTTACCCGAAACATTATTCGAAACCTAACCTTAATCCTTACCCAAAACATTATTCTAAACCTAACCTTAATCCTTACCCAAAACATTATTCTAAACCTAACCTTAATCCTTACCCGAAACATTATTCGAAACCTAACCTTAATCCTTACCCAAAACATTATTCTAAACCTAACCTTAATCCTTACCCAAAACATTATTCTAAACTTAACCTTAACCCTTACCCGAAACATTATTCTAAACCTAACCTTAATCCTTACCCAAAACATTATTCTAAACCTAACCTTAATCCTTACCCGAAACATTATTCTAAACCTAACCTTAATCCTTACCCGAAACATTATTCTAAACCTAACCTTAATCCTTACCCGAAACATTATTCTAAACCTAACCTTAATCCTTACCCGAAACATTATTCTAAACCTAACCTTAACCCTTACCCGAAACATTATTCTAAACCTAACCTTAATCCTTACCCAAAACATTATTCTAAACCTAACCTTAATCCTTACCCGAAACATTATTCTAAACCTAACCTTAATCCTTACCCGAAACATTATTCTAAACCTAACCTTAATCCTTACCCGAAACATTATTCTAAACCTAACCTTAATCCTTACCCGAAACATTATTCTAAACCTAACCTTAATCCTTACCCGAAACATTATTCTAAACCTAACCTTAATCCTTACCCGAAACATTATTCTAAACCTAACCTTAATCCTTACCCAAAACATTATTCTAAACCTAACCTTAATCCTTACCCGAAACATTATTCTAAACCTAATATTAACCCTTACCCTTATTC
>CM055733.1:25807627-25822627 GCA_029465975.1 Dallia pectoralis
ACCACTGTCCTGTAGTTCTGTACATGGGGTTTAGTATTTACTATTAAATATGGAACTAACCACTGTCCTGTAGTTCTGTACATGGGGTTTAGTATTTACTATTAAATATGGAAATAACCCCTGTCCTGTAGTTCTGTACATGGGGTTTAGTATTTACTATTAAATATGGAACTAACCCCTGTCCTGTAGTTCTGTACATGGGGTTTAGTATTTACTATTAAATATGGAACTAACCCCTGTCCTGTAGTTCTGTACATGGGGTTTAGTATTTACTATTAAATATGGAACTAACCCCTGTCCTGTAGTTCTGTACATGGGGTTTAGTATTTACTATTAAATATGGAACTAACCCCTGTTCCTGTTGTTCTGTACATGGGGTTTAGTATTTACTATTAAATATGGAACTAACCCCTGTCCTGTAGTTCTGTACATGGGGTTTAGTATTTATTATTAAATATGGAACTAACCCCTGTCCTGTAGATCTGTAGATGGGGTTTAGTATATTTACTATTAAATATGGAACTAACCCCTGTCCTGTAGTTCTGTACATGGGGTTTAGTATTTACTATTAAATATGGAACTAACCCCTGTTCCTGTAGTTCTGTACATGGGGTTTAGTATTTACTATTAAATATGGAACTAACCCCTGTCCTGTAGTTCTGTACATGGGGTTTAGTATTCACTATTAAATATGGAACTAACCCCTGTCCTGTAGTTCTGTACATGGGGTTTAGTATTTACTATTAAATATGGAACTAACCCCTGTCCTGTAGTTCTGTACATGGGGTTTAGTATTTACTATTAAATATGGAACTAACCCCTGTCCTGTAGTTCTGTACATGGGGTTTAGTATTTACTATTAAATATGGAACTAACCCCTGTCCTGTAGTTCTGTAAATGGGGTTTAGTATATTTACTATTAAATATGGAACTAACCCCTGTCCTGTAGTTCTGTACATGGGGTTTAGTATTTACTATTAAATATGGAACTAACCCCTGTCCTGTAGTTCTGTACATGGGGTTTAGTATTTACTATTAAATATGGAACTAACCCCTGTCCTGTAGTTCTGTACATGGGGTTTAGTATTCACTATTAAATATGGAACTAACCCCTGTCCTGTAGTTCTGTACATGGGGTTTAGTATTTACTATTAAATATGGAACTAACCCCTGTCCTGTAGTTCTGTACATGGGGTTTAGTATTTACTATTAAATATGGAACTAACCCCTGTCCTGTAGTTCTGTACATGGGGTTTAGTATTTACTATCAAATATGGAACTAACCCCTGTCCTGTAGTTCTGTAAATGGGGTTTAGTATATTTACTATTAAATATGGAACTAACCCCTGTCCTGTAGTTCTGTACATGGGGTTTAGTATTTACTATTAAATATGGAACTAACCCCTGTTCCTGTAGTTCTGTACATGGGGTTTAGTATTTACTATTAAATATGGAACTAACCCCTGTCCTGTAGTTCTGTACATGGGGTTTAGTATTCACTATTAAATATGGAACTAACCCCTGTCCTGTAGTTCTGTACATGGGGTTTAGTATTTACTATTAAATATGGAACTAACCCCTGTCCTGTAGTTCTGTACATGGGGTTTAGTATTTACTATTAAATATGGAACTAACCCCTGTTCCTGTAGTTCTGTACATGGGGTTTAGTATTTACTATTAAATATGGAACTAACCCCTGTCCTGTAGTTCTGTACATGGGGTTTAGTATTTACTATTAAATATGGAACTAACCCCTGTCCTGTAGTTCTGTACATGGGGTTTAGTATATTTACTATTAAATATGGAACTAACCCCTGTCCTGTAGTTCTGTACATGGGGTTTAGTATATTTACTATTAAATATGGAACTAACCCCTGTCCTGTAGTTCTGTACATGGGGTTTAGTATTTACTATTAAATATGGAACTAACCCCTGTCCTGTAGTTCTGTACATGGGGTTTAGTATTTACTATTAAATATGGAACTAACCCCTGTTCCTGTAGTTCTGTACATGGGGTTTAGTATTTACTATTAAATATGGAACTAACCCCTGTCCTGTAGTTCTGTACATGGGGTTTAGTATATTTACTATTAAATATGGAACTAACCACTGTCCTGTAGTTCTGTACATGGGGTTTAGTATATTTACTATTAAATATGGAACTAACCCCTGTCCTGTAGTTCTGTACATGGGGTTTAGTATTTACTATTAAATATGGAACTAACCCCTGTCCTGTAGTTCTGTAAATGGGGTTTAGTATATTTACTATTAAATATGGAACTAACCCCTGTCCTGTAGTTCTGTACATGGGGTTTAGTATTTACTATTAAATATGGAACTAACCCCTGTTCCTGTAGTTCTGTACATGGGGTTTAGTATTTACTATTAAATATGGAACTAACCCCTGTCCTGTAGTTCTGTACATGGGGTTTAGTATTCACTATTAAATATGGAACTAACCCCTGTCCTGTAGTTCTGTACATGGGGTTTAGTATTTACTATTAAATATGGAACTAACCCCTGTCCTGTAGTTCTGTACATGGGGTTTAGTATTTACTATTAAATATGGAACTAACCCCTGTCCTGTAGTTCTGTACATGGGGTTTAGTATTTACTATTAAATATGGAACTAACCCCTGTCCTGTAGTTCTGTAAATGGGGTTTAGTATATTTACTATTAAATATGGAACTAACCCCTGTCCTGTAGTTCTGTACATGGGGTTTAATATTTACTATTAAATATGGAACTAACCCCTGTTCCTGTAGTTCTGTACATGGGGTTTAGTATTTACTATTAAATATGGAACTAACCCCTGTCCTGTAGTTCTGTACATGGGGTTTAGTATTCACTATTAAATATGGAACTAACCCCTGTCCTGTAGTTCTGTACATGGGGTTTAGTATTTACTATTAAATATGGAACTAACCCCTGTCCTGTAGTTCTGTACATGGGGTTTAGTATTTACTATTAAATATGGAACTAACCCCTGTTCCTGTTGTTCTGTACATGGGGTTTAGTATTTACTATTAAATATGGAACTAACCACTGTCCTGTAGTTCTGTACATGGGGTTTAGTATTTACTATTAAATATGGAACTAACCACTGTCCTGTAGTTCTGTACATGGGGTTTAGTATTTACTATTAAATATGGAAATAACCCCTGTCCTGTAGTTCTGTACATGGGGTTTAGTATTTACTATTAAATATGGAACTAACCCCTGTCCTGTAGTTCTGTACATGGGGTTTAGTATTTACTATTAAATATGGAACTAACCCCTGTCCTGTAGTTCTGTACATGGGGTTTAGTATTTACTATTAAATATGGAACTAACCCCTGTCCTGTAGTTCTGTACATGGGGTTTAGTATTTACTATTAAATATGGAACTAACCCCTGTTCCTGTTGTTCTGTACATGGGGTTTAGTATTTACTATTAAATATGGAACTAACCCCTGTCCTGTAGTTCTGTACATGGGGTTTAGTATTTACTATTAAATATGGAACTAACCCCTGTCCTGTAGTTCTGTAAATGGGGTTTAGTATATTTACTATTAAATATGGAACTAACCCCTGTCCTGTAGTTCTGTACATGGGGTTTAGTATTTACTATTAAATATGGAACTAACCCCTGTTCCTGTAGTTCTGTACATGGGGTTTAGTATTTACTATTAAATATGGAACTAACCCCTGTCCTGTAGTTCTGTACATGGGGTTTAGTATTCACTATTAAATATGGAACTAACCCCTGTCCTGTAGTTCTGTACATGGGGTTTAGTATTTACTATTAAATATGGAACTAACCCCTGTCCTGTAGTTCTGTACATGGGGTTTAGTATTTACTATTAAATATGGAACTAACCCCTGTCCTGTAGTTCTGTACATGGGGTTTAGTATTTACTATTAAATATGGAACTAACCCCTGTCCTGTAGTTCTGTAAATGGGGTTTAGTATATTTACTATTAAATATGGAACTAACCCCTGTCCTGTAGTTCTGTACATGGGGTTTAGTATTTACTATTAAATATGGAACTAACCCCTGTTCCTGTAGTTCTGTACATGGGGTTTAGTATTTACTATTAAATATGGAACTAACCCCTGTCCTGTAGTTCTGTACATGGGGTTTAGTATTCACTATTAAATATGGAACTAACCCCTGTCCTGTAGTTCTGTACATGGGGTTTAGTATTTACTATTAAATATGGAACTAACCCCTGTCCTGTAGTTCTGTACATGGGGTTTAGTATTTACTATTAAATATGGAACTAACCCCTGTTCCTGTTGTTCTGTACATGGGGTTTAGTATTTACTATTAAATATGGAACTAACCACTGTCCTGTAGTTCTGTACATGGGGTTTAGTATTTACTATTAAATATGGAACTAACCACTGTCCTGTAGTTCTGTACATGGGGTTTAGTATTTACTATTAAATATGGAAATAACCCCTGTCCTGTAGTTCTGTACATGGGGTTTAGTATTTACTATTAAATATGGAACTAACCCCTGTCCTGTAGTTCTGTACATGGGGTTTAGTATTTACTATTAAATATGGAACTAACCCCTGTCCTGTAGTTCTGTACATGGGGTTTAGTATTTACTATTAAATATTGAACTAACCCCTGTCCTGTAGTTCTGTACATGGGGTTTAGTATTTACTATTAAATATGGAACTAACCCCTGTTCCTGTTGTTCTGTACATGGGGTTTAGTATTTACTATTAAATATGGAACTAACCCCTGTCCTGTAGTTCTGTACATGGGGTTTAGTATTTACTATTAAATATTGAACTAACCCCTGTCCTGTAGTTCTGTACATGGGGTTTAGTGTTTACTATTAAATATGGAACTAACCCCTGTCCTGTAGTTCTGTACTGATCCTGTAGTTTGGTACTGTACTGTGCTTGCTGTACATTTTAATATAAAGGTTTGCTTTATGGACAGATGAGATAACTTATGAGTGGACAGACTGCAGTATGCTTTTTTGAGAGTCATAGCAAATTAGATGGTAATTATAACAAACGTATTAAATCTTTGACAGACCTCATTACTACTTTGTGTGTGAAATCGTGTACTACTTATCTACGACCACACTTTAAACTCCTGCCCTTTATCCTTTAAACTTGTTTACTTTCCCCATTAAACTCCTGCCCTTTATCCGGCTCTTTCCCCATTAAACTCCTGCCCTTTATCCGGCTCTTTCCCTTTAAACTCCTGCCCTTTATCCGGCTCTTTCCCCATTAAACTCCTGCCCTTTATCCGGCTCTTTCCCCATTAAACTCCTGCCCTTTATCCGGCTCTTTCCCCATTAAACTCCTGCCCTTTATCCGGCTCTTTCCCCATTAAACTCCTGCCCTTTATCCGGCTCTTTCCCCATTAAACTCCTGCCCTTTATCCGGCTCTTTCCCCATTAAACTCCTGCCCTTTATCCGGCTCTTTCCCCATTAAACTCCTGCCCTTTATCCGGCTCTTTCCCCATTAAACTCCTGCCCTTTATCCGGCTCTTTCCCCATTAAACTCCTGCCCTTTATCCGGCTCTTTCCCCATTAAACTCCTGCCCTTTATCCGGCTCTTTCCCCATTAAACTCCTGCCCTTTATCCGGCTCTTTCCCCATTAAACTCCTGCCCTTTATCCGGCTCTTTCTCCTTTAAACTCCTGCCCTTTATCCGGCTCTTTCTCCTTTAAACTCCTGCCCTTTATCCGGCTCTTTCTCCTTTAAACTCCTGCCCTTTATCCGGCTCTTTCCCCATTAAACTCCTGCCCTTTATCCGGCTCTTTCCCCATTAAACTCCTGCCCTTTATCCGGCTCTTTCCCCATTAAACTCCTGCCCTTTATCCGGCTCTTTCCCCATTAAACTCCTGCCCTTTATCCGGCTCTTTCCCCATTAAACTCCTACCCTTTATCCGGCTCTTTCTCCTTTAAACTCCTGCCCTTTATCCGGCTCTTTCTCCATTAAACTCCTGCTACCCTCCTTTAAACCTTTAAAATAACAAACTATCCACTAAATATGAGTCACTGATTATAACTGCTGCCTGTGGATGTGCTTTTGTTTGCGGACATGATTTTTTGCCTGTGTGTGTAAGTGTTGACGTGTGTTTTGCATCAGACATGTCAAGCAGACAAATGAATGATCTCATGCATGAAAAACCCTCCACTGTTCTTTAGCTGCATTTGCAGGGCTAAGAATCCACACCAATGTGTGTGTTTGTGAAACAATGGGCAGAAACATTTATCTGCATAATTAGACATGCTTTAGACTGGCTTGCTTCACTGGTTTGTCTCACTGGTTTTTCTCACTGGCTTGCTTCACTGGCTTGCTTCACTGGTTTGTCTCACTGGTTTGCCTCACTGGTTTGTCTTACAGGCTTAGTCCATTAGCTTGTCTCACTGGCTTGCTTTACTGGCCTGCTTCACTGGTATGTCTCACTGGCTTGCTTCACTGGCTTGCTTCACTGGTTTGTCTCACTGGCTGGCTTCACTGGCTTGCTTCACTGGTTTGTCTCACTGGCTTGTTTCACTGGCTTGCTTCACTGGTTTGTCTCACTGGCTTGTTTCACTGGCTTGCTTCACTGGTTTGTCTCACTGGCTTGATTCACTGGTTTGTCTCACTGGCTTGATTCACTGGTTTGTCTCACTGGCTTGATTCACTGGCTTGCTTCACTGTTTTGTCTCACTTGCTTGCTTCACTGGCTTGCTTCACTGGCTTGTCTCACTGGCTTGTCTCACTGGCTTGTCTAACTGGCTTGCTTCACTGGTTTGTCTCACTGGCTTGATTCACCGGCTTGCTTCACTGGCTTGCTTCACTGGTTTGTCGCATTGGCTTGATTCACTGGCTTGTCTCACTGGCTCGCTTCACTGGTTTGACTCACTGGCTTGCTTCACTGGCTTGCTTCACTGGCTTGCTTCACTGGCTTGCTTCACTGGCTTGCTTCACTGGCTGTCCTCTTTGTGAATGTCAAGTGTTTGAGGTATCAGCTCATTCATTATAGCAGAGACAACAGTTTACCTTTCAAAGCAGGTGTGGACAGGGACAAATGTTCCAAAAACCTCTGGAAAATGTGTTTATTTGAAGCCCTTTGATATCTCATTAAGTATCTACATAAAAAGTTAGGGTAAGGGGTTAATGTTACATCAGGGTTAGCATTAGGGTTAGGGGGGGTTATTGTTACATTATAGTTAGCATTAGGGTTAGGGGTTATTGTTACATTATAGTTAGCATTAGGGTTAGGGGTTATTGTTACATTATAGTTAGCATTAGGGTCAGGGGTTATTGTTAAATATTAGTTAGCATTAGGGTCAGGGGTTATTGTTACATTATAGTTAGCATTAGGGTCAGGGGTTATTGTTACATTATAGTTAGCATTAGGGTCAGGGGTTATTGTTAAATATTAGTTAGCATTAGGGTCAGGGGTTATTGTTACATTATAGTTAGCATTAGGGTTAGGGGTTATTGTTACATTATAGTTAGCATTAGGGTCAGGGGTTATTGCTAAATATTAGTTAGCATTAGGGTCAGGGGTTATTGTTACATTATAGTTAGCATTAGGGTCAGGGTTTTGTTACATTATAGTTAGCATTAGGGTTAGGGGTTATTGTTACATTATAGTTAGCATTAGGGTCAGGGGTTATTGTTCCATTATAGTTAGCATTAGGGTTAGGGGTTATTGGTACATTATAGTTAGCATTAGGGTTAGGGGTTATTGTTACATTATAGTTAGCATAAGGGTGAGGGGTTATTGTTACATTATAATTAGCATTAGGGTCAGGGGTTATTGTTACATTATAATTAGCATTAGGGTCAGGGGTTATTGGTACATTATAGTTAGCATTAGGGTGAGGGGTTATTGTTACATTATAATTAGCATTAGGGTTAGGGGTTATTGTTACATTATAATTAGCATTAGGGTCAGGGGTTATTGTTACATTATAGTTAGCATTAGGGTTAGGGGTTATTGTTACATTATAGTTAGAAAACACTAAACCCTAACCCATATTTCAAGGTTGTAAACACTGAATAATTTGTATAATCTGTTGCTGCACCAGACAACACACATGGTGTCTACACAAGGTGGAGGTGTGTGAAACCCTAACCCTAACCCAACCACCCTGAGGTGTCTTTACATCATCAACCCATCTTAGTCACACACTGTAGTTCCCAATTGGTTCTAGGAGACCACCATTGTCCTGATATCCAAGATGAGGTGTAAGGAGATCCCTACTTAGATCACTGCACCTTTAACAATTTGTCTACCAATACAACAGATTCACAGAGGACCCATCTCTCTCGATATTCACACGGCCACAACACAGGTGGTGAAAAGGAGAACCTATTTGAGAACTCTATGGTCTCTCTATGCTCTACTCTAGGTTGACAAAGGTTCCACATTCAACACTGATGTTCCCTCAAATCAGGTTTAAAGCATTAGGTCTGGACACCATACTGTTTAATTGGATACTGTCTGACAAGCAGAGCTCAAGCTGTGAGGATTAGCAATAACACCTCACCTTCTCTGACTAACCTATGCCCGGTGCGTAGCTAAACCCGAAACAGCTGTGCTCCTAATCAACATGATTCACAGAAGTGCTCTCCCCTACACACCCTGTAACAACACAGCTCATGCCTCGTGATAGATGGTGATTAAATATTTGCATTTACGTTCAGCTGGAAAGATTGCTAGCTAAGTAAGTGGCATGTCTGACGGAAACAGGTTGCTTGCAAACTAAGTTTGCCTGATAATGCTAATTAGCTAAATAACTAATAACGTGTCTGTCTGACTAAATTATGTAGCTGACTAAATTATGTAGGTCCTAACTCTGGACCCTGTCTATCTGATTATGTTAATAAGCTAACTGACTAACTAAGTCTTTCTGATATAGATAGCTAGTTAAATCAGGGCATGTCTGATTTAGGTAGCTAGCTAATTATGTCTCATGTCTCATGTCTCATTTATCCATCTAGCACACTCAGAGACCCGTCTTTTGTATGACGAGGCTAGCTTGCTGACTCACTTCCAGTGACTGCTCAGTTCCCTGTCTGTCTGAGACATGTAGCTTTCTAAGTCAGAGCCCAGTCTGTCTGATAGTACCAGCAATCTAATCCAATGTTTAATGTAGTGGAGAGGCCCAGCAATTTCCATGCCTGCCTCCAGAGAGATGAATAAAGGAGGTAGCCTAGGAAAGAATTATAGCTCATTTAAAGAAAGGTTGAGCAGTAATATCAGTATTTCTGTTTGATCAGTATGGACACATGTTTTAAACCCAAGCAGCCTCTGTTTGATCAGTATGGACACATGTTTTAAACCCAAGCAGCCTCTGTTTGATCAGTATGGACACATGTTTTAAACCCAAGCAGCCTCTGTTTGATCACTATGGACACATGTTTTAAACCCAAGCAGCCTCTGTTTGATCAGTATGGACACAGGTTTTAAACCCAAGCAGCCTCTGTTTGATCAGTATGGACACATGTTTTAAACCCAAGCAGCCTCTGTTTGATCAGTATGGACACATGTTTTAAACCCAAGCAGCCTCTGTTTGATCAGTATGGACACATGTTTTAAACCCAAGCAGCCTCTGTTTGATCAGTATGGACACATGTTTTAAACCCAAGCAGCCTCTGTTTGATCAGTATGGACACATGTTTTAAACCCAAGCAGCCTCTGTTTGATCAGTATGGACACATGTTTTAAACCCAAGCAGCCTCTGTTTGATCAGTATGGACACAGGTTTTAAACCCAAGCAGCCTCTGTTTGATCAGTATGGACACAGGTTTTAAACCCAAGCAGCCTCTGTTTGATCAGTATGGACACAGGTTTTAAACCCAAGCAGCCTCTGTTTGATCAGTATGGACACAGGTTTTAAACCCAAGCAGCCTCTGTTTGATCAGTATGGACACAGGTTTAAAACCCAAGCAGCCACTGTTTGATCAGTATGGACACAGGTTTAAAACCCAAGCAGCCTCTGTTTGATCAGTATGGACACAGGTTTAAAACCCAAGCAGCCTCTGTTTGATCAGTATGGACACAGGTTTAAAACCCAAGCAGCCTCTGTTTGATCAGTATGGACACAGGTTTGAAAACACAGGTTTGAAACAAGCAGCCTCTGTTTGATCAGTATGGACACAGGTTTAAAACCCAATCAGCCTCTGTTTGATCAGTATGGACACAGGTTTAAAACCCAAGCAGCCTCTGTTTGATCAGTATGGACACAGGTTTAAAACCCAAGCAGCCTCTGTTTGATCAGTATGGACACAGGTTTAAAACCCAAGCAGCCTCTGTTTGATCAGTATGGACACAGGTTTAAAACCCAAGCAGCCTCTGTTTGATCAGTATGGACACAGGTTTAAAACCCAAGCAGCCTCTGTTTGATCAGTATGGACACAGGTTTAAAACCCAAGCAGCCTCTGTTTGATCAGTATGGACACAGGTTTAAAACCCAAGCAGCCTCTGTTTGATCAGTATGGACACAGGTTTAAAACCCAAGCAGCCTCTGTTTGATCAGTATGGACACAGGTTTAAAACCCAAGCAGCCTCTGTTTGATCAGTATGGACACAGGTTTAAAACCCAAGCAGCCTCTGTTTGATCAGTATGGACACAGGTTTAAAACCCAAGCAGCCTCTGTTTGATCAGTATGGACACAGACCCAACAGCCTCTGTTTGATCAGTATGGACACAGGTTTAAAACCAAGCAGCCTCTGTTTGATCAGTATGGACACAGGTTTAAAACCCAAGCAGCCTTTTTGATCAGTATGGACACAGGTTTAAAACCCAAGCAGCCTCTGTTTGATCAGTATGGACACAGGTTTAAAACCCAAGCAGCCTCTGTTTGATCAGTATGGACACAGGTTTAAAACCCAAGCAGCCTCTGTTTGATCAGTATGGACACAGGTTTAAAACCCAAGCAGCCTCTGTTTGATCAGTATGGACACAGGTTTAAAACCCAAGCAGCCTCTGTTTGATCAGTATGGACACAGGTTTAAAACCCAAGCAGCCTCTGTTTGATCAGTATGGACACAGGTTTAAAAAGCCTTCTGTTTGAAGCAGCCTCTGTTTGATCAGTATGGACACAGGTTTAAAACCCAAGCAGCCTCTATTTGATCAGTATGGACACAGGTTTAAAACCAAGCAGCCTCTGTTTGATCAGTATGGACACAGGTTTAAAACCCAAGCAGCCTCTGTTTGATCAGTATGGATACAGGTTTAAAACCCAAGCAGCCTCTGTTTGATCAGTATGGACACAGGTTTAAAACCCAAGCAGCCTCTGTTTGATCACTATGGACACAGGTTTAAAACCCAAGCAGCCTCTGTTTGATCAGTATGGATAC
The DNA here is from genome assembly GCA_029465975.1 of Dallia pectoralis. Lineage (NCBI taxonomy): Eukaryota > Metazoa > Chordata > Actinopteri > Esociformes > Umbridae > Dallia > Dallia pectoralis. The sequence continues at coordinate 25,818,948 of CM055733.1, forward strand.
AGGTTTAAAACCCAAGCAGCCTCTGTTTGATCAGTATGGACACAGGTTTAAAACCCAAGCAGCCTCTGTTTGATCACTATGGACACAGGTTTAAAACCCAAGCAGCCTCTGTTTGATCAGTATGGACACAGGTTTAAAACCAAGCAGCCTCTGTTTGATCAGTATGGACACAGGTTTAAAACCCAAGCAGCCTCTGTTTGATCACTATGGACACAGGTTTAAAACCCAAGCAGCCTCTGTTTGATCAGTATGGACACAGGTTTAAAACCAAGCAGCCTCTGTTTGATCAGTATGGACACAGGTTTAAAACCCAAGCAGCCTCTGTTTGATCAGTATGGATACAGGTTTAAAACCCAAGCAGCCTCTGTTTGATCAGTATGGACACAGGTTTAAAACCAAGCAGCCTCTGTTTGATCAGTATGGACACAGGTTTAAAACCCAAGCAGCCTCTGTTTGATCAGTATGGATACAGGTTTAAAACCCAAGCAGCCTCTGTTTGATCAGTATGGACACAGGTTTAAAACCCAAGCAGCCTCTGTTTGATCACTATGGACACAGGTTTAAAACCCAAGCAGCTTCTGTTTGATCAGTATGGACACAGGTTTAAAACCCAAGCAGCCTCTGTTTGATCAGTATGGACACAGGTTTAAAACCCAAGCAGCCTCTATTTGATCAGTATGGACACAGGTTTAAAACCAAGCAGCCTCTGTTTGATCAGTATGGACACAGGTTTAAAACCCAAGCAGCCTCTGTTTGATCAGTATGGATACAGGTTTAAAACCCAAGCAGCCTCTGTTTGATCAGTATGGACACAGGTTTAAAACCCAAGCAGCCTCTGTTTGATCACTATGGACACAGGTTTAAAACCCAAGCAGCCTCTGTTTGATCAGTATGGATACAGGTTTAAAACCCAAGCAGCCTCTGTTTGATCAGTATGGACACAGGTTTAAAACCCAAGCAGCCTCTGTTTGATCACTATGGACACAGGTTTAAAACCCAAGCAGCCTCTGTTTGATCAGTATGGACACAGGTTTAAAACCAAGCAGCCTCTGTTTGATCAGTATGGACACAGGTTTAAAACCCAAGCAGCCTCTGTTTGATCACTATGGACACAGGTTTAAAACCCAAGCAGCCTCTGTTTGATCAGTATGGACACAGGTTTAAAACCAAGCAGCCTCTGTTTGATCAGTATGGACACAGGTTTAAAACCCAAGCAGCCTCTGTTTGATCACTATGGACACAGGTTTAAAACCCAAGCAGCCTCTGTTTGATCAGTATGGACACAGGTTTAAAACCAAGCAGCCTCTGTTTGATCAGTATGGACACAGATTTAAAACCCAAGCCCCAAGAGGCTTTATGGGTCCCTCTTTGAGATAAACTGGTTGTAATAATGTATTATCTCTGAATCCTAAAATCAGCACTGAATGTTATACCATATTATTCCACAGGGCACAATGTTGTTTTCTGGTCTACACCCAAAGTCTCTTCCTGAATTTAATTTGATGAAGGATGTTTAGCATGTTCCCCTGACAGCTTTTATTAAAGTTCCATTCGTAATTACATTGTAACAGTCTTTAGAACAGTGCTTTCAAACAGGTTTATCTGAATCAGAGGAGCACCAGTCCAGGAATGAGTCAAACAGGTTTATCTGAATCAGAGGAGCACCAGTCCAGGAATGAGTCAAACAGGTTTATCTGAATCAGAGGAGCACCAGTCCAGGAATGAGTCAAACAGGTTTATCTGAATCAGAGGAGCACCAGTCCAGGAATGAGTCAAACAGGTTTATCTGAATCAGAGGAGCACCAGTCCAGGAATGAGTCAAACAGGTTTATCTGAATCAGAGGAGCACCAGTCCAGGAATGAGTCAAACAGGTTTATCTGAATCAGAGGAGCACCAGTCCAGGAATGAGTCAAACAGGTTTATCTGAATCAGAGGAGCACCAGTCCAGGAATGAGTCAAACAGGTTTATCTGAATCAGAGGAGCACCAGTCCAGGAATGAGTCAAACAGGTTTATCTGAATCAGAGGAGCACCAGTCCAGGAATGAGTCAAACAGGTTTATCTGAATCAGAGGAGCACCAGTCCAGGAATGAGTCAAACAGGTTTATCTGAATCAGAGGAGCACCAGTCCAGGAATGAGTCAAACAGGTTTATCTGAATCAGAGGAGCACCAGTCCAGGAATGAGTCAAACAGGTTTATCTGAATCAGAGGAGCACCAGTCCAGGAATGAGTCAAACAGGTTTATCTGAATCAGAGGAGCACCAGTCCAGGAATGAGTCAAACAGGTTTATCTGAATCAGAGGAGCACCAGTCCAGGAATGAGTCAAACAGGTTTATCTGAATCAGAGGAGCACCAGTCCAGGAATGAGTCAAACAGGTTTATCTGAATCAGAGGAGCACCAGTCCAGGAATGAGTCAAACAGGTTTATCTGAATCAGAGGAGCACCAGTCCAGGAATGAGTCAAACAGGTTTATCTGAATCAGAGGAGCACCAGTCCAGGAATGAGTCAAACAGGTTTATCTGAATCAGAGGAGCACCAGTCCAGGAATGAGTCAAACAGGTTTATCTGAATCAGAGGAGCACCAGTCCAAGTCTCTTTATCAATGTGACGTTAAAACAACGTCAATAAAAGCATCTGGCTCATGAATAGTGCCATGATGTCATAACCTCAGATGATTTACTGGGATTTGATCATCTCCTTTGAACTGTGTTTACGACACGTGTAATAAATTAGTTTTAATAAGATGTTTGAGTCAGAGCTGAAGTCAGCTGAGTTCTTCATAAAACCTGCCTCTGTGTGCCATTTATGATGTCTGACCCAAAACACAGACGATGACGGGTTAATTGTAACACAGGAGAAGACAGCTGATGTTCTGTGATATTTGACAGGGACAACATGCGAACCAGTATGTCTCTGTCTCTTCTCATTGCTGTCCGGAGGCTGTTAGACTGACAGTAACTGATGCCAGTTGATTCAATAGAAGATCAGAGACTCACACAGGCCTGGAGAGGTGGGAGGGACAGGTGGTAGTGAGAGAAAGATGGGAGAAAATGACACAGAGAGAGAGATGGAGGAGGAAGGAGAACGGGAGGGAACGAGAGTGGGAGGATAAACAGAGAGAGAGGACAGGTTTGGTTGGATAAACAGATAGAGGACAGGTTTGGTTGGATAAACAGAGAGAGAGGACAGGTTTGGTTGGATAAACAGAGAGAGAGGACAGGTTTGGTTGGATAAACAGAGAGAGGACAGGTTTGGTTGGATAAACAGATAGAGGACAGGTTTGGTTGGATAAACAGAGAGAGGACAGGTTTGGTTGGATAAACAGAGAGAGAGGACAGGTTTGGTTGGATAAACAGAGAGAGAGGACAGGTTTGGTTGGATAAACAGAGAGAGGACAGGTTTGGTTGGATAAACAGATAGAGGACAGGTTTGGTTGGATAAACAGAGAGAGGACAGGTTTGGTTGGATAAACAGAGAGAGGACAGGTTTGGTTGGATAAACAGAGAGAGAGGACAGGTTTGGTTGGATAAACAGATAGAGGACAGGTTTGGTTGGATAAACAGATAGTGGACAGGTTTGGTTGGATAAACAGATAGAGGACAGGTTTGGTTGGATAAACAGAGACAGTTTTAGTTTACCTCCACCAGTAGAACGTAAATAAGATTGCTCTGGACAGA
>CM055733.1:25830127-25988755 GCA_029465975.1 Dallia pectoralis
TACTCCTCCTCTGCTCCTCCTCTACTCCTCTCCTCTGCTCCTCCTCTACTCCTCTCCTCTACTCCTCCTCTACTCCTCTCCTCTGCTCCTCCTCTGCTCCTCCTCTACTCCTCTCCTCTGCTCCTCCTCTGCTCCTCCTCTACTCCTCTCCTCTACTCCTCCTCTACTCCTCCTCTACTCCTCCTCTACTCCTCTACTCTGCTCCTCCTCTACTCCTCTCCTCTGTTTCTCCTCTACTCCTCTACTCTGCTCCTCCTCTACTCCTCTACTCTGCTACTCCTCTCCTCTGCTCCTCCTCTACTCCTCCTCTACTCCTGTCCTCTGTTTCTCCTCTACTCCTCTACTCTGCTCCTCCTCTACTCCTCTACTCTGCTACTCCTCTCCTCTGCTCCTCCTCTGCTCCTCCTCTACTCCTCTCCTCTACTCCTCCTCTACTCCTCTCCTCTGCTCCTCCTCTACTCCTCCTCTGTGCTCCTTCACTGCTCCTCTCCACTTCTTTACCCAAATCATTCTCTCTACACAGGAGTCAGCCTCACCTCTCTTCCTCTATTCTTCTCCCTCACCTTTTATTCTTCCCTCGTCCTACTTTTGTCTTCTCTCCTTTCCTCATCTCCTTATCTCCTCTCCTTGTTCTCTTCTCCTTATCTCCTCTCCGTGTTCTTTTCTTACTCTATCATTCTCTTCTCCTTATCTCCTTATCTCCTCTCCTTGTTCTTTTCTTACTCTATAATTTTCTTCTCCTTATCTCCTTATCTCCTCTCCTTGTTCTTTTCTTACTCTATCAATTCTCTTTATCTCTTTCCTTTTTGTCCACTAAACCTCAGGTTATTTAGTTTTTTCTGCATTTATGTGATTGTAATGACTGTAATTACACCTGTAATGTCTTGATACATTTATAAAGCAAAATAACAGGTTGTTTATGAGTCCATATAAGTCCAGATTCTGACAGTGATATGAACCACAGATTAAGTGATGTATGAATTGTCTTGTCTTTCACAATTGTGTTAAATATGTGTCAAGAATAGGAAGAAAATACCAGCCAACTCTTCAGAGCATCCTGGGCTTGTGATGATGTGTGACACCCCCTACTGGTGACAACCATAATTACTTAAATGAAATCACAACCATATTTAAATAGCACTTAAATACTATTTACTAAAGTACAATAATAAAAGGCTCTTGGATTAGCAGACATTAGCAGAAAATATAATTTATTTTATTTTTAAACAAAAAAGAACAGTTTATTTTACCATCATTAGTTTTATTTTGCACTGCGTTCATAATACCATGTAAACATTCCTTCCACAAGGACTTCAGATTTATCCCGTCATCTAAAACTATGTCATAGAATTTCCCATCAAATACAAATTTATCAACAATCATAAATAAAACTACGAGAACATTCTGTAAAATGAATTCCATTCAGTTCGCCGCTGCCATTTCTTAATTTGTAAGGCATTACAATATATATATATATATATATATATAAATATAAATATATATATAAACATATAAATATATAATACAGTACGTATTCAACAGCCATATTCCACGGGTACATTCTGAACATGACTTCCATCTTCGTGAACATAAAGGTCCACCATGTCTGGTAAAGAAACTGCCTCAGGTTAAACTGGACAAACACAGAGAACTGTGCCTCTGTTTTTACTACAGCTGGTTCATAGAGTCAGAATATAGGCCAATCATATGCAAAGCGCCCTCAATAAAGCCTGTGAGTAATATAATAAGATACAGACCACAAGAGAAATAAGACTGTAGTGTCATTCTAACACGTTCAACATTAAAACAAAGGTCAAACATCCCAACGTAAAATATGTTGGTGATTAATAATGGAAGTAATTATTTTTTAAACAATGTGCTTTTTTGGCTTTTTAAAGTGGACATCTCATGTGAGAACAGACATTTTACAAATGTTTAATGTTAACATGAATAAATACTACATTCAATATGTGCTTTTAACAGTGTTAACATGAATAAATACTACATTCAATATTTGTTAATAAGGCAAAAGAAACAATCATAAACAACTAATGCAAATGAGGTGCAGTAGTGAAAAACAAACCTTAAAAAATGACCAGTTATAAACATCCCCACCAATAATAAGTATGTCATGTCAGATGTATCACCGGTATGTCAGATGTATCACCGGTATGTCAGATGTATCACCGGTATGTCAGATGTAGCACCGGTATGTCAGATGTATCACCGGTATGTCAGATGTATCACCGGTATGTCAGATGTATCACCGGTATGTCAGATGTATCACCGGTATGTCAGATGTATCACCGGTATGTCAGATGTATCACCGGTATGTCAGATGTATCACCGGTATGTCAGATGTATCACCGGTATGTCAGATGTATCACCGGTATGTCAGATGTATAACCGGTATGTCAAATGTATCACCGGTATGTCAGATGTATCACCGGTATGTCAGATGTATCACCGGTATGTCAGATGTATCACCGGTATGTCAGATGTATCATGGTTACTCTGATACCCTGGTGTTCAGTCACATGGTTACTTTGACAGCCTGGTGTTCAGTCACATGGTTACTCTGATACCCTGGTGTTCAGTCACATGGTTACTCTGACCGCCTGGTGTTCAGTCACATGGTTACTCTGATACCCTGGTGTTCAGTCACATGGTTACTCTGACCGCCTGGTGTTCAGTCACATGGTTACTCTGATACCCTGGTGTCCAGTCACATGGTTACTCTGATACCCTGGTGTCCAGTCTCATGGTTACTCTGATACCCTGGTGTTCAGTCACATGGTTACTCTGATACCCTGGTGTTCAGTCACATGGTTACTCTGATACCCTGGTGTCCAGTCACATGGTTACTCTGATACCCTGGTGTTCAGTCACATGGTTACTCTGATACCCTGGTGTTCAGTCACATGGTTACTCTGACCACCTGGTGTCCAGTCACATGGTTACTCTGACTGCCTGGTGTTCTGTCACATGGTTACTCTGATGCCCTGGTGTTCAGTCACATGGTTACTCTGATACCCTGGTGTCCAGTCACATGGTTACTCTGATACCCTGGTGTCCAGTCACATGGTTACTCTGACCGCCTGGTGTTCAGTCACATGGTTACTCTGATACCCTGGTGTTCAGTCACATGGTTACTCTGATACCCTGGTGTCCAGTCACATGGTTACTCTGATACCCTGGTGTCCAGTCACATGGTTACTCTGACCGCCTGGTGTTCAGTCACATGGTTACTCTGATACCCTGGTGTTCAGTCACATGGTTACTCTGATACCCTGGTGTTCAGTCACATGTTTACTCTGACCGCCTGGTGTTCAGTCACATGGTTACTCTGACCACCTGGTGTTCAGTCACATGGTTACTCTGATACCCTGGTGTTCAGTCACATGGTTACTCTGACCACCTGGTGTTCAGTCACATGGTTACTCTGACCGCCTGGTGTTCAGTCACATGGTTACTCTGATACCCTGGTGTTCAGTCACATGGTTACTCTGACCACCTGGTGTTCAGTCACATGGTTACTCTGACCGCCTGGTGTTCAGTCACATGGTTACTCTGACCGCCTGGTGTTCAGTCACATGGTTACTTTGACAGCCTGGTGTTCAGTAACATTTACACCTTTAAAAACAACAACATCCTTGCCGGAGCTGAACTTTTGGAATGTGTGTATATTCCTTGTAGAGAATACATCCTTTTACACTGCTACCAAAAATTAATGCATATAAAAGTACAGACAGCGATCTAGACAGCTAACTGTCGATCAGACTGGGTCAATAAACCAATTGTTTGAGAGGTGAAGGACAAGAAGTTCTTCAGTGTCAAAGTGAAGGTGTGTGCTAATTCATCTGTTGGTTCAATGGGTGGTCAATGTAGCTTAATGCAGCCAGTATAACACAGAACCTAGTGACATAAATGTACTGGTAATATCAATGTCAGGTAAACCGCACCCAACTTAACTAACTCCATTTGATAAACTACAGTTTTAACTAGCTACACTAACCTGGAGTCTTTCATTACAATGATTACATGTATATATAACGATTGCTATTACAATATTTAAACTAGTGTGGACATTTGCTTAGATTTTACTTTTCGGACAGGGTTCAGTATAAAGACCCAGTCTAGTCTCCTATTCTGTTAGAGCCAATATAACAGCAACTATCTGGCATTCTGAAATGAAAATGTGTCTATCAATGCAGGCAATGGAACTTTTGTAGCCTTTACGGTACTGCTTTAGTTGTCCAAGAAACTCAGACCAGAGAACATTTATTTTACATGGCGGGCTCTAAAAAGTGAAAGTAGACAGCAAAAAGAGTACTTTTAATCAACAAGGGACAGACGCTTGCGTAAATGGAATTAAAAAGAAAAACAAGGACTCAACAACTTAAGAAAAGTGGTTTTATTTGTTATTTTGAAGAGACAGTTTACTGTCAAAAAAGGACTTGGTTTAAATAAACTGCTTTTCTCTGCTAGCTAAAGAGTGAAAATTTTAAGTAAAAATATAAGCAGCTTGGTTTGCTCTGCAGTACCATCACAGCAGAAAATATGTATAACAGATGGACCTCAGCCAATAAGAAACCCTATCAGATGGACCTCAGCCAATAAGAAACCCTATCAGATGGATCTCAGCCAATAAGAGACCCTATCAGATGGACCTCAGCCAATAAGAAACCCTATCAGATGGACCTCAGCCAATAAGAAACCCTATCAGATGGACCTCAGCCAATAAGAAACCCTATCAGATGGATCTCAGCCAATAAGAGACCCTATCAGATGGACCTCAGCCAATAAGAAACCCTATCAGATGGACCTCAGCCAATAAGAAACCCTATCAGATGGACCTCAGCCAATAAGAAACCCTATCAGATGGACCTCAGCCAATAAGAAACCCTATCAGATGAACCTCAGCCAATAAGAAACCCTATCAGATGAACCTCAGCCAATAAGAGACCCTATCAGATGGACCTCAGCCAATAAGAGACCCTATCAGATGGACCTCAGCCAATAAGAAACCCTATCAGATGGACCTCAGCCAATAAGAAACCCTATCAGATGGACCTCAGCCAATAAGAAACCCTATCAGATGGACCTCAGCCAATAAGAAACCCTATCAGATGAACCTCAGCCAATAAGAAACCCTATCAGATGGACCTCAGCCAATAAGAAACCCTATCAGATGAACCTCAGCCAATAAGAAACCCTATCAGATGAACCTCAGCCAATAAGAGACCCTATCAGATGGACCTCAGCCAATAAGAGACCCTATCAGATGAACCTCAGCCATTTATAAAGTCAGTAGATTATTAAAGTATACAACGGAGAACATCCAGTGAATGGATCATCATGTACGACTCATATGTAAATCATACTGTATATGTAACCTAGTTGGCAAGGGAACGGATGAGGTATGAAGATCCCCTCAAGTAGAGACAGGCCTCATCTTCACCACATCAACAGGGCAGCCTGGGAAACGCTATGACAAGATAAAACTGGCATAATATATGCAGTCTCATCCACCCAAACACTTAGCTTAGTCACAGCCACGTCATTCCAAGTACAATCACATGGACATTTCATGATTCATTTCAATTTTACTGGCTTTTTTAGTAAAAAAAAAATGCTTGGCCCAACTGGTGTGGCATGAAAATACTTTGAAATGAAAATAGCCTTCATAGTTACTAGAAAGTTCTTTATAATTTATATTACAAAGATTTGAATATTTCTGGAATAAAAATGTGGCTTTTTAATAAAATACTTTGTCAGTTCTATACATTAGAATTCTTATTTTAAATCAACACAAATTATTTAGAAAATATTAGTGTGATTCTATATGGTTAACATTTTAGGCACATAAGATAGGCGTATTGGCAGCCTAACATAGTAATAGGTTTGGGTTTTCACAGTTAAAACAGAAACACTTTGTTGCCTTTTTTGTCCGAGTCGAGCAAACGACCAAACAGCTTTGTTTCACTCTTATTGCTTGCTGTGATATCAAGTACACCAGAACTGAAATAAAAAGGAAATAATTTAACCCAAAAAACATAATATATGTTAAAATATGAGAATATATTAAATACTTTTCCAATGTACTTTTCTTTTAAAGTCCAGATTCCTAATAGTGCACTAATCTGGATCAGTGTGCCATGAGACAAATTAGAAATGACTGGAAATATCAAACCACAGTGCTGCTTTTACCTAAAAATAAATATCAAATGGTTAAACCAGAGAAATACATTATAAAAACATAGTAATTAAAGTAACACAGTGATAACACAGTTGTATATCATTTTGTGTTTTGTACTAGCTGCATTATTGGTCAGAAATACCAAGCTTCATTCAGAATGGACCATTCAGACTACATGGACATTATTACCAGTTCTGTGCACCAGATAAAGTGCTGATCGGTGATCTGATCTGGGGATGGCTGTGCCTCAGAGCCTTTCACACCATTTGGGGGAGACGGGCTAAGAGAACTCTGATCACTTTTGATTTCATCTCACTTTTTGTTTCCAACAAATATTAGCTGCCATTTAATAAACCAATGATCCCAGACTGTCATGTGACATCTGAAGGCAAATCTCCTTAACAACAGGAAAGGAAGCGCTGTCACAGTTTTCCATCAGACATGGTCTGGTTCTGCCGATTCATCACACAGCGGTCGGTTCAGACATGGTCTGGTTCTGCCGATTCACCACACAGCGGTCGGTTCAGACATGGTCTGGTTCTGCCGATTCACCACACAGCGGTCGGTTCAGACATGGTCTGGTTCTGCCGATTCACCACACAGCGGTCGGTTCAGACATGGTCTGGTTCTGCCGATTCACCACACAGCGGTCGGTTCAGACATGGTCTGGTTCTGCCGATTCACCACACAGCGGTCGGTTCAGACATGGTCTGGTTCTGCCGATTCACCACACAGCGGTCGGTTCAGACATGGTCTGGTTCTGCCGATTCACCACACAGCGGTCGGTTCAGACATGGTCTGGTTCTGCCGATTCACCACACAGCGGTCGGTTCAGACATGGTCTGGTTCTGCCGATTCACCACACAGCGGTCGGTTCAGACATGGTCTGGTTCTGCCGATTCACCACACAGCGGTCGGTTCAGACATGGTCTGGTTCTGCCGATTCACCACACAGCGGTCGGTTCAGACATGGTCTGGTTCTGCCGATTCACCACACAGCGGTCGGTTCAGACATGGTCTGGTTCTGCCGATTCACCACACAGCGGTCGGTTCAGACATGGTCTGGTTCTGCCGATTCACCACACAGCGGTCGGTTCAGACATGGTCTGGTTCTGCCGATTCACCACACAGCGGTCGGTTCAGACATGGTCTGGTTCTGCCGATTCACCACACAGCGGTCGGTTCAGACATGGTCTGGTTCTGCCGATTCACCACACAGCGGTCGGTTCAGACATGGTCTGGTTCTGCCGATTCACCACACAGCGGTCGGTTCCGGTGCCGTTCCTAAACTCTTATCCCCTGACTGCTTCCTCTAGCTGTTGATTGTCTGTGAACGTCGCAGGGGGTTCTGGGACAGATTCCGACAAACCAATCAGGGACTCTAGGAGGCAGGTCCCAGGTTCGCTGGCCAGGGAGTGGCTGCTGGGGTAACTAGGCAACTGAAACTGGAACAAGTTGTCCATGTGTTGGTAGTTCTTTAACGAACTGTACAGAGAAGAGGGTCCCAGACACGGAAAGACATCAAAGAACTCCAGGTCTGACTCGGATGACAAGCTAAGGTCCATGTAAGTGGCAGCTGAGCAGTCTACAGAGGGGGAGGGAGTGTTGGGACAGTCTACAAAGGGAGAGGGGGGGCTGGGACAGTCTACAAAGGGAGAGGGGGTGTTGGGACAGTCTACAGAAGATCTATGGTGATGGAACAGGCCATTGGCCTGGTTTGCACTTTGGTCCAATAGCTCTGACGTGGTACTATGTTCTGATCTGATGGGATCTGTTGTCTCCTGTAACAGAGCCCACTTCACATTATCATCTGGGAGCTCTGACGTGGTACTGTGTTCTGATCTGATGGGATCTGTTGTCTCCTGTAACAGAGCCCACTTCACATTATCATCTGGGAGCTCTGACGTGGTACTGTGTTCTGATCTGATGGGATCTGTTGTCTCCTGTAACAGAGCCCACTTCACATTATCATCTGGGAGCTCTGACGTGGTACTGTGTTCTGATCTGATGGGATCTGTTGTCTCCTGTAACAGAGCCCACTTCACATTATCATCTGGGAGCTCTGACGTGGTACTGTGTTCTGATCTGATGGGATCTGTTGTCTCCTGTAACAGAGCCCACTTCACATTATCATCTGGGAGCTCTGACGTGGTACTGTGTTCTGATCTGATGGGATCTGTTGTCTCCTGTAACAGAGCCCACTTCACATTATCATCTGGGAGCTCTGACGTGGTACTGTGTTCTGATCTGATGGGATCTGTTGTCTCCTGTAACAGAGCCCACTTCACATTATCATCTGGGAGCTCTGACGTGGTACTGTGTTCTGATCTGATGGGATCTGTTGTCTCCTGTAACAGAGCCCACTTCACATTATCATCTGGGAGCTCTGACGTGGTACTGTGTTCTGATCTGATGGGATCTGTTGTCTCCTGTAACAGAGCCCACTTCACATTATCATCTGGGAGCTCTGCAGGGGTAAATCCAAACCCTGATGTTAATGACGACTGCAGTAACCGTTGGTCGGGGAAGCAGCCGTTGTCATCGACAACGCAGTTGTTCATGTTGTAATCATCATCATCATCACCATTGCCGACCTCGCTGAAGGTGAGGATGCGTCGGAGTCCATTCCCCTCCATGTCCAGCAGGGGGCCGGCCTCCCAGGAGCTCCTCTCTAACCCCACCCCTTCCTGGGTGTCATCACTCCCACAGGAATAAGAGTCTGTCATATTGCTACTGCAGCTGTTCTCCCCAACCACAGACAGTTCTGAGCTGAAGTGGAAGGACAGGTGGGTATGTGGGGTGGAAGATGATAGGGCGTGGTCTGGACCAGAGGTCTCCTCCAGTCTCTTCTCTAGCTCCAGCTTCATGATGGTGTGTATATAGTGGCTCTGAACTCGGCTGGAGTTGAACTCTATACGACCCTCAGTGTTTCCACATCCATCCATGGTGCAGCCGCAGGGAAAGGTGGAGTGGTCCATCTGAAAAAAGGGTGGAGAAGGTTAGCAGCTGAGTGGTCCATCTGAAAAAAGGGTGGAGAAGGTTAGCAGCTGAGTGGTCCATCTGAAAAAAGGGTGGAGAAGGTTAGCAGCTGAGTGGTCCATCTGAAAAAAGGGTGGAGAAGGTTAGCAGCTGAGTGGTCCATCTGAAAAAGGGTGGAGAAGGTTAGCAGCTGAGTGGTCCATCTGAAAAGAGGGTGGAGAAGGTTAGCAGCTGAGTGGTCCATCTGAAAAAAGGGTGGAGAAGGTTAGCAGCTGAGTGGTCCATCTGAAAAGAGGGTGGAGAAGGTTAGCAGCTGAGTGGTCCATCTGAAAAAAGGGTGGAGAAGGTTAGCAGCTGAGTGGTCCATCTGAAAAGAGGGTGGAGAAGGTTAGCAGCTGAGTGGTCCATCTGAAAAAAGGGTGGAGAAGGTTAGCAGCTGAGTGGTCCATCTGAAAAGAGGGTGGAGAAGGTTAGCAGCTGAGTGGTCCATCTGAAGAGGGTGGAGAAGGTTAGCAGCTGAGTGGTCCATCTGAAAAGAGGGTGGAGAAGGTTAGCAGCTGAGTGGTCCATCTGAAGAGGGTGAAGAAGGTTAGCAGCTGAGTGGTCCATCTGAAGAGGGTGGAGAAGGTTAGCAGCTGAGTGGTCCATCTGAAAAGAGGGTGGAGAAGGTTAGCAGCTGAGTGGTCCATCTGAAAAGAGGGTGGAGAAGGTTAGCAGCTGAGTGGTCCATCTGAAGAGGGTGAAGAAGGTTAGCAGCTGAGTGGTCCATCTGAAAAGAGGGTGGAGAAGGTTAGCAGCTGAGTGGTCCATCTGAAGAGGGTGAAGAAGGTTAGCAGCTGAGTGGTCCATCTGAAGAGGGTGGAGAAGGTTAGCAGCTGAGTGGTCCATCTGAAAAGAGGGTGGAGAAGGTTAGCAGCTGAGTGGTCCATCTGAAGAGGGTGGAGAAGGTTAGCAGCTGAGTGGTCCATCTGAAGAGGGTGGAGAAGGTTAGCAGCTGAGTGGTCCATCTGAAAAGAGGGTGGAGAAGGTTAGCAGCTGAGTGGTCCATCTGAAAAGAGGGTGGAGAAGGTTAGCAGCTGAGTGGTCCATCTGAAGAGGGTGGAGAAGGTTAGCAGCTGAGTGGTCCATCTGAAGAGGGTGGAGAAGGTTAGCAGCTGAGTGGTCCATCTGAAAAGAGGGTGGAGAAGGTTAGCAGCTGAGTGGTCCATCTGAAGGGGGTGAAGAAGGTTAGCAGCTGAGTGGTCCATCTGAAAACTGACACTTAATGAATCTACTGTATGATTGGCTGTATCGTACCTGACACTTAATGAATCTACTGTATGATTGGCTGTATCGTACCTGACACTTAATGAATCTACTGTATGATTGGCTGTATCGTACCTGACACTTAATGAATCTACTGTATGATTGGCTGTATCGTACCTGACACTTAATGAATCTACTGTATGATTGGCTGTATCGTACCTGACACTTAATGAATCTACTGTATGATTGGCTGTATCGTACCTGACACTTGATTCCAGCCAGGCTGCAGGCACACGTCTCCGGCTCACAGAAACCCTGGCAGCCACAGCCACAGTCCTCTCTGGACACCCTGAGCTCATGGAGCAACCTCTTCTCCTGTTTATCAATCTTCTTCACTCCGGCAGCCTTTAGGAGGGCGTGTCTCTGTCTGGAGGGGTAGGGGTGGAGGAACAAGCTGCTGTCCAGGTTACAGCCGCTGATGTCTACCTGGTCCTCTGGTATGTCCTCCAGGGTGAGGAGGTCAGCATCTTCTGATTCCACTGTACCTCCCTTGGTCAGCTGGGACAGAACAGAGACAACTTTTAGGACTGTTTTTTCCTAAACAGCGTGTCTCAGGTCATTAACTGCATTAGTAATCTGTGTTTCTCTTATTAAACAGCGTGTCTCAGGTCATTAACTGCATTAGTAATCTGTGTTTCTCTTATTAAACAGCGTGTCTCAGGTCATTAACTGCATTAGTAATCTGTGTTTCTCTTATTAAACAGCGTGTCTCAGGTCATTAACTGCATTAGTAATCTGTGTTTCTCTTGTTAAACAGCGTGTCTCAGATCATTAACTGCATTAGTAATCTGTGTTTCTCTTATTAAACAGCGTGTCTCAGGTCATTAACTGCATTAGTAATCTGTGTTTCCCTTATTAAACAGCGTGTCTCAGGTCATTAACTGCATTAGTAATCTGTGTTTCCCTTATTAAACAGCGTGTCTCAGGTCATTAACTGCATTAGTAATCTGTGTTTCCCTTATTAAACAGCGTGTCTCAGGTCATTAACTGCATTAGTAATCTGTGTTTCTCTTATTAAACAGCGTGTCTCAGGTCATTAACTGCATTAGTAATCTGTGTTTCCCTTATTAAACAGCGTGTCTCAGGTCATTAACTGCATTAGTAATCTGTGTTTCTCTTATTAAACAGCGTGTCTCAGGTCATTAACTGCATTAGTAATCTGTGTTTCTCTTATTAAACAGCGTGTCTCAGGTCATTAACTGCATTAGTAATCTGTGTTTCTCTTATTAAACAGCGTGTCTCAGGTCATTAACTGCATTAGTAATCTGTGTTTCCTTATTAAACAGCGTGTCTCAGGTCATTAACTGCATTAGTAATCTGTGTTTCTCTTATTAAACAGCGTGTCTCAGGTCATTAACTGCATTAGTAATCTGTGTTTCTCTTATTAAACAGCGTGTCTCAGGTCATTAACTGCATTAGTAATCTGTGTTTCCCTTATTAAACAGCGTGTCTCAGGTCATTAACTGCATTAGTAATCTGTGTTTCCCTTATTAAACAGCGTGTCTCAGGTCATTAACTGCATTAGTAATCTGTGTTTCTCTTATTAAACAGCGTGTCTCAGATCATTAACTGCATTAGCAATCTGTGTTTCTCTTATTAAACAGGGTGTTTCAGGTCATTAACTGCATTAGTAATCTGTGTTTCCCTTATTAAACAGCGTGTCTCAGGTCATTAACTGCATTAGTAATCTGTGTTTCCCTTATTAAACAGCGTGTCTCAGGTCATTAACTGCATTAGTAATCTGTGTTTCTCTTATTAAACAGCGTGTCTCAGGTCATTAACTGCATTAGTAATCTGTGTTTCTCTTATTAAACAGCGTGTCTCAGGTCATTAACTGCATTAGTAATCTGTGTTTCCCTTATTAAACAGCGTGTCTCAGGTCATTAACTGCATTAGTAATCGGTGTTTCTCTTATTAAACAGCGTGTCTCAGGTCATTAACTGCATTAGTAATCGGTGTTTCTCTTATTAAACAGCGTGTCTCAGGTCATTAACTGCATTAGTAATCTGTGTTTCTCTCCTTCACCTTCAGCTTCAGAGCTTCCAGTTTCTCCTCCCGGAGGCGGGTCAGGAGTTTTTCTTTCCGGAGGGTGCGTTGTGCCACAGCATACTCTGTCAGAGTGTACCTGCGGAGGGCACTGTGCCTCTGAACCATGCCCAGGGAACAGCCCCCTCTGCTGGGCACACTGCTGAAGCCCTGGCACCGCGGAAAGAGGAAAACGGTCACCATGTCAAAGGTCACGTTGCCCCGCCCACACCGAGCACGCTTGGAATTCTTCAGGATTGAGGTGGCTGGAGAGTGAGAAAAGGAGAGAGTGTGAGAAGGAGAGAGAAAAGGAGAGAAAAGGAGAGAGAAAGAGTGAGAAAAGGAGAGAGTTTTATTCACAACATCTCTATGAGACAGAAATGAATATGATTGGTTGACACAATGAGGGAGGCTAAACAGGCTAAACGTTCCAGGAAGACATTTGATCAGGTTGATGTATTTCTTTATCCCCTCCCATTAACCAATCAGAATTAGCTTTATTGCCAAGTTAACAACAAACAAGGCATTTGTTCTTGCCCATCAGTGCAGAAATGAACACAAGTTATAAACAAATTAAAATGCACACTTCAACTAAGTGACTGAAGGACATGAGCACCTTCTCCCTGGATTCAACAAAGCATGTTTCTACTGGACAGACCTGCCACCATTATTGGAGTAAACCCCTATACTACTGCCAATGGACTACAGTTGAAGTCTGCATTCCGCTCTTGTACCACTCAGTGGTGTCTTGCATCATATAAGATAACAGAGAGGCTAGTGGAGCGTTAGCACAACAAATTAGGAGAGTAGGATTACAACAGAAAATGAGAGGAATGTTGACAGGCAGGGAGGCTGTTCCCAGGGCAACCCAGATCAACTGTTAGCCAATCAGCAGCAGCAGCACTGTACGGAACACTGTACGGAACACTGTACGGAACACTGTACGGAACACTGTACGGAACACTGTACGGAACACATGGAGGGCACACATGGAGGGCACACATGTAATCCCGGTATGTGCATGTGGGTAGAGGTGGGCAGGTGGGTAGAGGTGGGCAGGTGGGTAGAGGTGGGCAGGTGGGTAGAGGTGGGCAGGTTGGTAGAGGTGGGCAGGTTGGTAGAGGTGGGCAGGTTGGTAGAGGTGGGCAGGTGGGTAGAGGTGGGCAGGTGGGTAGAGGTGGGCAGGTGGGTAGAGGTGGGCAGGTGGGTAGAGGTGGGCAGAGGTGGACAGGTTGGTAGAGGTGGACAGGTGGGTAGAGGTGGACAGGTTGGTAGAGGTGGACAGGTTGGTAGAGGTGGACAGGTGGGTAGAGGTGGGCAGGTGGGTAGATGTGCAGGTGGGTAGACCATCAGCTCCTGTACATGTTCTGGGGTGTCTGGGAGTGGTACTGGTACTGTCCATTCGCTGTAATCTGCCACTCTGAGAACCCATCCAAATGTTATGCCATCTCCACCCAACCCCCCCTGGTGAACTACCCATGACCCCAGAAGAACGACTGACAGACAGTTCCCTCTTCCTCTAGTCTAAGCAGCGAGAGAACAGCCAGGGTTCAAAACCCCCAGGTTAATGCATTCTTAATGTGTCGAAATAATCTCTGTCTCTAGGGCCTGGAAGATGAAGGTACTCAGACAGATTGACAGAAACATGTCTAATGTTTTAATGAACAGTGTGTGAGGAAGTTGGAAGTCTTTCACTATGTGGCTGCTAACCTGACCAGAGACCAGTGCTTCTCAAACCTCTCCAGGAGGTTCTTAGCCAGTATCTGAAGTATTTCAACATTAAGAACATTGGGTGGTCTCTAGTGAAAGAACTGAGAGCAGCGGAGTCTCAAATCAGTCAGCTGGTGCCACATTTAGGGCAGGAGTTCTGTTAGCAAGTATAAATACAGTGCTGGTCTAGTGCCTGTGTGCCTGTGTGCCTATCTGTGTGTGCCTGTGTGCCTGTCTGTGTATGTGTGTGCCTGTGTGCCTGTCTGTGTGCCTGTGTGCCTGTGTGTGTGTATGTGTGTGCCTGTCTGTGTGTATGTGTGTGCCTGTGTGTGTGCCTGTGTGTGCATGTGTGTGCCTGTGTGTGCCTGTGTGTGCATGAGTGTGCATGAGTGTGCATGAGTATGCGTGTGTGCGTGTGTGCGCGTGTGTGCGTGCGTGTGTGCGCGTGTGTGTAATGAGAACAGAGACTCACTGTTATGCTGTGTGTCTGGAGAACCAGGGTTGCTGGGTGTTGAGTCCAAGGAGTCCGAATAGCAGCTCTTCCCCTCCGAGTCCCAGTCGGAGTAGGCTGAGGAGGACAGGGAGGAGGACAGGGAGGAGGAACAGGGGTCATCCTTGTACACCTCCTCAAACTTCCTCTTCAGAAGCCCGGTCATGATGTCGACAGCTAGCATGGAGATCTGCAGAGAAAAAAAGAGAGAGACCGTTATTAGCATGGAGATCTGCAGAGAGACAAAGAGAGAGACCGTTATTAGCATGGAGATCTGCAGAGAGACAAAGAGAGAGACTGTTATTAGCATGGAGATCTGCAGAGAGATAAAGAGAGAGACCGTTATTAGCATGGAGATCTGCAGAGAGACAAAGAGAGAGACCGTTATTAGCATGGAGATCTGCAGAGAGACAAAGAGAGAGACCGTTATTAGCATGGAGATCTGCAGAGAGACAAAGAGAGAGACCGTTATTAGCATGGAGATCTGCAGAGAGACAAAGAGAGAGACCGTTATTAGCATGGAGATCTGCAGAGAGACAAAGAGAGAGACCGTTATTAGCATGGAGATCTGCAGAGAGACAAAGAGAGAGACTGTTATTAGCATGGAGATCTGCAGAAAGACAAAGAGAGAGACCGTTATTAGCATGGAGATCTGCAGAGAGACAAAGAGAGAGACCGTTATTAGCATAGAGCTCTACAGAGAGACAAAGAGAGAGACCGTTATTAGCATGGAGATCTGCAGAGAGACAAAGAGAGAGACCGTTATTAGCATAGAGATCTACAGAGAGACAAAGAGAGAGACCGTTATTAGCATAGAGATCTACAGAGAGACAAAGAGAGAGACCGTTATTAGCATAGAGATCTACAGAGAGACAAAGAGAGAGACCGTTATTAGCATGGAGATCTGCAGAGAGACAAAGAGAGAGACTGTTATTAGCATGGAGATCTGCAGAGAGATAAAGAGAGAGACCGTTATTAGCATGGAGATCTGCAGAGAGACAAAGAGAGAGACCGTTATTAGCATGGAGATCTGCAGAGAGACAAAGAGAGAGACCGTTATTAGCATGGAGATCTGCAGAGAGACAAAGAGAGAGACCGTTATTAGCATGGAGATCTGCAGAGAGACAAAGAGAGAGACTGTTATTAGCATGGAGATCTGCAGAGAGACAAAGAGAGAGACCGTTATTAGCATGGAGATCTGCAGAGAGACAAAGAGAGAGACTGTTATTAGCATGGAGATCTGCAGAAAGACAAAGAGAGAGACCGTTATTAGCATGGAGATCTGCAGAGAGACAAAGAGAGAGACCGTTATTAGCATAGAGATCTACAGAGAGACAAAGAGAGAGACCGTTATTAGCATAGAGATCTACAGAGAGACAAAGAGAGAGACCGTTATTAGCATAGAGATCTACAGAGAGACAAAGAGAGAGACCGTTATTAGCATAGAGATCTACAGAGAGACAAAGAGAGAGACCGTTATTAGCATGGAGATCTGCAGAGAGACAAAGAGAGAGACCGTTATTAGCATGGAGATCTGCAGAGAGACAAAGAGAGAGACCGTTATTAGCATAGAGTTCTACAGAGAGACAAAGAGAGATACCGTTATTAGCATAGAGATCTACAGAGAGACAAAGAGAGAGACCGTTATTAGCATGGAGATCTGCAGAGAGACAAAGAGAGAGACCGTTATTAGCAGAGATATCTACTGAGAGACAAAGAGAGAGACCGTTATTAGCATAGAGATCTACAGAGAGACAAAGAGAGAGACCGTTATTAGCATAGAGATCTACAGAGAGACAAAGAGAGAGACCGTTATTAGCATAGAGATCTACAGAGAGACAAAGAGAGAGACCGTTATTAGCATGGAGATCTGCAGAGAGACAAAGAGAGAGACCGTTATTAGCATAGAGATCTACAGAGAGACAAAGAGAGAGACCGTTATTAGCATAGAGATCTACAGAGAGACAAAGAGAGAGACCGTTATTAGATTAGAGATCTACAGAGAGACAAAGAGAGAGACCGTTATTAGCATAGAGATTAGCAATGGTCAGGGCATTGTTTTGTGTTAGTGAAGTTACGAGTCGTGTGTGTTTCCTCAATTCTCCTGTGTCTCCTCGATTCTCCTGTGTCAGTTTACAAACTTATCCGAACATTCACCGGGACCTTCCTGTGTCTCCGTCTGGATAAGTCGTGCTACTCATCTGCGCACTAGAAAGTTAAGTACTCGTTTGTGTTATGCCTTTTCACTGTAGTCGGTGTACTTTTAACCTGAAGGAGAACTACCGCCTTCAAGAGAAGATAGCGAAGTTAGAGTCTCGGTTACAGGTGCATGTGTCAGGGAAGGCTTATGGTAGAGTAGACAGGCAAGCTATTGCGCCTGTGCCACTAGGAACACAGCATAGAGCTAGCCCCTCGGCACAGCCCTGGCAGCCGGGCAACTCCTTCAAGTCTTTCTTGGCTGCTGGAAAAAATTGCTACTGACCGGCGAAAATTAGTCTTTCCAACCGATTTTCTCCCTTAGAGTCGGAACCACTGCCCGAGCCGTGCTCTGATGGGAACGAACGGCTTGCAATTTCTGCTGGCAGCCCGGAAAAACTGAAAACGCTAGTTATTGGCGATTCCATTACTCGCAGTATTAGATTAGAGGATCAGCCAGCGATCATTCATTGTTTACCGGGGGGCAGGGCCACCGACGTAGCCGCTAATCTGGAGTTGGTGCTAGCGAAGTCTAAAACTGGAAAGCATAGGGAGTATAGAGATATTGTTATTCACGTTGGCACTAACGATGTTAGGATGAGGCAGTCAGAGGTTACGAAGCAGAACCTAGCGTTAGCGTGTAGTTTAGCTAAAAAGATGTGTCGGCATCGAGTAATAGTCTCTGGCCCCCTGCCAGCTAGGGGCAGTGATGAGATCTACAGCAGACTCTCACAGCTCAAATCGCTGGCTGAAGACGGAGTTCTGCCCGTCGCAATCGATAGGTTACGTGGATAATTGGCCAGGTTTTTGGGACTCGCCCAGGAACAGGGTCAAGCCTGATCTGCTGAAGAGCGACGGACTCCATCCTAGCTGGAGAGGTGCTCTTCTTTTGTCTAGGAATATAGCTAGGAGACTCACTCCTATAGTGTTAACATGAGATAGGGTGCAGGTCAGGCAGCAGTCTGTTAGCCAGCCTGCTAGTCTAGTGGGATCTGCTGATAGCATAGCCAGAGCAGTCAGCAAACCCTGCACCATCGACACCGTCATTAAAACTAGGCTCAATAAAATAAAAAAAGGTAGTGTTAATAAAAGCAACCTTATTAATATAAGCCCCTCAATTAGTCCAGTCATAAATAAAACTGACATTAACATCTCATATCTAAAAATAGGTCTCCTAAATATTAGATCACTTACCTCAAAAGCAATTACAGTAAATGAATTAATTACTGATCATAAATTAGACCTAATTGCCCTGTGTGAAACCTGGCTTAAGCCCGATGAATTTATTCCTTTAAATGAAGCTTCCCCTCCAGGTTACACCAGTGATCAGATTCCCGTGCATCCCGTAAAGGGGGTGTTGCTAATATTTATGCTACACAATATAATCTTTCATTAAAACAAATCACTGGGTTTGTGTCTTTTGAAGTATTACTTATGAGAACAAATCAGGGCAATACCTCGTTTTTGATAGCTACTATCTACAGGCCTCCTGGGCCGTACACATTGTTCCTAAGTGAGTTTCCAGAATTCTTGTCCAACATTGTAGTCATGGCAGATTCAATTTTAATCGCTGGTGATTTTAACATCCATATGGAAAATACTAATGACCCTCTTCAAAAGGCATTTAGTGCCATAATTGGGTAGCCATAATCGGTAGGTTTTCTCCAGCACGTCTCAGGACCTACGCACTGTCACAATCATACTTTAGATTTAGTGTTGTCAAAGGGAATAAATGTAATTGATCTAACTATTTTTCCTCAAAATCCTGGTTTATCTGACCATAATCTTATAACATTTAGCATTAAAACAAGTGACACTTTTGCCCCCCAGGTAGGGATCTTTAAAACCCGTTGCATAAATTCTACGACTACTAATAAATTTATTGACGCACTTCCAGGCTCGTTCGGCCTGCTAAATGATGGTAGAGCTACATCATCTATACACAATCAAATAGAGCATCTAAACGATATACTGCGTAAGACTTTAGATGCTGTGGCACCCCTAAAAACAAAACCAATACGAAATAAGAAACTTGCTCCCTGGTACACTGACACTACTAGAACACTTAAGCAAGCCTCCAGAAAATTGGAGCGAAAGTGGCGCTCCACGAAGTTAGAAGTATTTAGACTAGCCTGGATTGATAGTACTGTGCTATACTGCAAATCACTTATAAGTGCTCGATCAGCCTACTTATCTAATCGACACAAACAAAAATAATCCTAAATTTCTTTTTGACACAATTGCAAAACTCACTAAAAAGCAATGTTTAACCAATGAAGTGGGTCTTCACTTTAGTTGTGATGAATTCATGAACTACTTCGATGAAAAAATAATCAACATTAGAAAAGAAATTGCAAATTGTACCCTTAACTGCCTCAGTTCTCAAAAACTTTGTTGTACTGAGAGCCCGCAGAGCTGCCCTGATTTAGTTTCAATGGCGACTCTTGAATCTTTTGTACCTGTGTCTCTTGAAACATTTACAAAATTAATAAATAGTTCAAAATCAACCAACTGTCAACTAGACCCAATTCCAACTAAATTACTTAAGGAGTTACTTCCTGTGCTTGGCCCATCAATGTTGAACATAATAAATTGCTCCCTGTCCTCCGGATTAGTGCCAACCTCACAAAAAATTGCAGAAATTAAGCCTCTGCTAAAAAAATGTAACTTAGACCCAGACATCCTAAAAAACTACCGACTAATATCAAACCTCCCGTTTCTTTCAAAATCTTAGAAAAATCTGTCTCACTACAACTTACGGCCTTGCTGAAGACAAATAATATATATGAAAAACTTCAGTCCGGTTTTAGACCCCATCATAGCACTGAGACTGCACTTGTTAAGGTGGTAAACGACCTTTTATTGGCTTCTGACAAAGGTTCTGCATCTCTCCTATTGCTTCTTGATCTTAGTGCTGCCTTTGACACTATTGATCACTCCCTTCTCTTGGAGAGATTAGAGACCCTTGTTGGGCTAAGAGGACATGTTCTCGATTGGTTTAGATCTTATTTATCAGATAGACTTCAGTTTGTTTGTGTAGATGGCTTATCCTCTAACAAATCAAAGGTATGCTTTGGTGTTCCACAAGGCTCAGTCTTAGGACCACTTCTGTTCTCACTCTATATGTTGCCTTTGGGTAATGTAATTCGAAAACATAATGTCAATTTTCACTGCTATGCCGATGACACGCAGCTGTATATTGCTATGAAACATAGAGAAGCCCCTAAATTAGCCACTATGGAAGCTTGTGTTTCAGATATACGAAAGTGGATGACAGAGAATTTTCTGCTCCTAAATTCAGATAAAACTAAAATGCTAGTTTTAGGACCTAAGAAACAGAGAGATTTATTGACAGACCTTACGCTGAACCTAAACGGATGTATAGTCATTTCACAAAAAAACGTCAAAAACCTTTGAGTGACCCTTGACCCGGATCTCTCATTTGACGATCAGATAAAATATATTTCAAGGAGAGCATTTTTCCATCTTCGGAATATTGCAAAAATCAGAAATTATTTATCCAAAATTGATGCAGAAAAACTAATCCATGCTTTTGTTACCTCAAGATTAGATTATTGCAATGTTCTATTCTCTGGTTACCCTGATAAATCAGTAAACAAACTTCAATTAGTACTTAATACGGCTGCTAGAATCTTAACTAGAACTAAGAAGTTTGACCACATTAACCCAGTATTAGCCACTTTACATTGGCTGCCTGTTAAGGCGAGGGCAGACTTTAAAGTACTACTGTTAACATATAAAGCTTTACATCAACTTGCTCCCACCTACCTCGCTGAATTAGTCCAGCCATACATACCCACGCGTAACCTTAGATCAAAGGATGCTGGTCTCCTATTTGTACCTAAAATTTCTAAACAAACAGCTGGAGGTAGAGCCTTCTCCTATAGAGCTCCTCTATTATGGAATGAGTTGCCAATCTGGGTTAGAAATGTAGATTCTGTTCAAACCTTTAAATCACAATTAAAAACATATCTTTTCAGTAAGGTCTATGGTTGAGTGTAATATGGCACAGGGTACGAAGGTTGAACGGAAGGCTCGGATCTCATTCTGCCCTGCTGTCTTTGCCTTGCGGGTTCACATCTCCCCTGGGGTGTCCTCTCGATTGCTGCCTGGGGGGGGGGGGTGGAGTCACTGGCTCGCTATGGTTCCCTGTTGTTGACTCTCGAGTAGCTTTTTGAGCAAAAACGATACCTTCAGGCTGCTGCCTGGGGGGTGGAGTCACTGGCTCGCTATAGCTCTCCTTTGTTCGCTCAATCCGAGTAGCTAGTGAACAAACTCTGATTATCCCAGTTAACTGTGGGGAGGAGTCACTGGTTCGCTATAGCTCTCCTTTGTTCGCTCAATCCGAGTAGCTGGCGAATTAAACTCTGATTATCCCAGTTAACTGTGGGGAGGAGTCACTAGTTCGCTATAGTGCTCCGTTGCAGCCTCAATTCAAGTAGCTTTGTGAGCAAAAACTAAACCTCCCATATGCTCCTCGGAGTGTGGATGTCACTGGCTCGCTATAGCTCTTGTTTGTTCCACCAGCTCGAGTAACTTTGTGAGCAAAAACTAAACCTGCCCGAGTGGTCATGGTCTATTGGCGTCCCTGGGTTGATGCTCGGCATAGTGGGTGGGTGTTTTCCGGCCTATTGGGCCCTGTTTCGGGGTTTACCCTGTTCAGGGCCCCAGCTTCACTGGACCCCCCTGTCTCATTCTAAGATCTATGCTGCTATATTATGGTGCCGGGGACGTAGGGAACCAGGGTGTCTAATCTTTCCTGTGTCCTGTCTCTACTAACATCTGTCTGGACTGTCCTGGGTTTACCCGTTCATGGCCATTGTCTCACTAACCCCCCTGTCTCCTTTTAAAGTATTATGTTCGGTATACTATTGTGACGGGAACTAGTGTCCAACCATTCCCTGTGTTTGTGTCCACTTCTGTCAGGGGGACCGCTCCAGCTTGGAGCATATGCTGGATCCTCCCTGGGGCCCCTGACTGTGCGGCTGACGGAACAGCTGATGCAACCGGAGCTTCTTCCTCCAAGCCTATCATACCCATCATCCCTCCCGGTCATCCCGGACTATTTTGTTTCTCATATTTTCGCACCTCGCTTGTTGTATTGTCATAAGCTGACCCAGCCCAGCCAGAAGAGGACTGGTGATCCCTCAGAGCCTGGTTCCTCTCTAGGTTTCTTCGTAAATCTGACTTTCAGGGAGTTTTTCCTAGTCGCCGTGTATCAACTTGTTCAACTTGTTGATGTTTGCTCTGTCGGATTCAGGCTGGTGATTATAAAAGCACTTTGTGACAACTTTTGTTGTAAAAAGGGCTTTATAAATAAATTTGATTGATTGATTGATCTGCAGAGAGACAAAGAGAGAGACCGTTATTAGCATAGAGATCTACTGAGAGACAAAGAGAGAGACCGTTATTAGCATAGAGATCTACTGAGAGACAAAGAGAGAGACCGTTATTAGCATAGAGATCTACAGAGAGAGACCGTTATTAGCATAGAGATCTACAGAGAGAGACCGTTATTAGCATAGAGATCTACAGAGAGAGACCATTATTAGCATAGAGATCTACAGAGAGAGACCGTTATTAACATATTAACAGCACAGGCTGATTTAACTTCCTCTGTTCTGAGCACAGCACAGGCTAACTGTTGTCTTCAGCCGTGCACAGCCACAGCCGAGATGAGGAGACAGGAAGTCATTAATCAGGCTTTAGCAGAACCCCGTAATAACCAATCAGCTGAGACAAGGGCATCGATCCACAGGAGAGGAAGGCAGAGCAAGTCCAAATAACACAGAAGATGTCCACATGCAAGACTGCTAGCTTCATATGTTTACATGCTTGGAATAATACTAGTAAATAATACTAGTAAATACTACTAGTAAATAATACTAGTAAATACTGGAGTCAGTACTGTGTAGTCAGTAATAATACTAGTAAATACTGGAGTCAGTACTGTGAAGTCAGTAATAATACTAGTAAATACTGTAGTCAGTACTGTGTAGTCAGTAATAATACTAGTAAATACTGTAGTCAGTACTGTGTAGTCAGTAATAATACTAGTAAATACTGTAGTCAGTACTGTGTAGTCAGTACTGTCCTATAACCAATACTGGGACTGTCTATGAACAGGCTAGTGAGGCACTTTAATCCTCTCATGGTCTGGTGACGTTTCACCGTACAATCTCTTCAGATACTACAAGATGGAACTTCCGCAGGGCAACACAATAAGTATCGTTTATTTAATATATTTCCATAAACTTTGGGGTTCTTGAGTCTCGTTCTGCAGCGTGAGTCTAATGTGGTTTTTATCTGGCTACAGTATGCAACGTTTACCCTGCAAACAACACAAACTAATAGAGCCCAGGAACCTCTGTAGTGTGGCCTGTAAAATGCAGAGATGTCATGAGGAAGACATGAGGTGGAGACATGAGATGGCACACCAGACATGGAGAACCGTTGTTCTCCAGGACTGTTCTGTTCGACAGCCTGGGTTCTTTCCCTCAGGCAGGAGTTTGAGCAGAGCATGTATACAAGATATGCTTCCAGAGGAGCTCTATAAGATAATGCTTCCGGAGGATCTCTATAAGATAATGCTTCCGGAGGATCTCTATAAGATAATGCTTCCGGAGGATCTCTATAAGATAATGCTTCCGGAGGAGCTCGATAAGATAATGCTTCCGGAAGAGCTCTATAAGATAATGCTTCCAGAAGAGCTCTATAAGATAATGCTTCCAGAGGAGCTCTATAAGATAATGCTTCCAGAGGAGCTCTTTAATATAATGCTTCCAGAGGAGCTCTATAAGATAATGCTTCCAGAGGAGCTCTATAAGATAATGCTTCCAGAGGAGCTCTATAAGATAATGCTTCCAGAGGAGCTCTATAAGATAATGCTTCCAGAGGAGCTCTTTAATATAATGCTTCCAGAGGAGCTCTATAAGATAATGCTTCCAGAGGAGCTCTATAAGATAATGCTTCCAGAGGAGCTCTATAAGATAATGCTTCCGGAGGATCTCTATAAGATAATGCTTCCGGAGGATCTCTATAAGATAATGCTTCCGGAGGAGCTCGATAAGATAATGCTTCCGGAAGAGCTCTATAAGATAATGCTTCCAGAAGAGCTCTATAAGATAATGCTTCCAGAGGAGCTCTATAAGATAATGCTTCCAGAGGAGCTCTTTAATATAATGCTTCCAGAGGAGCTCTATAAGATAATGCTTCCAGAGGAGCTCTATAAGATAATGCTTCCAGAGGAGCTCTATAAGATAATGCTTCCAGAAGAGCTCTATAAGATAATGCTTCCAGAGGAGCTCTATAAGATAATGCTTCCAGAGGAGCTCTATAAGATAATGCTTCCAGAAGAGCTCTATAAGATAATGCTTCCAGAGGAGCTCTATAGGATAATGCTTCCAGAGGAGCTCTACTGTTGCAATAGCAATGTGTCAGTGTGCAGTCATTTGTGAACAGTGGATTAATAAATAAATAAATCAATATAATAAAATATAAATAAGTAAATAGCATTTATCATTTATACAGTATATGTCCATTTATTATACCAGCCCAGCCCATGTAAATCTATTCAATCGCCTTGTGATTTTACAAGCTATGTTATATAATGACTGAACCTCCTTTACTTTTCAGTGATGACCTGGCTAGAACCATATTGTGGCATGAGGACAGGTCTTCACACAGAACTGTATATAATGTATTTTTTCCCTCCACTGGAGAGCGATTAATGACCTCACTGTACAACTAGAGCTCAACAAGTTGTCATTCAGAAAAATAAACCATTCTGATTCATCAGCATATTCAACTATGACAAAGTGTTGCCTTCCCCACTGCCCCCCACTGCCCCCCAACTATACTACATCCATATGCATTAAGCAGAATTAAAATACACTTTTATTCCAGCTTCTGTTGCAAGTCTGATTAGGGCCCCACGCCAGAACCAGGTTCAAAATCAGGGCCACACACACACACACACCTCCTATACACACACACACACACACACCTCCTATACACACACACACACACACACACCTCCTATACACACACACACACACACACACACACACACCTCCTATACACACACACACACACACACACACACACACACCTCCTATACACACACACACACACACACACACACACACACACACACCTCCTATACACACACACACACACCTCCTATACACACACACACACACACACACCTCCTATACACACACACACACACACACCTCCTATACACACACACACACACACCTCCTATACACACACACACACACACACACACACACCTCCTAAACACACACACACACACACACCTCCTAAACACACACACACACACCTCCTAAACACACACACACACACACAATGTTTTATGAAAACAAAGCTTTGAGCGCTGGGGAAAGAGGGCAAGAGGGGGAGGGAAGGGAGAGACAGCCAAAGAAAGTCTTTAATCAAAGTCTGCCACAAGAGACAGGAGGAGCAGGAGAAAATGTGAAAGTGTGAGAAAGAGAGCGAGCGTGTGAGCAGGGAAGAGAAGAAACAAAGGAGGTGTGTGCTTCTATAAATGGGTTGTATGCTGCTGACGGACTGACTGGCTACAGTGACTCTACCTGACACATTGATTAGTTAATCTTGTTCAACAAGCAGAAACGAAGGCTGGAGGTTAATCCCTCCCTGCAGCCAGGGCACTCTATAGGACAGGCTGGTGTTCAGCATGAAGACCCCATGAAGACACAGGATGAAGACAGTCCAACACACTGACCTGACAAGACGCCAGGGAAACAGGAAATATGAGTAGTAGGAGAGAGAAGAGCCAGAGGAAATATGAGTAGTAGGAGAGAGAACAGCCAGAGGAAATATGAGGAGTAGGAGAGAGAACAGCCTGAGGAAATATGAGGAGTAGGAGAGAGAACCGCCAGAGGAAATATGAGGAGTAAGAGAGAGAACAGCCAGAGGAAATATGAGGAGTAAGAGAGAGAACAGCCAGAGGAAATATGAGGAGTAAGAGAGAGAACAGCCAGAGGAATATGAGGAGTAAGAGAGAGAACAGCCAGAGGAAATATGAGGAGTAAGAGAGAGAACAGCCAGAGGAAATATGAGGAGGAAGAGAGAGAACAGCCAGAGGAAATATGAGGAGTAAGAGAGAGAACAGCCAGAGGAAATATGAGGAGTAAGAGAGAGAACAGCCAGAGGAAATATGAGGAGTAAGAGAGAGAACAGCCAGAGGAAATATGAGGAGTAAGAGAGAGAACAGCCAGAGGAAACATGAGGAGTAAGAGAGAGAACAGCCAGAGGAAACATGAGGAGTAAGAGAGAGAACAGCCAGAGTAAATATGAGGAGTAAGAGAGAGAACAGCCAGAGGAAATATGAGGAGTAGGAGAGAGAACAGCCAGAGTAAATATGAGGAGTAAGAGAGAGAACAGCCAGAGGAAATATGAGGAGTAGGAGAGAGAACAGCCAGAGGAAATATGAGGAGTAAGAGAGAGAACAGCCAGAGGAAATATGAGGAGTAGGAGAGAGAACAGCCAGAGGAAATATGAGGAGTAAGAGAGAGAACAGCCAGAGGAAATATGAGGAGTAGGAGAGAGAACAGCCAGAGGAAATATGAGGAGTAGGAGAGAGAACAGCCAGAGGAAATATGAGGAGTAAGAGAGAGAACAGCCAGAGGAAATATGAGGAGTAAGAGAGAGAACAGCCAGAGGAAATATGAGGAGTAAGAGAGAGAACAGCCAGAGGAAATATGAGGAGTAAGAGAGAGAACAGCCAGATGAAATATGAGGAGTAAGAGAGAGAACAGCCAGAGGAAATATGAGGAGTAGGAGAGAGAACAGCCAGAGGAAATATGAGGAGTAGGAGAGAGAACAGCCAGAGGAAATATGAGGAGTAGGAGAGAGAACAGCCAGAGGAAATATGAGGAGTAAGAGAGAGAACAGCCAGAGGAAATATGAGGAGTAAGAGAGAGAACAGCCAGAGGAAATATGAGGAGTAAGAGAGAGAACAGCCAGAGGAAATATGAGGAGTAGGAGAGAGAACAGCCAGAGGAAATATGAGGAGTAGGAGAGAGAACAGACAGGGGAAATATGAGGAGTAGGAGAGAGAACAGACAGGGGAAATATGAGGAGTAAGAGAGAGAACAGCCAGAGGAAATATGAGGAGTAGGAGAGAGAACAGACAGGGGAAATATGAGGAGTAGGAGAGAGAACAGCCAGAAGAAATATGAGGAGTAGGAGAGAGAACAGCCAGAGGAAATATGACTTAAGTATTAATGAAGTAGCAATGATAAAACCGGTGTTCTCTGCCTCTATCTGAACTCCCTGCACCTCCTCTCCAGTCGGTCTGAACTCCCTGCACCTCCTCTCCAGTCGGTCTGAACTCCCTGCACCTCCTCTCCAGTCGGTCTGAACTCCCTGCACCTCCTTCCTCCTCTCCAGTCTGTCAGCCTGTCTAAACTGGTGTGGGTTGGCTTCTGTATCCAGACATGACGACTCTAGTCACAGTGCACTTTGCCCAGTTCATTCCGCTCTGCTGACAGTCTGTCCAGAACGTCCTCAGCTGTTGCGAACACACACACACACACACACACACACACACGAGTGCTTGTCATGAGGCAGTGTCAATGTGTTGGGAATGTTGCCATCTGTTAATCAAGCGACAGGAAAAGTAATTTGCATATCAAACTGACAGAAACCCAGAGTGAAGGTTATGAAGCACTAATGACTGAGTATGTGTGTACGTGTCAGATTTAGCAAAAAGCATCGAGAAACAGGAAGCTAAATGACAACAATAACTAATGAAGACAATTTGGGTTAAATGTCAACAAGTACTGGAAAACCAAAACCACTACTGTCTTGATACTAATCCCTACAGTATCCGCACTGCCTAACCAGACCTCTGTCTTCCCAGTAACACACACACACACACACACACGGGAGACCACCCTCCTGCCTCTCTGACACAAAGCCGGGGTCATTATCTAAGGACAGAACGAGACATGCTGGCTGAACACGCTTGCCGCAAACTCTCTGAGCTGAGGAGCTGGTGTGTGTGTGTGTGTCAGTTGACAGCTTCCTGTGGTTGTGAAATGTGTGCTACAGTACACAGGAAGTGGCTATTTAAATAACCAACATACTGCCTGACTCTCAAATGTCCTGGCTCCAGGTGTCAGTCTGTCTCTGTCTCCGTGTCAGTCTGCCTGTTTCCGTGTCTGTCTGCCTGTCTCCGTGTCTGCCTGCCTGTCTCTGTGTCTGTCTGAAACATACGGGAAACCCACCGGGAAACATACGACCCACCGGGAAACATACGACCCACCGGGAAACATACGACCCACCGGGAAACATACGACACACCGGGAAACATACGACACACCGGGAAACATACGACACACCGGGAAACATACGACACACCAGGAAACATACGACACACCTAGACATCACCTCAACCCCAATAAACGAGTTCCGTTGACCCTCTGTTCAGGTTTATCATGGTCATTAACACATGCATGGTAACGTAGCCTAATGGAAAAGCGCAAGTATTCCATCTGGGTAACAACCCGATAAAAACACAGTTAAGCGTTCCATTGGAATCGCGCAGGTTACATTATTATACGTTCATCTGATAATGACGTGATAATCAGAGACACGCCTCCTCTTGTTGACTCAATCATTCCTCCTCGTGATTATCGATAATTGCTATGGCAACATTTCCATCAGCTGTGAGCAGCTCGTGCTGAAGCATGTCTGCCTTCAGGAGTCGCTGGAGAGATCGTGGAACCACAGGAGGGGAACCAGAGAATCAGGGTACTCAACAAACTGTCGAAAGACAACTAAAACACCTACATTCATCAAAAAGATTATTATCATTGTATTCACGTAGAGAATGTGTCATATAGAAACCGTTCACAAATGTCAAAAGATGCTTTATGAAAAATTATTCTGAACTACAACAATCCAAGCTACCAGCAAACAATCATCCACTTTATTATCTACACCTGTCCTGTAGGCGGAATTTTAATTATTGGCCAAACCAAATTGTCCCAAAAAGTAGACTAGTGAATTGCTAGGTAAAGATGACACATCGGATAAAGAAAAACGTTTACAAAAAGGTAAGCATTAACTATTATATAAACTATAAGGTCATATTTACCTGAGATATTGTCTACACACATCTTTGGATATAATCTGGAGTGAATATTTGGCCTAAAACAATAACTAAACCATTAGGAGAAACATATTTAGCGTTTATATACCACGGTGACATAGAGAACAGAACATCCAAACTATTTGTCTTGTCTCCTCCCCTGAAGCTTACACACAAATGACACAGCACAGTGTTAAATAACACACAAATGACACAGCACAGTGTTAAATAACACACAAATTACACAGCACAGTGTTAAATAACACACAAATTACACAGCACAGTGTTAAATAACACACAAATTACACAGCAATGTGTTAAATAACACACAAATTACACAACACAGTGTTAAATAACACACAAATTACACAGCACAGTGTTAAATAACACACAGCACAGTGTTAAATAACACACAGCACAGTGTTAAATAACACACAAATTACACAGCACAGTGTTAAATAACACACAAATTACACAGCACAGTGTTAAATAACACACAAATTACACAGCACAGTGTTAAATAACACACAGCACAGTGTTAAATAACACACAAATTACACAGCACAGTGTTAAATAACACACAAATTACACAGCACAGTGTTAAAAAACAGACAGATTACACAGCACAGTGTTAAATAACACACAGCACAGTGTTAAATAACACACAAATTACACAGCAAAGTGTTAAATAACACACAAATTACACAGCACAGTGTTAAACAACACACAAATTACACAGCACAGTGTTAAATAACACACAAATTACACAGCACAGTGTTAAATAACACACAAATTACACAGCACAGTGTTAAATAACACACAAATTACACAGCACAGTGTTAAATAACACACAAATTACACAGCACAGTGTTAAACAACACACAGATTACACAGCACAGTGTTAAACAACACACAGATTACACAGCACAGTGTTAAATAACACACAAATTACACAGCACAGTGTTAAACAACACACAGATTACACAGCACAGTGTTAAACAACACACAGATTACACAGCACAGTGTTAAATAACACACCGTTACTCACCAATAACTCAGGTATCTGATCACCATTAGTGAAAATATGACCACCAGCCAATAAATATGGATAAATCAAGCGACACAGTCGGGCTTTATCCCAGGAGCAGTCCGTTCACTTGGGTCGGTGATATAGTAGAAGACCCGGTCGGTACCAGCAGAAGCGGTTCCTTGGTGTGATCCAGACCCGGTTCCAGACTGCTTGTCAGCCTTTTCGTCAGTGGAACCCTCCCTCCTGGTGTGACGCAGGCGGTGACGTCACAGGGAGGATGGCCTGCCCACGCTGCTTCCTGCCTTCCGAGACACCGTGTGCTCGTTCACACGCACGGAGACCCAGCTTACACATCCTAATAATACAACATGAAAAGATAACTAGTTGAACAAAAACGTGAATACTATTATTGGTATAGCAGTTTCCCCAAAACAGACTACACAAAACGGCGGGAATTCATTGAAGACCTTTTGCAAAAATATGATCAAAATAGACAATAATTCAGAATTAATCTCTGTTTTTAAATGTTTTCTTCAAATTGTAAGTGACTGATTCTCTGTCTAAGAAATGATGCTAAACAGCAACCTTCAGTCTCAGTACATCTAGCCCATGTATCTGATGTTGTCTCAGTACATCTAGCCCATGTATCTGATGTTGTCTCAGTACATCTAGCCCATGTATCTGATGTTGTCTCAGTACATCTAGCCCATGTATCTGATGTTGTCTCAGTACATCTAGCCCATGTATCTGATGTTGTCTCAGTACATCTAGCCCATGTATCTGATGTTGTCTCAGTACATCTAGCCCATGTATCTGATGTTGTCTCAGTACATCTAGCCCATGTATCTGATGTTGTCTCAGTACATCTAGCCCATGTATCTGATGTTGTCTCAGTACATCTAGCCCATGTATCTGATGTTGTCTCAGTACATCTAGCCCATGTATCTGATGTTGTCTCAGTACATCTAGCCCATGTATCTGATGTTGTCTCAGTACATCTAGCCCATGTATCTGATGTTGTCTCAGTACATCTAGCCCATGTATCTGATGTTGTCTCAGTACATCTAGCCCATGTATCTGATGTTGTCTCAGTACATCTAGCCCATGTATCTGATGTTGTCTCAGTACATCTAGCCCATGTATCTGATGTTGTCTCAGTACATCTAGCCCATGTATCTGATGTTGTCTCAGTACATCTAGCCCATGTATCTGATGTTGTCTCAGTACATCTAGCCCATGTATCTGATGTTGTCTCAGTACATCTAGCCCATGTATCTGATGTTGTCTCAGTACATCTAGCCCATGTATCTGATGTTGTCTCAGTACATCTAGCCCATGTATCTGATGTTGTCTCAGTACATCTAGCCCATGTATCTGATGTTGTCTCAGTACATCTAGCCCATGTATCTGATGTTGTCTCAGTACATCTAGCCCATGTATCTGATGTTGTCTCAGTACATCTAGCCCATGTGTATCTGATGTTGTCTCAGTACATCTAGCCCATGTATCTGATGTTGTCTCAGTACATCTAGCCCATGTATCTGATGTTGTCTCAGTACATCTAGCCCATGTATCTGATGTTGTCTCAGTACATCTAGCCCATGTATCTGATGTTGTCTCTGTACATCTAGCCCATGTATCTGATGTTGTCTCAGTACATCTAGCCCATGTATCTGATGTTGTCTCAGTACATCTAGCCCATGTATCTGATGTTGTCTCTGTATGTCTAGTTCAGGTTGTCATCCACCAATCACATCAACTACAAAACATCAATGAAAGCATCTGTCTGCCAGCCGCACGTCACTGTTGGCGAGAGGCTTGAGTTGTTCATGCTTTTCTTGAGTTGCTTGAGTTGTTCATGACGGACGTAAATGCTGTGGATGGTCCCACATTGGCAAATGAAATTCTCACGACTGTGGACTCTCATGTGTGCTTTACTTAACTCATAAATGAAGCTTATATTGTGTTTTTACTTAACTCTTAAATTAAGCTTATATTGTGCTTTTACTTAACTATAAATTAAGCTTATTTTGTGCTTTTACTTAACTCTTAAATTAATCTTATATTGTACTTTTACTTAACTTACTCTGCTGCTGACCAATTCCAGTTCAAGTCATTATTTTGTAACAAACAGAAAAACACGATGGACAGTCTTACCCAATGCACAAAACCAACACCTCAGTGTGTACACTACGCATCAGATAGAGTTTGCTCAGAACGTAGTTTACTGGCCCAGTTCCAAATAGTTTTTCCTGAGCAGTTGGTATGTGAGCTGTAGTGCATGGTGATATTTATCTGTCCGGGTTTAGCTCCGTTCCAGTGGAGAGAGAGTAGATCTGACTCAGGTTAATACGAGCTGGTGACTCAGAACTTTCTGGAAAACATAGTTTGCTCCATTCCTTTCATCTGTCGGTCTGTTTCTCGCTCTCCCTTTCTCTTACCCCCTCCCTTTTTCTCTCTCTCTCACACACACACACACACACACACACACACACACACACACACACACACACACACACACACACACACATATTTATGTGTACTTTGCAGTTTAAATGAATCCTTTTAACCTTTGACCTGTGAACCAGGTGAGCATGTTCAGGGGTACAACCACAGTGTGAACCAGTCAGATGTTCTAGAATGTCACCTGTCCTCTTGATGAAAACACTCATGTTATATTAATGACTTCACATTCCCATTATACAATGTGTTTTACAACATGACCATAATAAAGGCAAACACACATGCAAACACACACAAACTCAGACACTCATTTGTCTTTCAGTCCATTTTCGGACTTAATATCCAAACAGGAATTTCCTATTTCCTAACCCTAGTTATGGTTACATCTAAAACCAACATTAAGCTCAGTTATACACATTAGACTAAACCGCTTAGTTTTTCCCAAATAAGGAACTTCCAAAATACCTTGAGGGGACGCAACATAAATACATACATACACACAGATATGGATGGCTGAGATCTGAGGTTCTAACTGTCATCTTAATAGGCCCCAGGCTGAGATCTGAGGTTCTAACTGTTATCTTAATAGGCCCCAGGCTGAGATCTGAGGTTCTAACTGTTATCTTAATAGGCCCCAGGCTGAGATCTGAGGTTCTAACTGTCATCTTAATAGGCCCCAGGCTGAG
The DNA here is from genome assembly GCA_029465975.1 of Dallia pectoralis. Classification (NCBI taxonomy): domain Eukaryota; kingdom Metazoa; phylum Chordata; class Actinopteri; order Esociformes; family Umbridae; genus Dallia; species Dallia pectoralis. Next base: position 25,863,374 of record CM055733.1, read on the forward strand.
ATCTGAGGTTCTAACTGTTATCTTAATAGGCCCCAGGTTGAGATCTGAGGTTCTAACTGTTATCTTAATAGGCCCCAGGTTGAGATCTGAGGTTCTAACTGTTATCTTAATAGGCCCCAGGTTGAGATCTGAGGTTCTAACTGTCATCTTAATAGGCCCCAGGCTGAGATCTGAGGTTCTAACTGTCATCTTAATAGGCCCCAGGTTGAGATCTGAGGTTCTAACTGTTATCTTAATAGGCCCCAGGTTGAGATCTGAGGTTCTAACTGTTATCTTAATAGGCCCCAGGTTGAGATCTGAGGTTCTAACTGTCATCTTAATAGGCCCCAGGCTGAGATCTGAGGTTCTAACTGTTATCTTAATAGGCCCCAGGTTGAGATCTGAGGTTCTAACTGTTATCTTAATAGGCCCCAGGCTGAGATCTGAGGTTCTAACTGTTATCTTAATAGGCCCCAGGCTGAGATCTGAGGTTCTAACTGTCATCTTAATAGGCCCCAGGCTGAGATCTGAGGTTCTAACTGTTGTCTTAATAGGCCCCAGGCTGAGATCTGAGGTTCTAACTGTTATCTTAATAGGCCCCAGGCTGAGATCTGAGGTTCTAACTGTTATCTTAATAGGCCCCAGGCTGAGATCTGAGGTTCTAACTGTTATCTTAATAGGCCCCAGGCTGAGATCTGAGGTTCTAACTGTTATCTTAATAGGCCCCAGGCTGAGATCTGAGGTTCTAACTGTCATCTTAATAGGCCCCAGGTTGAGATCTGAGGTTCTAACTGTTATCTTAATATGCCCCAGGTTGAGATCTGAGGTTCTAACTGTCATCTTAATAGGCCCCAGGTTGAGATCTGAGGTTCTAACTGTTATCTTAATAGGCCCCAGGCTGAGATCTGAGGTTCTAACTGTTATCTTAATAGGCCCCAGGCTGAGATCTGAGGTTCTAACTGTTATCTTAATAGGCCCCAGGCTGAGATCTGAGGTTCTAACTGTTATCTTAATAGGCCCCAGGCTGAGATCTGAGGTTCTAACTGTTATCTTAATAGGCCCCAGGCTGAGATCTGAGGTTCTAACTGTCATCTTAATAGGCCCCAGGCTGAGATCTGAGGTTCTAACTGTCATCTTAATAGGCCCCAGGCTGAGATCTGAGGTTCTAACTGTCATCTTAATAGGCCCCAGGTTGAGATCTGAGGTTCTAACTGTTATCTTAATAGGCCCCAGGCTGAGATCTGAGGTTCTAACTGTCATCTTAATAGGCCCCAGGTTGAGATCTGAGGTTCTAACTGTTATCTTAATAGGCCCCAGGTTGAGATCTGAGGTTCTAACTGTTATCTTAATAGGCCCCAGGCTGAGATCTGAGGTTCTAACTGTTATCTTAATAGGCCCCAGGCTGAGATCTGAGGTTCTAACTGTCATCTTAATAGGCCCCAGGTTGAGATCTGAGGTTCTTACTGTTATCTTAATAGGCCCCAGGTTGAGATCTGAGGTTCTAACTGTTATCTTAATAGGCCCCAGGTTGAGATCTGAGGTTCTAACTGTTATCTTAATAGGCCCCAGGTTGAGATCTGAGGTTCTAACTGTTATCTTAATAGGCCCCAGGTTGAGATCTGAGGTTCTAACTGTTATCTTAATAGGCCCCAGGCTGAAAGCTGAGGTTCTGACAGTTCTTTTGAAGTCTTTTGAAGTCTCCAGTCCCACAGAAAGTATAAAAAAAAACAAGATCCAATGTCTCTCCTCAACGTCCAAGAAAAGGATCTTTGGGGAGTGATTGAGGAAGGTCCCTGAATAAGTCCTGAATACATTAAAGTCTTTCTCTTTAGAAGTGTGCCGTATAGTTGGCTGGGGAAGACGCCCTACCAAGAGTACAATAATGGCCCTTAATTCTTTCCATCTGTACAGTGAGAATGGGCTATACTACTACACTAATATACTACTACACTACTACACTACTCTACTACTATACTACTACACTACTATACTGCTCTACTACTATACTACTCTACTACTACACTACTATACTACAATACTACTACACTACTATACTATTACACTACTATACTACTATACTACTACACTAATATACTACTATACTGCTCTACTACTCTACCACTCTACTACTACACTACTATACTACTCTACTACTCTACTACTACACTAATCTACTACTATACTACTACACTACTATACGACTATACTACTACACTACTATACTACTATACTACCATACTACTACTATACTACCACACTACTACTATACTAATACACTACTATACTACTACACTGATATACTACCACACTACTACTATACTACACCGCTACACTACTATACTACTACACTACTATACTACCACAATACTATTCTACCACACTGCTATACTACTACACTACTGTGCTACTACACTACTATACTACTACGCTACTATAATACTATACTACCATACGGAGAGAGAGAGTAGAGGGAGAGAGAAGAGGGAGAGAGTAGAGTGAGAGAGTAGAGGGAGAGAGTAGAGGAAGAGAGAGTAGAGGGAGAGAGTAGAGGGAGAGAGTAGAGTGAGAGAATAGAGTGAGAGAGTAGAGGGAGAAAGTAGAGGGAGAGAGTAGAGGGTGAGAGTAGAGGGTGAGAGTAGAGGGTGAGAGAGTAGAGTGAGAGGGTAGAGTGAGAGAGTAGAGTGAGAGAGTAGAGTGAGAGAGTAGAGGGTGAGAGTAGAGGGTGAGAGTAGAGGGTGAGAGAGTAGAGTGAGAGAGTAGAGTGAGAGAGTAGAGTGAGAGAGTAGAGTGAGAGAGTAGAGTGAGAGAGTAGAGGGAGAGAGTAGAGGGTGAGAGTAGAGGGTGAGAGTAGAGGGTGAGAGAGTAGAGTGAGAGAGTAGAGTGAGAGAGTAGAGTGAGAGAGTAGAGTGAGAGAGTAGATGGAGAGAGTAGATGGAGAGAGTAGAGGGAGAGAGTAGAGGGTGAGAGTAGAGTGAGAGGGTAGAGTGAGAGAGTAGAGGGAGAGAGTAGAGTAAGAGAGTAGAGTGAGAGAGTAGAGGGTGAGAGTAGAGGGTGAGAGTAGAGGGAGAGAGTAGAGGAGAGAGTAGAGTGAGAGAGTAGAGTGAGAGAGTAGAGTGAGAGAGTAGAGTGAGAGAGTAGAGGGTGAGAGTAGAGGGTGAGAGTAGAGGGTGAGAGTAGAGGGTGAGAGTAGAGGGTGAGAGAGTAGAGGGTGAGAGAGTAGATGGAGAGAGTAGATGGAGAGAGTAGAGGGAGAGAGTAGAGGGTGAGAGTAGAGGGTGAGAGTAGAGTGAGAGAGTAGAGTGAGAGAGTAGAGTGAGAGAGTAGAGTGAGAGAGTAGAGGGTGAGAGTAGAGTGTGAGAGTAGAGTGAGAGGGTAGAGTGAGAGAGTAGAGTGAGAGAGTAGAGGGAGAAAGTAGAGGGAGAGAGTAGAGTGTGAGAGTAGAGGGAGAGAGTAGAGTGAGAGAATAGAGTGAGAGAGTAGAGGGAGAAAGTAGAGGGAGAGAGTAGAGGGTGAGAGTAGAGGGTGAGAGTAGAGGGTGAGAGAGTAGAGTGAGAGGGTAGAGTGAGAGAGTAGAGTGAGAGAGTAGAGGGAGAGAGTAGAGGGAGAGAGTAGAGGGTGAGAGTAGAGGGTGAGAGAGTAGAGTGAGAGAGTAGAGTGAGAGAGTAGAGTGAGAGAGTAGAGTGAGAGAGTAGAGTGAGAGAGTAGAGGGAGAGAGTAGAGGGTGAGAGTAGAGGGTGAGAGTAGAGGGTGAGAGAGTAGAGTGAGAGAGTAGAGTGAGAGAGTAGAGTGAGAGAGTAGAGTGAGAGAGTAGATGGAGAGAGTAGATGGAGAGAGTAGAGGGAGAGAGTAGAGGGTGAGAGTAGAGTGAGAGGGTAGAGTGAGAGAGTAGAGGGAGAGAGTAGAGTGAGAGAGTAGAGTGAGAGAGTAGAGGGTGAGAGTAGAGGGTGAGAGTAGAGGGAGAGAGTAGAGTGAGAGAGTAGAGTGAGAGAGTAGAGTGAGAGAGTAGAGTGAGAGAGTAGAGGGTGAGAGTAGAGGGTGAGAGTAGAGGGTGAGAGTAGAGGGTGAGAGTAGAGGGTGAGAGAGTAGAGGGTGAGAGAGTAGATGGAGAGAGTAGATGGAGAGAGTAGAGGGAGAGAGTAGAGGGTGAGAGTAGAGGGAGAGAGTAGAGTGAGAGAGTAGAGGGTGAGAGTAGAGTGAGAGAGTAGAGTGAGAGGGTAGAGTGAGAGAGTAGAGTGAGAGAGTAGAGTGAGAGAGTAGAGTGAGAGAGTAGAGTGAGAGAGTAGAGGGAGAGAGTAGAGGGAGAGAGTAGAGGGAGAGAGTAGAGGGTGAGAGTAGAGGGTGAGAAAGAAAATAGATGGAAATAAGGAGAAAGAGTTGAATAGGGAGGTGAGGAGAGGAAAATGAGAAAATATACTAAAGGATACTGCAGTTCTGCAACCTGCAACCAAAGAAATATCTGTTGTCAACTGTCTACCTTCTATTCCCCCTGCATTTCCTCCTAGAAACCATCTGTCTGGTCAGAAAAAAAATAGTTTCAATGACAAGATTCATTGTAATTTTTATCATATACCGACTGCTGTTAAGTCTTTATTAAATATTCCGATATTTCTTATTGTTTTATTTACAAAAAAATTACTACATTTGTAAAGTAGCATTTTTCATTATACAAAAATATCCTCAGAATGGGATCCTCAGCTGAGATAGATGTATCGTAAAGTCAGCTGATATAGATGTATCGTAAGGTCAGCTGATATAGATGTATCGTAAGGTCAGCTGAGATAGATTTATCGTAAGGTCAGCTGAGATAGATTTATCGTAAGGTCAGCTGATATAGATGTATCGTAATGTCGGCTGGTATAGATGTATCGTAAGGTCGGCTGGTATAGATGTATCGTAAGGTCGGCTGATATAGATGTATCGTAAGGTCGGATGATATAGATGTATCGTAATGTCGGCTGGTATAGATGTATCGTAAGGTCGGCTGATATAGATGTATCGTAAGGTCGGCTGATATAGATGTATCGTAAGGTCGGATGATATAGATGTATCGTAAGGTCGGATGATATAGATGTATCGTAAGGTCGGCTGATATAGATGTATCGTAAGGTCGGCTGATATAGATGTATCGTAAGGTCGGCTGATATAGATGTATCGTAAGGTCGGCTGATATAGATGTATCGTAAGGTCGGCTGATATAGATGTATCGTAAGGTCGGCTGATATAGATGTATCGTAAAGTCAGCTGATATAGATGTATCGTAAGGTCAGCTGATATAGATGTATCGTAAGGTCAGCTGAGATAGATTTATCGTAAGGTCAGCTGAGATAGATTTATCGTAAGGTCAGCTGATATAGATGTATCGTAATGTCGGCTGGTATAGATGTATCGTAAGGTCGGCTGGTATAGATGTATCGTAAGGTCGGCTGATATAGATGTATCGTAAGGTCGGATGATATAGATGTATCGTAAGGTCGGCTGGTATAGATGTATCGTAAGGTCGGCTGATATAGATGTATCGTAAGGTCGGCTGATATAGATGTATCGTAAGGTCGGATGATATAGATGTATCGTAAGGTCGGATGATATAGATGTATCGTAAGGTCGGCTGATATAGATGTATCGTAAGGTCAGCTGAGATAGATTTATCGTAAGGTCGGCTGATATAGATGTATCGTAATGTCGGCTGGTATAGATGTATCGTAAGGTCGGCTGATATAGATGTATCGTAAGGTCGGCTGATATAGATGTATCGTAAGGTCGGCTGATATAGATGTATCGTAAGGTCGGCTGAGATGGATGTATCGTAAGGTCGGCTGAGATGGATGTATCGTAAGGTCGGCTGAGATAGATGTATCGTAAGGTCGGCTGATATAGATGTATCGTAAGGTCAGCTGATATAGATGTATCGTAAGGTCAGCTCAGATGTGTCAAAAATACATGAAACTGATACTGGAAACCCCTTTAAACCAATGTCACACATACACACACATACGCATACACACACACACACACACACACACACACAAACACACACAAACACACACACACACAAACACACACACAAACACACACATATAAACACACACACACACACACAAACACACACATACACACACCCATACACACACATACACACACACAAACACACACATATAAACACACACACACAAACACACACATATAGACACACACACCCATACACACACATACACACACACACACACACACACACATACACACACACACACACACATACACACACACACACACACAGACATACACACACACACACACATTAAGTCAGAAACGAAACCACAAAAGTTACCCTTCTAACCAATCCCTTCCTCCTTTTATCTATACAGAAGTCACATGTACGTTTGTACAAGGGTTTCCTTTAAATGGTCACTGGGAGAGGAGGTGTACTGTCCAGTCACTGGGAGAGGAGGTGTACTGTCCAGTCACTGGGAGAGGAGGTGTACTGTCCAGTCACTGGGAGAGGAGGTGTACTGTCCGGTCACTGGGAGAGGAGGTGTACTGTCCAGTCACTGGGAGAGAAGGTGTACTGTCCGGTCACTGGGAGAGGAGGTGTACTGTCCAGTCACTGGGAGAGGAGGTGTACTGTCCGGTCACTGGGAGAGGAGGTGTACTGTCCGGTCACTGGGAGAGGAGGTGTACTGTCCAGTCACTGGGAGAGGAGGTGTACTGTCCAGTCACTGGGAGAGGAGGTGTACTGTCCGGTCACTGGGAGAGAAGGTGTACTGTCCAGTCACTGGGAGAGGAGGTGTACTGTCCAGTCACTGGGAGAGGAGGTGTACTGTCCGGTCACTGGGAGAGGAGGTGTACTGTCCAGTCATTGGGAGAGGAGGTGTACTGTCCAGTCACTGGGAGAGGAGGTGTACTGTCCGGTCACTGGGAGAGGAGGTGTACTGTCCAGTCACTGGGAGAGGAGGTGTACTGTCCAGTCACTGGGAGAGGAGGTGTACTGTCCAGTCACTGGGAAAGGAAGTGTACTACCAGAGATGTAATAATGATTATCAGGTTGTTTTTAATATACAGACTAGCCCCAGCTTTGGTCACCAGATTAAAGAGGAAGAGATGAAATGATCTGATGTCATGTGATTTGTTATGGTTGAATTAGTGCTTGTGTGCTTTCTACTGTCAGCACCCTGTCAGAGAGAGATTATCTGACATCATGAATCACACCACTTCCTAGAAGTCCTGCCAGGGTAACACTTAAACCCCAAGGTACACTCTGTTGCACATTTATATTCATAAACATAACCAGTCTGTAGTTAACCCTGGTCCCCATAACACCAGTCTGTAGTTAACCCTGGTCCCATTACACCAGTCTGTAGTTAACCCTGGTCCCATAACACCAGTCTGTAGTTAACCCTGGTCCCATAACACCAGTCTGTAGTTAACCCTGGTCCCATAAAACCAGTCTGTAGTTAACCCTGGTCCCATAACACCAGTCTGTAGTTAACCCTGGTCCCATAACACCAGTCTGTAGTTAACCCTGGTCCCATAACACCAGTCTGTAGTTAACCCTGGTCCCCATAACACCAGTCTGTAGTTAACCCTGGTCCCCATAACACCAGTCTGTAGTTAACCCTGGTCCCATAACACCAGTCTGTAGTTAACCCTGGTCCCCATAACACCAGTCTGTAGTTAACCCTGGTCCCCATAACACCAGTCTGTAGTTAACCCTGGTCCCCATAACACCAGTCTGTAGTTAACCCTGGTCCCATAACACCAGTCTGTAGTTAACCCTGGTCCCCATAACACCAGTCTGTAGTTAACCCTGGTCCCATAACACCAGTCTGTAGTTAACCCTGGTCCCATAACACCAGTCTGTAGTTAACCCTGGTCCCCATAACACCAGTCTGTAGTTAACCCTGGTCCCATAACACCAGTCTGTAGTTAACCCTGGTCCCCATAACACCAGTCTGTAGTTAACCCTGGTCCCATAACACCAGTCTGTAGTTAACCCTGGTCCCATAACACCAGTCTGTAGTTAACCCTGGTCCCATAACACCAGTCTGTAGTTAACCCTGGTCCCATAACACCAGTCTGTAGTTAACCCTGGTCCCATAACACCAGTCTGTAGTTAACCCTGGTCCCCATAACACCAGTCTGTAGTTAACCCTGGTCCCATAACACCAGTCTGTAGTTAACCCTGGTCCCCATAACACCAGTCTGTAGTTAACCCTGGTCCCCATAACACCAGTCTGTAGTTAACCCTGGTCCCATAACACCAGTCTGTAGTTAACCTTGGTCCCATAACACCAGTCTGTAGTTAACCCTGGTTCCATAACACCAGTCTGTAGTTAACCCTGGTCCCATAACACCAGTCTGTAGTTAACCCTGGTCCCCATAACACCAGTCTGTAGTTAACCTTGGTCCCCATAACACCAGTCTGTAGTGAACCCTGGTCCCCATAACACCAGTCTGTAAGGAACCCTGGTCCATAACAGGGTGTTCATGAGGACGTGGTTATATTAGGATGTGTAGTTGAGGACGTGGTTATATTAGGATGTGTAGTTGAGGACGTGGTTATATTAGGATGTATCGATGAGGTAATACTGCCCATATCAGTATAAACTAAACACACTTATTCATATATTTGATCCATGAAGAATTCATTACTCTGGTTCGATAGAATCTATCTGTTTAAAATGTAATTCTCCAGGAAAATCTGACCGTTTCACAAATAAAACCAGAAGCTACTTTAACCAGCCAGAGCAGAGTATTGATGTTGGCAAAGCTTTTCCATATTCATTCTACTGAGTTTCTCCAGAGTTGACTCCAGACTGTGTATTCCTTCTGTCCCACAGAGCTCTTCTCCAAGCTAGTGCACTATTTAAAATAGGATGGAGTTTGGGATATAGCTGTAATTTCCCTCCCTGCTGCCTTTATCTGGGTCACACTTTAGTTAAAGGGATCCTCCAATAAGAACAGACATGAGATCATTCTCCAATAAGAGGACAGCCTTAGAGCCAATGAGATTAGATGTCCCTTTGGCTTAATCTGAGGTCTTCATGGAATAGAAGAAACATTTTCTGATATTGGTTAAGATTATTTAATTATATTATCTAACTGAGCTCAATAAGGCAGGAGACACCAGGTGAAGGAGACACCAGGAGACACCAGGTGAAGGAGACACCAGGAGACACCAGGTGAAGGAGACACCAGGAGACACCAGGTGAAGGAGACACCAGGAGACACCAGGAGACACCAGGTGAAGGAGACACCAGGAGACACCAGGAGACACCAGGAGACACCAGGAGACACCAGGAGACACCAGGAGACAGGAGACACCAGGAGACACCAGGAGACACCAGGAGACACCAGGAGACAGGAGACACCAGGAGACACCAGGAGACACCAGGTGAAGGAGACACCAGGAGACACCAGGAGACACCAGGTGAAGGAGACACCAGGAGACACCAGGAGACACCAGGTGAAGGAGACACCAGGAGACACCAGGAGACACCAGGAGACACCAGGAGACACCAGGAGACATATCTGAAGAGAATAAAAGCAGTAACGGAGGTGAAAATGGAAACGCGAGAGAGAGAAAAGTATTTAGGACAGCATATAACATAGAGCAGGTCACTGACAGTCTCTGTGCTAATGTCCTGATAGTTTAGACAACCTGTTCCTCACCAGCTATTCTCAGAAGATCAAAAACCTTATTTTATGGGTGACATCAGAGAAGCAGGAAATAGGCTGAGTCTGCGAGGAAGGCATTCCTGTTTTACCAGGCAGAGGCAAGACCCGCTGAGATCAGCTGACAGAATGTTAAAACCCACAAACTGAGACTCTGCACTGTCCTAAAAATAATGCAGACCCTGTAGACTGTATTATGAGGGAGGAGAACCCTGCAGCATAAAGGAGGAGAACCCTGTAGGATAAAGGAGGAGAACCCTGTAGCATAAAGGAGGATAACCCTGTAGCATAAAGGAGGATACCCCTGTAGCATAAAGGAGGAGAACCCTGTAGGATAAAGGAGGAGAACCCTGTAGCATAAAGGAGGAGAACCCTGTAGGATAAAGGAGGAGAACCCTGTAGCATAAAGGAGGATAACCCTGTAGCATAAAGGAGGAGAACCCTGTAGCATAAAGGAGGAGAACCCTGTAGCATAAAGGAGGAGAACCCTGTAGCATAAAGGAGGATAACCCTGTAGCATAAAGGAGGAGAACCCTGTAGCATAAAGGAGGAGAACCCTGTAGCATAAAGGAGGAGAACCCTGTAGCATAAAGGAGGAGAACCCTGTAGCATAAAGGAGGAGAACCCTGTAGCATAAAGGAGGAGAACCCTGTAGCATAAAGGAGGATAAACCCTGTAGCATAAAGGAGGATAAACCCTGTAATATAAAGGAAATCCCAGGTGTGTGTGGTTCTGGGTGGATAAACCCAAACAGTTCAGATGTGAAACATGTTTTTAACTAATCAAGGAAAGTTTAGTTTGACAACTAACTGAACTATCTAAGGTAGGTTTAGTCTGACAACTAACTGAACTATCTAAGCTAGGTTTAGTCTGATAACTAACTGAACTATCTAAGGTAGGTTTAGTCTGACAACTAACTGAACTATCTAAGCTAGGTTTAGTCTGATAACTAACTGAACTATCTAAGGTAGGTTTAGTCTGACAACTAACTGAACTATCTAAGCTAGGTTTAGTCTGATAACTAACTGAACTATCTAAGGTAGGTTTAGTCTGATAACTAACTGAACTATCTAAGCTAGGTTTAGTCTGATAACTAACTGAACTATCTAAGGTAGGTTTAGTCTGATAACTAACTGAACTATCTAAGGTAGGTTTAGTCTGATAACTAACTGAACTATCTAAGGTAGGTTTAGTTTGACAACTAACTGAACTATCTAAGGTAGGTTTAGTCTAACAACTAACTGAACTATCTAAGGTAGGTTTAGTCTGACTAGAGTGAGACTGTTCCTGTACACTCTGTGTCAAAGTTACCATAGAAATTACACAATCACCAGCCAGGAACCCTGACACTATTTTCCTCCGTGTTGCTTATCGCCATGGCAATGCTCTAGTTGGGGCAGGGTTGTGCAATCATCAGTCAGCTGATTGGCTGAAGGGAAGGGGGTAGATTAATAATATAAGGGCATAGGGTGAGGAAACCTGCCAGTGTTAAATCAACAGTAGGCTGCTGGGTTATTATACTGATCAGTAGGCTGCTGGGTTAATAAACTGATCAGTAGGCTGATGGGTTAATATACTGACCAGTAGCCTGCTGGGTTAATATACTGATCAGTAGGCTGCTGGGTTAATATACTGACCAGTAGGCTGCTGGGTTAATATACTGACCAGTAGGCTGCTGGGTTAATATACTGATCAGTAGGCTGCTGGGTTAATATACTGATCAGTAGGCTGCTGGGTTAATATACTGACCAGTAGGCTGCTGGGTTAATATACTGATCAGTAGGCTGCTGGGTTAATATACTGACCAGTAGGCTGCTGGGTTAATATACTGATCAGTAGGCTGCTGGGTTAATATACTGACCAGTAGGCTGCTGGGTTAATATACTGATCAGTAGGCTGCTGGGTTAATATACTGATCAGTAGGCTGCTGGGTTAATATACTGACCAGTAGGCTGCTGGGTTAATATACTGACCAGTGGGCGGCTGGGTTAATATACTGATCCGTAGGCTGCTGGGTTAATATACTGATCAGTAGGCTGCTGGGTTAATATACTGACCAGTAGGCTGCTGGGTTAATATACTGACCAGTAGGCTGCTGGGTTAATATACTGATCAGTAGGCTGCTGGGTTAATATACTGATCAGTAGGCTGCTGGGTTAATATACTGACCAGTAGGCTGCTGGGTTAATATACTGATCAGTAGGCTGCTGGGTTAATATACTGACCAGTAGGCTGCTGGGTTAATATACTGACCAGTAGGCTGCTGGGTTAATATACTGACCAGTAGGCTGCTGGGTTAATATACTGACCAGTAGGCTGCTGGGTTAATATACTGACCAGTAGGCTGCTGGGTTAATATACTGACCAGTAGGCTGCTGGGTTAATATACTGATCAGTAGGCTGCTGGGTTAATATACTGATCAGTAGGCTGCTGGGTTAATATACTGACCAGTAGGCTGCTGGGTTAATATACTGACCAGTAGGCTGCTGGGTTAATATACTGACCAGTAGGCTGCTGGGTTAATATACTGACCAGTAGGCTGCTGGGTTAATATACTGATCAGTAGGCTGCTGGGTTAATATACTGATCAGTAGGCTGCTGGATTAATAGACTGACCAGTAGGCTGCTGGGTTAATATACTGACCAGTAGGCTGCTGGGTTATTACAGACAGATGAAAAAACAGACAGAGAGACAGGCAAAGAGACGTAACCAAAAGGCAGACACATAAAAAGACAGAAAGAAAGACATAACAGAGAAACAGACAGACAGATAGAGACATAGAAACGTAAGTCTAAACCAGCATATCCAGTGGTGTATTCAGTAAGTCTAAACCAGCATATCCAGTGGTGTATTCAGTAAGTCTAAACCAGCATATCCAGTGGTGTATTCAGTAAGTCTAAACCAGCATATCCAGTGGTGTATTCAGTAAGTCTAAACCAGCATATCCAGTGGTGTATTCAGTAAGTCTAAACCAGCATATCCAGTGGTGTATTCAGTAAGTCTAAACCAGCATATCCAGTGGTGTATTCAGTAAGTCTAAACCAGCATATCCAGTGGTGTATTCAGTAAGTCTAAACCAGCATATCCAGTGGTGTATTCAGTAAGTCTAAACCAGCATATCCAGTGGTGTATTCAGTAAGTCTAAACCAGCATATCCAGTGGTGTATTCAGTAAGTCTAAACCAGCATATCCAGTAGTGTATTCAGTAAGTCTAAACCAGCATATCCAGTGGTGTATTCAGTAAGTCTAAACCAGCATATCCAGTGGTGTATTCAGTAAGTCTAAACCAGCATATCCAGTGGTGTATTCAGTAAGTCTAAACCAGCATATCCAGTGGTGTATTCAGTAAGTCTAAACCAGCATATCCAGTGGTGTATTCAGTAAGTCTAAACCAGCATATCCAGTGGTGTATTCAGTAAGTCTAAACCAGCATATCCAGTGGTGTATTCATAAGTCTAAACCAGCATATCCAGGTGTATTCAGTAAGTCTAAACCAGCATATCCAGTGGTGTATTCAGTAAGTCTAAACCAGCATATCCAGTGGTGTATTCAGTAAGTCTAAACCAGCATATCCAGTGGTGTATTCAGTAAGTCTAAACCAGCATATCCAGTGGTGTATTCAGTAAGTCTAAACCAGCATATCCAGTGGTGTATTCAGTAAGTCTAAACCAGCATATCCAGTGGTGTATTCAGTAAGTCTAAACCAGCATATCCAGTGGTGTATTCAGTAAGTCTAAACCAGCATATCCAGTGGTGTATTCAGTAAGTCTAAACCAGCATATCCAGTGGTGTATTCAGTAAGTCTAAACCAGCATATCCAGTGGTGTATTCAGTAAGTCTAAACCAGCATATCCAGTGGTGTATTCAGTAAGTCTAAACCAGCATATCCAGTGGTGTATTCAGTAAGTCTAAACCAGCATATCCAGTGGTGTATTCAGACTCCCCAACACGCCAAAAGCCAGACGATAATTGTGAGCCCATAATTGAATTCCTCAAAGTAATTCATTGTATGTGGAAGCTCTAGCAGCTATCACCATGGCAACTCCTTCAATATTATACTGTACATGTATGACCTAGCTGTCATCACCGTGGCAACCAACCCCCTCAATGTTATCCATCGCCTAATTCTACATCAGGGCACAGCAAAACATGTTGGCTAATCCGAGAAGCAGTATGGGGATATTACTATTGTTATTATTACTATTGTTATTATTGCTATTGTTATTATTACTATTGTTGTTATTCTTATTATTAGTATATTTATTATTACTATTACTATTGTTATTATTACTATTGTTATTATTGCTATTGTTGTTATTACTATTGTTGTTATTCTTATTATTAGTATATTTATTATTACTATTACTATTGTTATTATTACTCGTGGTATTATTGCTATTATTACTATTATTAGTATTGTTATTATTACTATTTTTACTATTGTTATTATTAGTATTGTTATTATTACTATTGTTATTATTACTATTATTACTATTGTTTTTTATTACTATTGCTTTTATTAGTATTGTTATTATTACTATTGCTATTTTACTATTGTTATTATTAGTATTGTTATTATTACTATTGTTATTATTACATTATTACTATTGTTTTTTATTACTATTGCTTTTATTAGTATTGTTATTATTACTATTGCTATTTTACTATTGTTATTATTAGTATTGTTATTATTACTAATGTTATTATTACTATTGCTATTATTGTTATTGTAATTATTACTATTGTTATTATTATTACTATTGCTATTATTAGTATTGTTATTATTACTATTGCTATTTTCAGTATTGTTATTATTACTATTGTTATTATTACTATTGCTATTAATACTATTGTTATTATTACTATTGCTATTTTTAATATTGTTATTATTACTCGTGTTATTATTGCTATTATTACTATTATTAGTATTGCTATTATTAGTATTGTTATTATTACTATTGCTTTTTTACTATTGTTATTGTTAGTATTGGTATTTACATACTGATCACATTGTAAATATCAGTAGTGAATCCTGAATTCCTGCCAAACATCAGCAGGAAAAGAGACAGGCTGAGGTCTCATAGATCATGCAGTTGTACACATTTTAGACATTTGTGTCTTAGGCCATCTGTGCTTTACTCTCATGTTTCTCAACATCACAGGACCTATTGTCTGTCAGAATGTGTGCCGTGGTTTGGGACTTGCAGTTGGGAAGAGAAAGAAAGGTGAAACAGGAGGCAAAGGAAAATATACATTGAAGTTGTGGCAGAGATTTTGAATGTCATGTTTAAAACTGTTGAACAGGATTTCTTAATCAAGTTGTCATCATTGTTCCGAGGATTTCTCTACACTTCCACTTTAATTTGACTTTAACATTTGTTTTTGTTTGTTTTCGTCTGTTATTTCGTTGCTCCAAAAAGTAATAAGGAAAAACAAATGAATGGCAACTATTGACCTTAAAGAAGAACAGAGAAATTTATTTTTTAATAATAATTCCATTGTTTAGATGGTAGCTGTTAAAACAATGCATCTCTTATCGTCATAGATGACAACCGTGGTAAGGAGCCGTTTCTAAAAACTGTGTTTAAAGATGTAGAGATTGTGTGATTCCTAGGAAGGAAACATCTCCGATCAGTGATTAATGCAAAACTCTCCAGTGCTCTAACCAGAACTCTCCAATCAGTGCTCTATCCAGAACTCTCCAATCAGTGCTCTATCCAGAACTCTCCAATCAGTGCTCTATCCAGAACTCTCCAATCAGTGCTCTATCCAGAACTCTCCATTCAGTGCTCTATCCAGAACTCTCCAATCAGTGCTCTATCCAGAACTCTCCAATCAGTGCTCTATCCAGAACTCTCTGATCCGTTCTCTAACCAGAACTCTCCGATCAGTGCTCCACATAGAATTCTCCAATCAGTGCTCTATCCAGAACTCTCCAATCAGTGCTCTAACCAGAACTCTCTGCCAATGTCTGACTGTCACCATGGCAACCATCAGATGGGCGGACTGTGGAACTTGGTGGAAACACGTGACCACCCCCCCCACACACACACACACACACACACTGAAACAAACTGTCTCCACACACACTCACACACTGTCTGACAGATTTGCATGCAGGCAGACTGTCTCTTTCTTTACTGTAATCTGGCACAAGGTGCAATGAGAGGAAGAAGAGGAGTTAGAGGAAGAGCAGAAATAAAGTGGAACATGCAACATGGTGAAAGGCAAAATAATATACAAATAGAAATGATCAATAACATTCAAATACATTCATGTCTTATTACGTCTTATGCTAATAGTATAAGCTATTGTGACAGATTAATAGAAAATCTTTTTCATATACAGTTTTCAATTCACTAACCGGCTAAAAACAAAACACACCATTCCATAGTAAATTGATTGTTTGCAGAGTTAGAAATATCCAAAATGACTCGATAAGGAGTGGAACGATATCACAAACAGATGGTGATTGGTTTAGAATTGTCTACAGGAAGGTAGAGATGGTTCTGGTACCACACACGTGGATCAGGAAATCTGTTGGTCTCACCAGCGGTCTCTCCTCACAGCCACTCATCTCCTGGTATCTGGTTTCACATGGCATCCATGTTGAATCAGAGAGATCAGTAACCTGCGTGTTCAGTACTAGTAGGGGTAGAATAGTCAGATAATATTAGAGGTGGAATAGTCAGATCCAATTAGAGGTGGAATAGTCAGATAATATTAGAGGTGGAATAGTCAGATACTATTAGAGGTGGAATAGTCAGATCCAATTAGAGGTGGAATAGTCAGATAATATTAGAGGTGGAATAGTCAGATCCAATTAGAGGTGGAATAGTCAGATAATATTAGAGGTGGAATAGTCAGATACTATTAGAGGTGGAATAGTCAGATCCTAGTAGAGGTGGAATAGTCAGATAATATTAGAGGTGGAATAGTCAGATCCTAGTAGAGGTGGAATAGTCAGATCCTAGTAGAGGTGGAATAGTCAGATAATATTAGAGGTGGAATAGTCAGATAATATTAGAGGTGGAATAGTCAGATCCAATTAGAGGTGGAATAGTCAGATAATATTAGAGGTGGAATAGTCAGATCCAATTAGAGGTGGAATAGTCAGATAATATTAGAGGTGGAATAGTCAGATCCTAGTAGAGGTGGAATAGTCAGATCCTAGTAGAGGTGGAATAGTCAGATACTATTAGAGGTGGAATAGTCAGATCCTAGTAGAGGTGGAATAGTCAGATCCTAGTAGAGGTGGAATAGTCAGATAATATTAGAGGTGGAATAGTCAGATAATATTAGAGGTGGAATAGTCAGATCCAATTAGAGGTGGAATAGTCAGATAATATTAGAGGAGGAATAGTCAGATCCAATTAGAGGTGGAATAGTCAGATAATATTAGAGGTGGAATAGTCAGATCCTAGTAGAGGTGGAATAGTCAGATCCTAGTAGAGGTGGAATAGTCAGATCCTAGTAGAGGTGGAATAGTCAGATACTATTAGAGGTGGAATAGTCAGATCCTAGTAGAGGTGGAATAGTCAGATCCTAGTAGAGGTGGAATAGTCAGATACTATTAGAGGTGGAATAGTCAGATCCTAGTAGAGGTGGAATAGTCAGATCCTAGTAGAGGTGGAATAGTCAGATAATATTAGAGGTGGAATAGTCAGATAATATTAGAGGTGGAATAGTCAGATCCTAGTAGAGGTGGAATAGTCAGATACTATTAGAGGTGGAATAGTCAGATCCTAGTAGAGGTGGAATAGTCAGATCCTAGTAGAGGTGGAATAGTCAGATCCTAGTAGAGGTGGAATAGTCAGATCCTAGTAGAGGTGGAATAGTCAGATACTATTAGAGGTGGAATAGTCAGATCCTAGTAGAGGTGGAATAGTCAGATCCTAGTAGAGGTGGAATAGTCAGATAATATTAGAGGTGGAATAGTCAGATAATATTAGAGGTGGAATAGTCAGATCCAATTAGAGGTGGAATAGTCAGATAATATTAGAGGTGGAATAGTCAGATCCAATTAGAGGTGGAATAGTCAGATAATAGTAGAGGTGGAATAGTCAGATAATATTAGAGGTGGAATAGTCAGATACAATTAGAGGTGGAATAGTCAGATCCTAGTAGAGGTGGAATAGTCAGATCCTAGTAGAGGTGGAATAGTCAGATAATATTAGAGGTGGAATAGTCAGATAATATTAGAGGTGGAATAGTCAGATAATATTAGAGGTGGAATAGTCAGATCCAATTAGAGGTGGAATAGTCAGATAATATTAGAGGTGGAATAGTCAGATCCTAGTAGAGGTGGAATAGTCAGATCCTAGTAGAGGTGGAATAGTCAGATCCTAGTAGAGGTGGAATAGTCAGATCCTAGTAGAGGTGGAATAGTCAGATACTATTAGAGGTGGAATAGTCAGATCCTAGTAGAGGTGGAATAGTCAGATCCTAGTAGAGGTGGAATAGTCAGATAATATTAGAGGTGGAATAGTCAGATAATATTAGAGGTGGAATAGTCAGATCCTAGTAGAGGTGGAATAGTCAGATCCTATTAGAGGTGGAATAGTCAGATCCTATTAGAGGTGGAATAGTCAGATCCTAGTAGAGGTGGAATAGTCAGATCCTAGTAGAGGTGGAATAGTCAGATCATATTAGAGGTGGAATAGTCAGATCCTAGTAGAGGTGGAATAGTCAGATCCTAGTAGAGGTGGAATAGTCAGATAATATTAGAGGTGGAATAGTCAGATAATATTAGAGGTGGAATAGTCAGATCCAATTAGAGGTGGAATAGTCAGATAATATTAGAGGTGGAATAGTCAGATCCAATTAGAGGTGGAATAGTCAGATAATATTAGAGGTGGAATAGTCAGATCCTAGTAGAGGTGGAATAGTCAGATCCTAGTAGAGGTGGAATAGTCAGATCCTAGTAGAGGTGGAATAGTCAGATACTATTAGAGGTGGAATAGTCAGATCCTAGTAGAGGTGGAATAGTCAGATCCTAGTAGAGGTGGAATAGTCAGATACTATTAGAGGTGGAATAGTCAGATCCTAGTAGAGGTGGAATAGTCAGATCCTAGTAGAGGTGGAATAGTCAGATAATATTAGAGGTGGAATAGTCAGATAATATTAGAGGTGGAATAGTCAGATCCTAGTAGAGGTGGAATAGTCAGATACTATTAGAGGTGGAATAGTCAGATCCTAGTAGAGGTGGAATAGTCAGATCCTAGTAGAGGTGGAATAGTCAGATACTATTAGAGGTGGAATAGTCAGATCCTAGTAGAGGTGGAATAGTCAGATCCTAGTAGAGGTGGAATAGTCAGATAATATTAGAGGTGGAATAGTCAGATAATATTAGAGGTGGAATAGTCAGATCCAATTAGAGGTGGAATAGTCAGATAATATTAGAGGTGGAATAGTCAGATCCTATTAGAGGTGGAATAGTCAGATAATATTAGAGGTGGAATAGTCAGATAATATTAGAGGTGGAATAGTCAGATCCAATTAGAGGTGGAATAGTCAGATAATATTAGAGGTGGAATAGTCAGATCCTAGTAGAGGTGGAATAGTCAGATCCTAGTAGAGGTGGAATAGTCAGATAATATTAGAGGTGGAATAGTCAGATAATATTAGAGGTGGAATAGTCAGATCCAATTAGAGGTGGAATAGTCAGATAATATTAGAGGTGGAATAGTCAGATCCTAGTAGAGGTGGAATAGTCAGATAATATTAGAGGTGGAATAGTCAGATCCTAGTAGAGGTGGAATAGTCAGATCCTAGTAGAGGTGGAATAGTCAGATACTATTAGAGGTGGAATAGTCAGATCCTAGTAGAGGTGGAATAGTCAGATAATATTAGAGGTGGAATAGTCAGATCCAATTAGAGGTGGAATAGTCAGATAATATTAGAGGTGGAATAGTCAGATCCTAGTAGAGGTGGAATAGTCAGATCCTAGTAGAGGTGGAATAGTCAGATACTATTAGAGGTGGAATAGTCAGATCCTAGTAGAGGTGGAATAGTCAGATCCTAGTAGAGGTGGAATAGTCAGATACTATTAGAGGTGGAATAGTCAGATCCAATTAGAGGTGCAATAGTCAGATAATATTAGAGGTGGAATAGTCAGATCCTAGTAGAGGTGGAATAGTCAGATCCTAGTAGGGGTGGAATAGTCAGATAATATTAGAGGTGGAATAGTCAGATAATATTAGAGGTGGAATAGTCAGATCCAAGTAGAGGTGGAATAGTCAGATAATATTAGAGGTGGAATAGTCAGATAATATTAGAGGTGGAATAGTCAGATAATATTAGAGGTGGAATAGTCAGATCCAATTAGAGGTGGAATAGTCAGATAATATTAGAGGTGGAATAGTCAGATCCTAGTAGAGGTGGAATAGTCAGATAATATTAGAGGTGGAATAGTCAGATAATATTAGAGGTGGAATAGTCAGATAATATTAGAGGTGGAATAGTCAGATCCTAGTAGAGGTGGAATAGTCAGATCCTAGTAGAGGTGGAATAGTCAGATACTATTAGAGGTGGAATAGTCAGATCCTAGTAGAGGTGGAATAGTCAGATCCTAGTAGAGGTGGAATAGTCAGATACTATTAGAGGTGGAATAGTCAGATAATATTAGAGGTGGAATAGTCAGATCCTAGTAGAGGTGGAATAGTCAGATCCTAGTAGAGGTGGAATAGTCAGATAATATTAGAGGTGGAATAGTCAGATAATATTAGAGGTGGAATAGTCAGATCCAATTAGAGGTGGAATAGTCAGATAATATTAGAGGTGGAATAGTCAGATCCAATTAGAGGTGGAATAGTCAGATAATATTAGAGGTGGAATAGTCAGATAATATTAGAGGTGGAATAGTCAGATCCTAGTAGAGGTGGAATAGTCAGATACTATTAGAGGTGGAATAGTCAGATCCTAGTAGAGGTGGAATAGTCAGATCCTAGTAGAGGTGGAATAGTCAGATCCTAGTAGAGGTGGAATAGTCAGATCCTAGTAGAGGTGGAATAGTCAGATCCTAGTAGAGGTGGAATAGTCAGATCCTAGTAGAGGTGGAATAGTCAGATCCTAGTAGAGGTGGAATAGTCAGATAATATTAGAGGTGGAATAGTCAGATAATATTAGAGGTGGAATAGTCAGATCCAATTAGAGGTGGAATAGTCAGATAATATTAGAGGTGGAATAGTCAGATCCAATTAGAGGTGGAATAGTCAGATAATATTAGAGGTGGAATAGTCAGATACTAGTAGAGGTGGAATAGTCAGATCCTAGTAGAGGTGGAATAGTCAGATCCTAGTAGAGGTGGAATAGTCAGATAATATTAGAGGTGGAATAGTCAGATCCTAGTAGAGGTGGAATAGTCAGATCCTAGTAGAGGTGGAATAGTCAGATACTATTAGAGGTGGAATAGTCAGATCCTAGTAGAGGTGGAATAGTCAGATCCTAGTAGAGGTGGAATAGTCAGATAATATTAGAGGTGGAATAGTCAGATAATATTAGAGGTGGAATAGTCAGATACTAGTAGAGGTGGAATAGTCAGATACTATTAGAGGTGGAATAGTCAGATCCTAGTAGAGGTGGAATAGTCAGATCCTAGTAGAGGTGGAATAGTCAGATACTATTAGAGGTGGAATAGTCAGATCCTAGTAGAGGTGGAATAGTCAGATCCTAGTAGAGGTGGAATAGTCAGATAATATTAGAGGTGGAATAGTCAGATAATATTAGAGGTGGAATAGTCAGATCCAATTAGAGGTGGAATAGTCAGATAATATTAGAGGTGGAATAGTCAGATCCAATTAGAGGTGGAATAGTCAGATAATATTAGAGGTGGAATAGTCAGATAATATTAGAGGTGGAATATCAGATATTAGAGGTGGAATAGTCAGATAATATTAGAGGTGGAATAGTCAATTAGAGAGTGGAATAGTCAGATAATATTAGAGGTGGAATAGTCAGATCCTAGTAGAGGTGGAATAGTCAGATAATATTAGAGGTGGAATAGTCAGATAATATTAGAGGTGGAATAGTCAGATCCAAGTAGAGGTGGAATAGTCAGATAATATTAGAGGTGGAATAGTCAGATCCTAGTAGAGGTGGAATAGTCAGATCCTAGTAGAGGTGGAATAGTCAGATCCTAGTAGAGGTGGAATAGTCAGATACTATTAGAGGTGGAATAGTCAGATCCTAGTAGAGGTGGAATAGTCAGATCCTAGTAGAGGTGGAATAGTCAGATACTATTAGAGGTGGAATAGTCAGATAATATTAGAGGTGGAATAGTCAGATCCTAGTAGAGGTGGAATAGTCAGATCCTAGAGGTGGAATAGTCAGATCCTAGTAGAGGTGGAATAGTCAGATAATAGTAGAGGTGGAATAGTCAGATCCTAGTAGAGGTGGAATAGTCAGATCCTAGTAGAGGTGGAATAGTCAGATACTAGTAGAGGTGGAATAGTCAGATCCTAGTAGAGGTGGAATAGTCAGATCCTAGTAGAGGTGGAATAGTCAGATACTAGTAGAGGTGGAATAGTCAGATCCTAGTAGAGGAGGTGCAATAGTCAGATAATATTGATAGTCAGATCCTAGTAGAGGTGGAATAGTCAGATCCTAGTAGGGTGGAATAGTCAGATAATATTAGAGGTGGAATAGTCAGATAATATTAGAGGTGGAATAGTCAGATCCAATTAGAGGTGGAATAGTCAGATAATATTAGAGGTGGAATAGTCAGATAATATTAGAGGTGGAATAGTCAGATAATATTAGAGGTGGAATAGTCAGATCCAATAGAGGTGGAATAGTCAGATA
The DNA here is from genome assembly GCA_029465975.1 of Dallia pectoralis. NCBI lineage: Eukaryota > Metazoa > Chordata > Actinopteri > Esociformes > Umbridae > Dallia > Dallia pectoralis. The sequence goes on from CM055733.1 coordinate 25,885,825, forward strand.
ATATTAGAGGTGGAATAGTCAGATCCTAGTAGAGGTGGAATAGTCAGATAATATTAGAGGTGGAATAGTCAGATAATATTAGAGGTGGAATAGTCAGATCCTAGTAGAGGTGGAATAGTCAGATCCTAGTAGAGGTGGAATAGTAGATCCTAGATGGAATAGTCAGATACTAGAGGTGGAATAGTCAGATCCTAGTAGAGGTGGAATAGTCAGATCCTAGTAGAGGTGGAATAGTCAGATACTATTAGAGGTGGAATAGGATGGAATGGAATAGTCAGATAATATTAGAGGTGGAATAGTCAGATAATATTAGAGGTGGAATAGTCAGATCCTAGTAGAGGTGGAATAGTCAGATACTATTAGATAATAGTCAGATAATAGAGGTGGAATAGTCAGATCCTAGTAGAGGTGGAATAGTCAGATACTAGTAGAGGTGGAATAGTCAGATAAATTAGAGGTGGAATAGTCAGATAATATTAGAGGTGGAATAGTCAGATCCTAGTATTAGAGATCCTAGTGGAATAGTCAGATAATATTAGAGGTGGAATAGTCAGATCCAATATTAGAGGTGGGAATAGTCAGATAATATTAGAGGTGGAATAGTCAGATAATATTAGAGGTGGAATAGTCAGATGGAATAGTCAGATAATATTAGAGGTGGAATAGTCAGATCCTAGTAGAGGTGGAATAGTCAGATAATATTAGAGGTGGAATAGTCAGATAATATTAGAGGTGGAATAGTCAGATACTATTAGAGGTGGAATAGTCAGATCCTAGTAGAGGTGGAATAGTCAGATCCTAGTAGAGGTGGAATAGTCAGATAATATTAGAGGTGGAATAGTCAGATCCTAGTAGAGGTGGAATAGTCAGATCCTAGTAGAGGTGGAATAGTCAGATACTATTAGAGGTGGAATAGTCAGATAATATTAGAGGTGGAATAGTCAGATCCTAGTAGAGGTGGAATAGTCAGATCCTAGTAGAGGTGGGAATAGTCAGATAATATTAGAGGTGGAATAGTCAGATAATATTAGAGGTGGAATAGTCAGATCCAATTAGAGGTGGAATAGTCAGATAATATTAGAGGTGGAATAGTCAGATCCAATTAGAGGTGGAATAGTCAGATAATATTAGAGGTGGAATAGTCAGATAATATTAGAGGTGGAATAGTCAGATCCTAGTAGAGGTGGAATAGTCAGATACTATTAGAGGTGGAATAGTCAGATCCTAGTAGAGGTGGAATAGTCAGATCCTAGTAGAGGTGGAATAGTCAGATCCTAGTAGAGGTGGAATAGTCAGATCCTAGTAGAGGTGGAATAGTCAGATCCTAGTAGAGGTGGAATAGTCAGATCCTAGTAGAGGTGGAATAGTCAGATCCTAGTAGAGGTGGAATAGTCAGATAATATTAGAGGTGGAATAGTCAGATAATATTAGAGGTGGAATAGTCAGATCCAATTAGAGGTGGAATAGTCAGATAATATTAGAGGTGGAATAGTCAGATCCAATTAGAGGTGGAATAGTCAGATAATATTAGAGGTGGAATAGTCAGATCCTAGTAGAGGTGGAATAGTCAGATCCTAGTAGAGGTGGAATAGTCAGATCCTAGTAGAGAATAGTCAGATACTATTAGAGGTGGAATAGTCAGATCCTAGTAGAGGTGGAATAGTCAGATCCTAGTAGAGGTGGAATAGTCAGATACTATTAGAGGTGGAATAGTCAGATCCTAGTAGAGGTGGAATAGTCAGATCCTAGTAGAGGTGGAATAGTCAGATAATATTAGAGGTGGAATAGTCAGATAATATTAGAGGTGGAATAGTCAGATCCTAGTAGAGGTGGAATAGTCAGATACTATTAGAGGTGGAATAGTCAGATCCTAGTAGAGGTGGAATAGTCAGATCCTAGTAGAGGTGGAATAGTCAGATACTATTAGAGGTGGAATAGTCAGATCCTAGTAGAGGTGGAATAGTCAGATCCTAGTAGAGGTGGAATAGTCAGATAATATTAGAGGTGGAATAGTCAGATAATATTAGAGGTGGAATAGTCAGATCCAATTAGAGGTGGAATAGTCAGATAATATTAGAGGTGGAATAGTCAGATCCAATTAGAGGTGGAATAGTCAGATAATATTAGAGGTGGAATAGTCAGATAATATTAGAGGTGGAATAGTCAGATCCAATTAGAGGTGGAATAGTCAGATAATATTAGAGGTGGAATAGTCAGATCCTAGTAGAGGTGGAATAGTCAGATAATATTAGAGGTGGAATAGTCAGATAATATTAGAGGTGGAATAGTCAGATCCAATTAGAGGTGGAATAGTCAGATAATATTAGAGGTGGAATAGTCAGATCCTAGTAGAGGTGGAATAGTCAGATCCTAGTAGAGGTGGAATAGTCAGATAATATTAGAGGTGGAATAGTCAGATCCTAGTAGAGGTGGAATAGTCAGATCCTAGTAGAGGTGGAATAGTCAGATACTATTAGAGGTGGAATAGTCAGATCCTAGTAGAGGTGGAATAGTCAGATCCTAGTAGAGGTGGATAGTCAGATACTATTAGAGGTGGAATAGTCAGATAATATTAGAGGTGGAATAGTCAGATCCTAGTAGAGGTGGAACAGTCAGATCCTAGTAGAGGTGGAATAGTCAGATCCTAGTAGAGGTGGAATAGTCAGATAATATTAGAGGTGGAATAGTCAGATCCTAGTAGAGGTGGAATAGTCAGATCCTAGTAGAGGTGGAATAGTCAGATACTATTAGAGGTGGAATAGTCAGATCCTAGTAGAGGTGGAATAGTCAGATCCTATTAGAGGTGGAATAGTCAGATAATATTAGAGGTGGAATAGTCAGATCCAATTAGAGGTGCAATAGTCAGATAATATTAGAGGTGGAATAGTCAGATCCTAGTAGAGGTGGAATAGTCAGATCCTAGTAGGGGTGGAATAGTCAGATAATATTAGAGGTGGAATAGTCAGATAATATTAGAGGTGGAATAGTCAGATCCAATTAGAGGTGGAATAGTCAGATAATATTAGAGGTGGAATAGTCAGATAATATTAGAGGTGGAATAGTCAGATAATATTAGAGGTGGAATAGTCAGATCCAATTAGAGGTGGAATAGTCAGATAATATTAGAGGTGGAATAGTCAGATCCTAGTAGAGGTGGAATAGTCAGATAATATTAGAGGTGGAATAGTCAGATAATATTAGAGGTGGAATAGTCAGATAATATTAGAGGTGGAATAGTCAGATCCTAGTAGAGGTGGAATAGTCAGATCCTAGTAGAGGTGGAATAGTCAGATACTATTAGAGGTGGAATAGTCAGATCCTAGTAGAGGTGGAATAGTCAGATACTAGTAGAGGTGGAATAGTCAGATACTATTAGAGGTGGAATAGTCAGATAATATTAGAGGTGGAATAGTCAGATCCTAGTAGAGGTGGAATAGTCAGATCCTAGTAGAGGTGGAATAGTCAGATAATATTAGAGGTGGAATAGTCAGATAATATTAGAGGTGGAATAGTCAGATCCAATTAGAGGTGGAATAGTCAGATAATATTAGAGGTGGAATAGTCAGATACTAGTAGAGGTGGAATAGTCAGATCCTAGTAGAGGTGGAATAGTCAGATACTAGTAGAGGTGGAATAGTCAGATAATATTAGAGGTGGAATAGTCAGATAATATTAGAGGTGGAATAGTCAGATCCAATTAGAGGTGGAATAGTCAGATAATATTAGAGGTGGAATAGTCAGATCCTAGTAGAGGTGGAATAGTCAGATCCTAGTAGAGGTGGAATAGTCAGATCCTAGTAGAGGTGGAATAGTCAGATAATATTAGAGGTGGAATAGTCAGATCCTAGTAGAGGTGGAATAGTCAGATCCTAGTAGAGGTGGAATAGTTAGATAATATTAGAGGTGGAATAGTCAGATAATATTAGAGGTGGAATAGTCAGATCCAATTAGAGGTGGAATAGTCAGATAATATCAGAGGTGGAATAGTCAGATCCTAGTAGAGGTGGAATAGTCAGATCCTAGTAGAGGTGGAATAGTCAGATCCTAGTAGAGGTGGAATAGTCAGATAATATTAGAGGTGGAATAGTCAGATCCTAGTAGAGGTGGAATAGTCAGATACTATTAGAGGTGGAATAGTCAGATCCTAGTAGAGGTGGAATAGTCAGATAATATTAGAGGTGGAATAGTCAGATAATATTAGAGGTGGAATAGTCAGATCCAATTAGAGGTGGAATAGTCAGATAATATTAGAGGTGGAATAGTCAGATAATATTAGAGGTGGAATAGTCAGATCCAATTAGAGGTGGAATAGTCAGATAATATCAGAGGTGGAATAGTCAGATCCTAGTAGAGGTGGAATAGTCAGATCCTAGTAGAGGTGGAATAGTCAGATCCTAGTAGAGGTGGAATAGTCAGATAATATTAGAGGTGGAATAGTCAGATAATATTAGAGGTGGAATAGTCAGATCCAATTAGAGGTGGAATAGTCAGAGGTGGAATAGTCAGATCCTAGTAGAGGTGGAATAGTCAGATCCTAGTAGAGGTGGAATAGTCAGATAATATTAGAGGTGGAATAGTCAGATAATATTAGAGGTGGAATAGTCAGATCCAATTAGAGGTGGAATAGTCAGATAATATTAGAGGTGGAATAGTCAGATCCAATTAGAGGTGGAATAGTCAGATAATATTAGAGGTGGAATAGTCAGATCCTAGTAGAGGTGGAATAGTCAGATCCTAGTAGAGGTGGAATAGTCAGATAATATTAGAGGTGGAATAGTCAGATAATATTAGAGGTGGAATAGTCAGATCCTAGTAGAGGTGGAATAGTCAGATAATATTAGAGGTGGAATAGTCAGATCCTAGTAGAGGTGGAATAGTCAGATCCTAGTAGAGGTGGAATAGTCAGATAATATTAGAGGTGGAATAGTCAGATAATATTAGAGGTGGAATAGTCAGATCCAATTAGAGGTGGAATAGTCAGATAATATTAGAGGTGGAATAGTCAGATCCTAGTAGAGGTGGAATAGTCAGATCCTAGTAGAGGTGGAATAGTCAGATACTATTAGAGGTGGAATAGTCAGATCCTAGTAGAGGTGGAATAGTCAGATCCTAGTAGAGGTGGAATAGTCAGATCCTAGTAGAGGTGGAATAGTCAGATAATATTAGAGGTGGAATAGTCAGATAATATTAGAGGTGGAATAGTCAGATCCAATTAGAGGTGGAATAGTCAGATCCTAGTAGGGGTGGAATAGTCAGATAATATTAGAGGTGGAATAGTCAGATACTATTAGAGGTGGAATAGACAGATGGCTAGCATAAACACATTGATACACTGTGGCTAGCATAAACACATTGATACACAGTGGCTAGCATAAACACATTGATACACAGTGGCTAGCATAAACACATTGATACACAGTGGCTAGCATAAACACATTGATACACAGTGGCTAGCATAAACACATTGATACACAGTGGCTAGCATAAACACATTGATACACAGTGGCTAGCATAAACACATTGATACACAGTGGCTAGGCATGAACAGGATCCCACTGTTTCCTTGTTCTGAGGTCAGCTGGAGATTCACATGGACACCCTCCGCTGGCTAAAGAATTACATTACAGTTAAGGCAAACCTCTCAATTTTGGGGAACTGACAGTGTGGAGGAGCATCTATTCTGTATACTTCAGACATAGCTTTATGCTGAGTGGCAAGAATATCCACAAATATTCAAATTTGTCATTCGCTAAAAATAATCACATTTGAGTATTTTCATGCAAATATGTATAAATCAGAAGATGAAACAACGATCAATGTTTAACTTGAACAATCAATGAATGAAGTATATTAGAACCACCCAGCCTTAAACACAACAACAGATGTTTACGTTTACTCATCTCTGTGTGTCCAGTCTAGCATTCTTTGATGAACTGGTCAGATGCTGTATCCACTACCCAGGATTTAAAAACAATTTTGTCTTTTTGACATGTTGTTGTTTTATATAACATAAAGTCAAGTGGGTTTTTTTCAATACAAAAAATCTAAATGAAAACAATACAATGTTAAAAAATAAATAAAATGTATTACAATTGCAAAAGTATTCACCCCCTGAATGAGCAACTCCTGAATGAGCAACTAGTTTTCTGTAGAAGTGAAGTGATAAAATGACAGGTCAAGTTAATTAAATGACAGAACATGTAAATAACAGAACAGAACCTGTTATTAACAGAACAGAACGTGTTAATGAACTGAATAGAACGTGTTAATGACCTGAATAGAACATGTGGATGGCCATAAAGGGGCAGTAGCTTACCTGCTCATAGAAGTGAGCCATAACAGGTGTAATCTGCCTGAAAGGTGGTTTTAGGTGTAATCCTCCTGTTTCAAGGTGACAATATTATGTCATACACGTAATGGTGGAAGCTTTTATTGAAGGTCAGAGTATAACAGTGTAATTAACTCACTTCTATAAATGTTCATGTTCTGCCCAGTTAGGTATTATAAGGAAGTGGTGTGTGTGTGTGTGTGTGTGTGTGTGTGTGTGTGTGTGTGTGTGTGTGTATGCTCAGAGGACTTTAGACCAGATGCAGACGGCTGTATGTTGTGTATCATGTGATCATGTGTATTATGTGATTTGACTGGACACCACTCTGAGTACTGCAAAGACTGAAGATCGACAAGCCTCAGTCAGGTAATGAAAATCAGTCAATTCATATTATTACATTCATATTAGTGATCGATCCTAGACCAATTCATATTATTACATTCATATTAGTGATCGATCCTAGACCAATTTATATTATTACACGTCATCTTAGTGATCGATCCTAGAACAATTCATATTATTACACATCATCTTTATCGATCCTAGAACAATTCATATTATTACACATCATCTTGATCGATCCTAGAACAATTCATATTATTACACATCATCTTGATCGATCCTAGAACAATTCATATTATTACACATCATCTTGATCGATCCTAGAACAATTCATATTATTACACGTCATCTTAGTGATCGATCCTTGAACAACTCACCTGACACATATTTTGTTCAGCTGTACTTTCATCTGTTTCACTTCACTGCTCTTCACTGCTGAACTCTGAAAAAACAACCGTTCACTTTCTGTTTTTATTGTCAGTGGTGATGAAATGTTTATCAGGGAATAAATAAAATGCATTGGGTAATTCTACGTTAAAAAATCTCCCAAAAACATCATTTCTCAGTTTACATTGTCCGTAGGAACAGTGATTGGTCTTCCTAATGACCTAAATACCCAAAGACAGTGTTTTCAATTGTAATTTCTACGTGAAATTTGTTCTGTGTCTCTTTCTTTGTAAATCGGGTTCTACTGTCAGATGTCATAAATCACCAGGGGCATTGTGACATCACCAAGGGGCTGTGACATCACCAGGGGGGCTGTGACATCACCAGGGGGCTGTGACATCACCAGGGGGCTGTGACATCACCAGACGGGCTGTGACATCATCATCCATGGAAGGCAGAAGTGTTCTGAGGCGTACCCAGTCTCTACGAAGCGTCTCTAATAAACACAGAGACACACCCATCTGGGCAGAGGCTGGGTTTAGGGACAAGATGAAGTCTGTCTCCTCTGTGTCTCTCATGCCTAGGTAAGAGAAACATCTGCCATGACCTTTAACCTTTGGGCAAAATTTAAAGCTCATTATTCGCCCGGGTTCTATTGAGGTTGGTCAGTTCTTTTAATATATTAAATTATATAAATTATTAAGGAGAAACATGTGGTCACGATCTGAACAGTTGTTTTTTAAGTCATCTTGTTTGATGAAAAACTTTTCTTGTTTACATAATAGCCACCAAAAGATCACTTCAGAAGAGACTGGATCTACCAACCAGGAGCAGAAAGAGGTGAAATATCCCGCACATGTGACTGTCATTTTTTAAGACGTTCTCACGATGAACTGAGGCACAATAAAGTCTGCTTTGTCTTCTCACCAGAATGGCCAGCAACCCCTCCTCTACCCCCCAGTCAAGGAGACACAGGCACCCCTGGTGAACAGCAGGGTGGATAGGAAGTTCCAGGCTCTAATGAAAAACGATGAGGTGAAAGAGAAGGTCCAGCCCAGTGTTTCAGAAGAAAACTCTATAAGATCCAGAAGCTTAATCAGGTCTTACGTCCAGCCCGGCCCGATCCCGCGGCCCTGCAGCCTGTCACGCAGTAAGTCCATGTACAGCCTACATGGACCCACCTCCAGGGTCAACCCGTCCCGGGATATTGGGGCACTAAAGGCTCTTTTTGAGTCAAAAGTTCCCCAGGTGGAGGTGATGTCCACCGTGGGAGCTGCAGTCCACACCCACCAACATCACAAGATGGCCACTGTGGAGGCCGAAGCCAATAGGATGCCGGAGGAGGAGTCAACCACCTGTGAAAGTCCCTCTGACCCAGTAACCACAGATGGACATGTGAGTGTGATAATTAGTGAGAATGTGAGTGTCATAATTAGTGAGACTGAGTGTGTTTATTAGTGAGACTGGGTGTGTTAATTAGTGAGGTGGTGTGTGTTAATTAGTGTGACTGTGTGTTAATTAGTGAGACTGTGTGTGTTAATTAGTGAGACTGTGTGTTAATTAGTGAAACTGTGGTTGTGTTAATTAGTGAGACTGTGAGTGTGATAATTAGTGAGACTGTGAGTGTCATAATTAGTGAGACTGAGTGTGTTTATTAGTGAGACTGGGTGTGTTAATTAGTGAGATGGTGTGTGTTAATTAGTGAGACTGTGAGTGTCATAATTAGTGAGACTGAGTGTGTTAATTAGTGAGACTGAGTGTGTTCATTAGTGAGTGTGAGTGTGATAATTAGTGAGACTGAGTGTGTTTAAAAGTGAGACTGGGTGTGTTAATTAGTGAGATGGTGTGTGTTAATTAGTGAGACTGTGTGTTAATTAGTGAAACTGGGGTTGTGTTAATTAGTGAGACTGTGTGTGTTAATTAGTGAGGCTGTGTGTGTTAATTAGTGACACTGTGTGTTAATTAGTGAAACTGGGGTTGTGTTAATTAGTGAGACTGTGTGTGTTCAATAGTGAGACTGGGGTTGTGTTAATTAGTGAGACTGTGTGTGTTAATTAGTGAGACTATGTGTGTTAATTAGTGAGACTATGTGTGTTAATTAGTGAGACTGTGTGTGTTAATTAGTGAGACTATGTGTGTTAATTAGTGAGACTGTGTGTGTTAATTAGTGAGACTGTGTGTGTTAATTAGTGAGACTGTGTGTTAATTAGTGAAACTGGGGTTGTGTTAATTAGTGAGACTGTGTGTGTTCATAAATGAGACTGGGGTTGTGTTAATTAGTGAGACTGTGTGTGTTAATTAGTGAGACTATAAGTGTTAATTAGTGAGACTGGGTGTGTTCATTAGTGAGACTGTGTGTGTTCATTAGTGAGACTGGGGTTGTGTTAATTGGTGAGACTGTGTGTGTTCATTAGTTAGTCTGAGTGTGATAATTAGTGAGACTGGGATTGTGTTAATTAATGAGTGTCAGTGTGATAATAAGTGAGACTGTGTGTGTTAATTAGTGAGACTGTGTGTTAATTAGTGAGACTGTGTGTGATAATTAGTGAGACTGTGTGTGTTAATTAGTGAGACTATGTGTGTTAATTGGTGAGACTGTGTGTGTTAATTAGTGAGACTGTGTGTGTTAATTAGTGAGACTGTGTGTTAATTAGTGAGTGTGAGTGTAATAATTAGTGAGACGGGGATTGTGTTAATTAGTGAGACTGTGTGTGTTAATTAGTGAGACTGTGTGTGTAATTAGTGAGACTGTGTGTGTTAATTAGTGAGTGTGAGTGACTGTTACACATGTCTGTACTGTTACATGTGTCTGTACTGTTACACATGTCTGTACTGTTACATGTGTCTGTACTGTTACATGTGTCTGTACTGTTACACATGTCTGTACTGTTACAGGTGTCTGTACTGTTACATGTGTCTGTACTTCTAGGTGGGAAGACTGACACACTCTGAGAGGAGAAAGACAATCAGCCATTTTAACCTGGAAAAAACATCTACATCTTTTCCAGACAGTGAGTAAAATAAAAGCATCACACGACTTGATTAACCAGCAACGTGTAATAATATTATAACAAATATTAGACTATAGCTCACTAAAGTCCAAAGCAGTATGTCTTGTGATAACTCACAATGTGTCTACTTTTGCTGTATCTCCTCTAATGGTCTTTACTTTCACTATATCTCATGTAATGGTTTCCCATAATGTCATTATTACTATTACTGATGCCCACCTTAGAATGGACTGTAGGGCTAAGCCCCGCCCCTCAGAATGGACTGTAGGGCTAAGCCCCGCCCCTCAGAATGGACTGTAGGGCTAAGCCCCGCCCGTCAGAATGGACTGTAGGGCTAAGCCCCGCCCCTCAGAATGGATTGTAGGGCTAAGCCCGGCCCTCAGAATGGACTGTAGGGCTAAGCCCCGCCCCTCAGAATGAACTGTAGGGTTAAGCCCCGCCCCTCAGAATGGATTGTAGGGCTAAGCCCCGCCCTTCAGAATGAACTGTAGGGCTAAGCCCCGCCCCTGCGTCAGGGTGACTTGGGCCACAGGCTGAATCGTTTATTTGTGTGTAATAAACTGCTGACATTAGACAGGGGGACCACATGCTGTGCCACAGGACCAAAATAAAGTAGCATTGTGGGACTAGTATGGGGGAGAGGGTGGGGCTAGTATGGGTTTGGGGCTAGTATGGGGGTGGGGCTAGTGTGGGGGTGCGGTTGGGGGTAGGGGTAGTATGGGGGTGGGGCTAGTATGGAGGTGGGGGTGGTATGGGGAAAGGGTAGTATGGGGGTGGGGCTAATATGGGTTTGGGGGTGGGGCTAGTATGGGGGTGGGGGTAGTATGGGGGTGGGGCTAGTATGGGGTGTGGCTAGTATGGGGGTGGGTGTACTATGGGGGTGGGGCTAGTATGGGGGTGGGGGTAGTATGGGGCAGAGGGTAGTATGGGGGTGGGGGTAGTATGGGGGTGGGGCTGGTATGGGTTTGGGGTAGTATGGGGGTGGGGGTAGTATGGGGGTGGGGCTAGTATGGGGGTGGGGCTAGTATGGGGGTGGGGCTAGAATGGGGGTGGGGGTAGTATGGGGGTGGGGGTAGTATGGGGGTGGGGTGGGGCTAGTATGGGGGTGGGGCTAGTATGGGGTGGGGGTAGTATGGGGGTGGGGGTAGTATGGGGGTGGGGTGGGGCTAGTATGGGGGTGGGGGTAGTATGGGGGTGGGGGTAGTATGGGGGTGGGGTGGGGCTAGTATGGGGGTGGGGCTAGTATGGGGTGGGGGTAGTATGGGGGTGGGGGTAGTATGGGGGTGGGGTGGGGCTAGTATGGGGGTGGGGGTAGTATGGGGGTGGGGGTAGTATGGGGGTGGGGTGGGGCTAGTATGGGGGTGGGGGTAGTATGGGGAGAAGACGAACAAGGAACCACACCGATGGCTGGGGGGATTTGGAAATAGACTCCTGGCACCAGACTCTCCCTGACTGGGAGGGGTGAGGGAGGCTCAGCTGTCACTGGTGGAGGAAAACATAGACAGGGAGAGGCGGAAGAGAGAGAGGGAGAGAGGGTTAGGGAAAGAGAGTGAAAGGCTGAGAGAGAGATCAGTCCTATAGAAATAGCAGCACCATTTCTACCTTCATGTTTAAAGGACAATCAGGAGCAAGAGAGCAGTTTAACCATGTGAGTATATCAATCATCTGGATACGAGAGATTAGGGAAAACGTTTTTACCATGTAGGTGACTGCGTGTAGCTACAGCTGAGCTGAATGAAGCCTGAGGTATATGAGGGCTGAGATGTATGAGGGCTGAGATGTATGAGGGCTGAGATGTATGAGGGCTGAGATGTATGAGGGCTGGGGTGTATGAGGGCTGAGATGTATGAGGGCTGAGATGTATGAGGGATGAGATGTATGAGGGCTGAGGTATATGAGGGCTGAGATGTATGAGGGCTGAGATGTATGAGGGCTGAGATGTATGAGGGCTGAGGTGTATGAGGGCTGAGATGTATGAGGGCTGAGGTATATGAGGGCTGAGATGTATGAGGGCTGAGATGTATGAGGTCTGAGATGTATGAGGGCTGAGGTGTATGAGGGCTGAGATGTTTGAGGGCTGAGATGTTTGAGGGCTGAGATGTATGAGGTATGAGGGCTGAGATGTATGAGGGCTGAGGTGTATGAGAGCTGAGATGTGTGAGGGCTGAGGTGTATGAGGGCTGAGGTGTATGAGGGCTGAGGTATATGAGGGCTGAGGTGTATAAGGGCTGAGGTGTATGAGGGCTGAGGTGTATGAGGGCTGAGGTGTATGAGGGCTGAGATGTATGAGGGCTGAGATGTATGAGGTATATAAGAGCTGAGATGTATGAGGGCTGAGATGTATGAGGGCTGAGATGTATGAGGGCTGAGATGTATGAGGCCTGAGATGTATGAGGGCTGAGATGTATGAGGGCTGAGATGTATGAGGGCTGAGATGTATGAGGGCTGAGGTGTATGAGGTATATAAGGGCTGAGATGTATGAGGGCTGGGATGTATGAGGGCTGAGGTGTATGATGGCTGATGTGTATGAGTGCTGAGGTGTATGAGGGCTGAGATGTATGAGGGCTGAGATGTATGAGGGCTGAGGTGTATGAGGGCTGAGATGTAAGAGGGCTGAGATGTATGAGGGCTGAGGTGTATGAGGGCTGAGGTGTATGAGGGCTGAGGTGTATGAGGGCTGAGGTGTATGAGGGCTGAGGTGTATGAGGGCTGAGGTGTATGAGGGCTGAGGTGTATGAGGGCTGAGGTGTATGAGGGCTGAGGTGTATGAGGGCTGAGGTGTATGAGGGCTGAGGTGTATGAGGGCTGAGATGTATGAGGGCTGAGGTGTATGTGGGTTGAGGTGTATGTGGGTTGAGGTGTATGAGGGCTGAGATGTATGAAGGCTGAGATGTATGTGGTATATAAGGGCTGAGATGTATTAGGGCTGACATGTATGAGCTATATAAGGGCTGAGATGTATCAGGGCTGAAATGTATGTGGGCTGAGGTGTATGAGGGCTGAGATGTATGAGGTATATAAGAGCTGAGATGTATGAGGGCTGAGGTGTATGAGGGCTGAGATGTATGAGGGCTGAGATGTATGAGGGCTGAGGTGTATGATGGCTGAGATGTATGAGGGCTGAGATGTATGAGGGCTGAGATGTATGAGGTATGAGGGCTGAGATGTATGAGGGCTGAGGTGTATGAGAGCTGAGATGTGTGAGGGCTGAGGTGTATGAAGGCTGAGATGTATGAGGGCTGAGATGTTTGAGGGCTGAGATGTTTGAGGGCTGAGGTGTATGAGGGCTGAGGTGTATGAGGGCTGAGGTGTATGAGGGCTGAGATGTATGAGGGCTGAGATGTATGAGGTATATAAGAGCAGAGATGTATGAGGACTAAGATGTATGAGGGCTGAGATATATGAGGGCTGAGATGTATGAGGCCTGAGATGTATGAGGGCTGAGATGTATGAGGGCTGAGATGTATGAGGGCTGAGATGTATGAGGGCTGAGATGTAAGAGGTATATAAGGGCTGAGATGTATGAGGGCTGAGATGTATGAGGGCTGATGTGTATGAGGGCTGAGATGTATGAGGGCTGAGGTGTATGAGGGCTGATGTGCATGAGGGCTGAGGTGTATGTGGGCTGAGATGTACGAGGGCTGAGATGTATGATGGCTGAGGTGTATGAGGGCTGAGATGTAAGAGGGCTGAGATGTATGAGGGCTGAGGTGTATGAAGGCTGAGGTGTATGAGGGCTGAGGTGTATGAGGGCTGAGGTGTATGAGGGCTGAGGTGTATGAGGGCTGAAGTGTATGAGGGCTGAGGTGTATGAGGGCTGAGATGTATGAGGGCTGAGGTGTATGTGGGTTGAGGTGTATGAGGGCTGAGATGTATGAGGGCTGAGATGTATGAGGGCTGAGATGTATGAGGTATATAAAGGCTGAGATGTATGAGGGCTGAGATGTATGAGGTATATAAGGGCTGAGATGTATGAGGGCTGAAATGTATGAGGGCTGAGATGTATGAGGGCTGAGATGTATGAGGGCTGAGATGTATGGGGTATATAAGAGCTGAGATGTATGAGGGCTGAGGTGTATGAGGGCTGAGATGTATGATGGCTGAGGTGTATGAGGGCTGAGGTGTATGAGGGCTGAGATGTATGAGGGCTGAGATGTATGAGGGCTGAGATGTATGAGGTATGAGGGCTGAGATGTATGAGGTATGAGGGCTGAGATGTATGAGGTCTGAGATGTATGAGGGCTGAGATGTATGAGGGCTGATGTGTATGAGGGCTGATGTTTATGAGGGCTGAGGTGTATGAGGGCTGAGGTGTATGAGGGCTGAGGACTGATTCTCATACAGATTTTACTATTGATTTGATTGTACTCTGTACAATGTTCTGTTGATTTAATTCCACAGTAGGATAGTGCTGTTGGTTTGATTATACAGTAGATTGTACTTAGTTTCTATATTCTAGATTTTACTGCGCTGTTTTGGTTCTATAGTATATTCTACTGTGCTTATTCTACTGTGTTAACTATTCTATGTTTATTCTACTGTGTCTATTCAACTGTGTTTATTCAACTGTGTTTATTCTACTGTGTTCATTCTACTGTGTTTATTCTACTGTATTAATTCTACTGTGTTTATTCTACTGTTTTTATTCTACTGTATTAATTCTACTGTGTTCATTCTACTGTGTTCATTCTACTGTGTTCATTCTACTGTGTTTATTCTAATGTGTTCATTCTACTGTGTTTATCCTACTGTGTTTATTCTACTCTGTTTATTCTACTGTGTTATTCTTCTGTGTTTATTTTAATGTGTTTATTCTACTGTGTTTATTCTAATGTGTTTATTCTACTGTGTTTATTTTACTGTGTTTATTCTACTGTGTTTATTCTACTGTGTTTATTTTACTCTGTTTATTCTACTGGGTTTATTCTACTGTATTAATTCTACTGTGTTTATTCTACCGTGTTTATTCAACTGTGTTTATTCTACTGTGTTTATTTTACTGTGTTTATTCTACTGTGTTTATTCTACTGTGTTCATTCTACTGTGTTTATTCTACTGTGTTTATTCTACTCTGTTCATTCTACTCTGTTCATTCTACTGTGTTCATTCTACTGTGTTCATCTTACAGTGTTTTTTCTACTGTGTTTATTTTACTGTGTTCATTTTACTGTGTTCATTCTACTGTGTTCATTCTACTGTGTTTATTTTACTGTGTTTATTCTACTGTATTTATTCATCTCATCTCATCACATCTTCAACCGCTTATCCGGGGTCGGGTCGCGGGGGTAGCAGCTCTAGCAGGGGACCCCAAATTTCCCTTTCCCGGGCAACATTAGCCAGCTCTGACTGGGGAATCCCGAGGCGTTCCCAGGCCAGTGTGGAGATATAATCTCTCCACCTAGTCCTGGGTCTTCCCCGAGGTCTCCTCCCAGCTGGACGTGCCTGGAACACCTCTCTAGGGAGGCGCCCAGGTGGCATTCGTACAAGATGCCCGAACCACCTCAACTGGCTCATTTCTATGAAAAGGAGCAGCGGCTCTACTCCGAGTTCCTCTTGGATGACTGAGCTTCTCAGTGAGAAGCTCAGGAGAGGCCAGCCACCTTTCTGAGAAAACCCATTTCGGCCGCTTGTACCCGCGATCTCGTTCTTTCGGTCATGACCCAGCTTTCATGACCATAGGTGAGGGTAGGAACAAAGATTGACCGGTAGATCGAGAGCTTTGCCTTTCGGCTCAGCTCTCTTTTCGTCACAACGGTGCGGTGAAGCAAATGCAACACCGCCCCCGCTGCTCCGATCCTCCGACCAATCTCCCGCTCCATTGTTCCCTCACTCGCGAACAAGACCCAGAGGTACTTGAACTCCTTCACTTGGAGTAAGGACTCATTCCCTACCCGGAGTAGGCACTCCACCGGTTTCCTGCTGAGAGTCATGGCCTCAGATTTAGAGGTGCTAACCCTCATCCCAGCCGCTTCACACTCGGCTGCGAACCGATCCAGTGAGTGCTGAAGGTCACCGACCGATGAGGCCATCAGGACCACATCATCCGCAAAAAGCAGTGATGTGACCATCAGCCCACCGAACGGAACCCCCCCCCCATGACTACGCCTTGATATCCTGTCCATGAATATTACAAACAGGATTGGTGACAAAGCGCAGCCCTGGCGGAGGCCAACCCCCACCTGGAACGAATCCGACTTACTGCCGAGGACACGGACACAGCTCATGCTTTGAGCGTACAGAGATTGGATGGCCCTGAGAAGAGACCCCTCACCCCATACTCCCGCAGCACCTCCCACAAAAGATCCCGGGTACCCGGTCATACGCCTTCTCCAGATCCACAAAACACATGTAGACTGGATGGGCATACTCCCAGGCCCCCTCCAGGATCCTTGCGAGAGTAAAGAGCTGGTCCGTGGTTCCCCGGCCAGGACGAAAACCGCATTGTTCCTCTTCAATCTGAGGTTCGACTATTGGCCGAACCCTCCTTTCCAGCACTTTGGAGTACACTTTACCAGGGAGGCTGAGGAGTGTGATACCTCTGTAATTGGCACACACTCTCTGGTCCCCTTTTTAAAGAGGGGAACCACCACCCCGGTCTGCCACTCCTCTGGCACTGTCCCAGACTTCCATGCAATGTTGAAGAGGCGTGTCAACCAAGACAGCCCTTCCCCACCCAAAGCTTTTAGCATTTCTGGACGAATCTCATCAGTCCCTGGGGCTTTGCCACTGTGGAGTTGTTTGACTACCTCAGCGACTTCCCCCAGGGAAACTGACGATGACCCTCCATCAGCCTCCAGCTCTGCCTCTGTACTAGAGGGCGTGTAGGTCGGATTCAGGAGCTCCTCAAAATGCTCTTTCCAGCGCCCGATCACATCATCAGTTGAGGTCAACAGTGTCCCATCCTTACTGTACACAGCTTGGATGGTTCCCGTTTTCCCCTTCTGAGGTGCCGAACGGTTTTCCAGAAGCATTTTGGTGCCGACCGAAAGTCCTTCTCCATAGCTTCTCCAAACTTCTCCCACACCCGCTGCTTTGCCTCTGACACGGCAGCGGCTAGAGCCCTTCGGGCCTGTCGGTACCCTGCAACTGCCTCCGGAGTCCCCAGGGCTAGCATATCCCTGAAGGCCTCCTTCTTCAGTCGGACAGCTTCCTGACCACCGTGGTCCACCACGGTGTTCTAGGGTTACCACCCCTTGAGGCACCTAGGACCTTGAGACCACAGCTCACCGCCGCAGCTTCAGCAATAGAAGCTTTGAACATTGCCCACTCAGGTTCAATGCCCCCAACCTCCACAGGGATGCCTGAAAAGCTCCGCCGGAGGTGTGAGTTGAAGATCTTTCGGACAGGGGCCTCCTCCAGACGTTCCCAGTTCACCCGCACTACCCGTTTGGGCTTACCTGGTCTGTCCAAAGTCTTTCCCCACCCTCTGATCCAACTCACTACCAGATGGTGATCAGTTGACAGCTCTGCCCCTCTCTTCACCCGAGTGTCCAAAACATGCGGCCTTAGATCAGCCGATACGATCACAAAATCGATCATTGACCTTCGGCCTAGGGTGCTCTGGTACCATGTACACTTATGCGCCTCCTTATGTTCGAACATGGTGTTTGTTATAGACAATCCATGACTAGCACAGAAGTCCAATAACAAACGACCGCTCGGGTTTAGATCAGGGAGGCCGTTCCTCCCAATCACGCCTCTCCAGGTGTCTCCATCGATGCCCACATGTGCGTTGAAGTCTCCCAGCAGAATGATGGAGTCCCCTACTGGAGCCCTATATAGGACTCCCTTCAGGGTCTCCAAGAAGGCTGAATACTCCGAACTGCTGTTTGGTGCATAAGCACAAACAACAGTTAGAGTTTTCCCCCCCACCACCCTTAGGCGTAGGGAGGCAAACCTCTCATCCACCGGGGTAAACTCCAACACCGCCGTGCTCAGACGTGGGCTTGTGAGTATCCCCGCACCAGCCCGCCGCCTCTCACCCTGGGCAACTCCAGAGAAGAACAGAGTCCAACCCCTATCCAGGAGTAAGGTTCCAGAGCCACGGTTGTGCGTAGAGGTAAGTCCCACCAGATCCAACTCGTATCGCTCCACCTCACGCACAAGTTCTGGCTCCTTCCCCCCCAGTGAGGTGACGTTCCACGTCCCAAAAGCAAGCTTCTGCCGCCCGGGTCTGATCCGTCGAGACCCCCCACCTTCACTGCCACCCATATGACAGCGCACCCGACCCCTGCGGTTGTTCCTGTGAGTGGTGGGCCCACAGGATGGAGAGGAGAGAGATGCCACGTATCTCGTTCGGGCTGTGCCCGGCCGGGCTCCGTGGCAAACCCGGCCACCAGACGCTCGCTTTCGAGCCCGCCGTCTGGGCCTGGCTCCAGACGAGGGCCCTGGGCTTCCTCCAGGCAGGGTCTCGCTCCTTTTCCCTCTATCTTTCATGGGGTCTTGGTGAACCATTCTTAGTCTGGCCCCTCGCCTGAGACCACTTTGCCTTGGGAAACCCTACCAGGAGCATGAAGCTCCAGACAACCCAGCCCTCAGGTTCATAGGGGCACACAAACCTCTCCACCACGTTAAGGTGATGATTCCCGTGTTTATTCTACTGTGTTTATTTTACTGTGTTTATTCTACTGTGTTTATTCTACTGTGTTTATTCTACTATGTTTATTCTACTGTGTTCATTCTACTGTGTTTATTCTACTGTGTTCATTCCCAGTGTGTCCGGGACACAGTATTCAGGTGTCAGTGATTTTCTCCCCTCCCTTTCCCCTCTGGTACATTTAGACCAGACAGCTGTTATGGACTGTCCTGATGGAGGGCTATAGAGTATCATGGCTAACCACACAGACATTACAACCATCATATATTATTAGCCGTGAACATCTAGTCATTATTAAGTCTGGGTAAGACTGCAGTGCTATTATAATCATAACAGCACATACACATACAGTGCTATTATAATCATAACAGTACATATACACATACAGTGCTATTATAATCATAACAGCACATACATATATACCCATACAGGTAGGCCGATTGAGAACAAATTCTCATTTACAACGGCGACCTGGCCAAGATAAGGCGAAAAAATGTGCAGGACAACATATAGTTACACAGAATACACAAACACAGGAGTGCAAATAGCAGTGGGACACAGTAAGGAATACAGCTTCAAGATTTAACAGGATGAGGTATATGAAATACAGTTGAGCAGCATAGATACAGTGATAAATAAATATATATATATAAAAATAAAATAAAAAATAAATACAATGAGTATCTTAACACGGAAAGTAAAAGTAAAAATTAAAGTGTGCCTAGCAGGTATACAGAATAAAGTGTCTCTAGCAGGTGGGTCGATTGAGTGCATGGGAGTAAAGGAAATGAGGTTATGGGAAAGATCAATTGGGCATTATCTGAGCACAAAGAGTGGTTCAACAGTGTACACAGATATGACAGCAGTACAGGTGCAAATAGGGCATGGCAAAGTGAGAAGGGGGTTGTGGGCCGTTAGCAGGTACAGAGATCTGACAGGTGCTCAGACAGGAGCCGTTTGAAGGCAACTGGTGAGATAAGGGTTTCGATTTTTAAGGATTCGTTCCAGTCATTGGCGGCTGCGAACTGGAAGGATTGGCGGCCGAATGTTGTGTAGGCTTTCGGGGTCACTAAAGCAATATACCTACTTGAGCGTAGACTGCGGGTGGGTAGCGCAATGGTAACTAGACAACTTAAGTACAGTGGGACTTTGCCAAGCAGAGACTTGTAAATAAGTTGGTACCAATGCGTTAAACGCCGAGTAGTTAGTGACGGCCAGCCGACTAATGCATAAAGCTTGCAGTGGAGGGTGTTGTAAGGGGCATTTGTAACAAAACGTATGACGCTATGGTAGATCACGTCCAGTTTTTTCAGCAGAGAGTTTGAGGCTGTTCTATAGATATACACATACAGTGCTATTATGATCATAACAGTACATATACACATACAGTGCTATTATGATCATAACAGTACATACATATATACACATACAGTGCTATTATGATCATAACAGTACATACACACATACAGTGCTATTATAATCATAACAGCACATAAATATATACCCATACAGTGCTATTATAATCATAACAGTACATACACATATACAGTGCTATTATAATCATAACAGTACATACACACATACAGTGCTATTATAATCATAACAGTACATACACATACAGTGCTATTATAATCATAACAGTACATACACACATACAGTGCTATTATAATCATAACAGTACATACACACATACAGTGCTATTATAATCATAACAGTACATACACACATACAGTGCTATTATAATCATAACAGTACATATACACATACAGTGCTATTATGATCATAACAGCACATACACACATACAGTGCTATTATGATCATAACAGTACATACACACATACAGTGCTATTATAATCATAACAGTACATATACATATACAGTGCTATTATAATCATAACAGCACATACATATATACCCATACAGTGCTATTATAATCATAACAGTACATACACATATACACATACAGTGCTATTATAATCATAACAGTACATACACACATACAGTGCTATTATAATCATAACAGTACATACACACATACAGTGCTATTATAATCATAACAGCACATACACACATACCCATACAGTGCTATTATAATCATAACAGTACATACACATATACACATACAGTGCTATTATAATCATAACAGTACATACACATATACACATACAGTGCTATTATAATCATAACAGCACATACACATACACACATACAGTGCTATTATAATCATAACAGTACATACACACATACAGTGCTATTATAATCATAACAGTACATACACACATACAGTGCTATTATAATCATAACAGTACATATACACATACAGTGCTATTATAATCATAACAGCACATACACACATACAGTGCTATTATGATCATAACAGTACATACACACATACAGTGCTATTATAATCATAACAGTACATATACATATACAGTGCTATTATAATCATAACAGCACATACATATATACCCATACAGTGCTATTATAATCATAACAGTACATACACATATACACATACAGTGCTATTATAATCATAACAGCACATACACACATACAGTGCTATTATAATCATAACAGTACATACACACATACAGTGCTATTATAATCATAACAGTACATACACACATACACATACAGTGCTATTATAATCATAACAGTACATACACATATACACATACAGTGCTATTATAATCATAACAGCACATACACACATACAGTGCTATTATAATCATAACAGTACATACACACATACAGTGCTATTATAATCATAACAGCACATACACATATACACATACAGTGCTATTATAATCATAACAGCACATACATATATACCCATACAGTGCTATTATAATCATAACAGTACATACACATATACACATACAGTGCTATTATAATCATAACAGTACATACACATATACACATACAGTGCTATTATAATCATAACAGCACATACACATACACACATACAGTGCTATTATAATCATAACAGTACATACACACATACAGTGCTATTATAATCATAACAGTACATACACATACAGTGCTATTATAATCATAACAGTACATATACACATACAGTGCTATTATAATCATAACAGCACATACACATATACACATACAGTGCTATTATAATCATAACAGCACATACATATACAGTGCTATTATAATCATCACAGTACATATACACATACAGTGCTATTATAATCATAACAGCACATACACATATACACATACAGTGCTATTATAATCATCACAGTACATATACACATACAGTGCTATTATAATCATAACAGCACATACACATATACACATACAGTGCTATTATAATCATAACAGTACATACACATATACACATACAGTGCTATTATAATCATAACAGTACATACACATATACACATACAGTGCTATTATAATCATAACAGCACATACACACATACAGTGCTATTATAATCATAACAGTACATACACATATACACATACAGTGCTATTATAATCATAACAGTACATACACATATACACATACAGTGCTATTATAATCATAACAGCACATACACATATACACATACAGTGCTATTATAATCATAACAGTACATACACATATACACATACAGTGCTATTATAATCATAACAGTACATACACATATACACATACAGTGCTATTATAATCATAACAGCACATACACATATACACATACAGTGCTATTATAATCATAACAGTACATACACATATACACATACAGTGCTATTATAATCATAACAGCACATACACACATACAGTGCTATTATAATCATAACAGTACATACACATATACACATACAGTGCTATTATAATCATAACAGTACATACACATATACACATACAGTGCTATTATAATCATAACAGCACATACACACATACAGTGCTATTATAATCATAACAGTACATACACACATACAGTGCTATTATAATCATAACAGTACATATACACATACAGTGCTATTATAATCATAACAGCACATACACATATACACATACAGTGCTATTATAATCATAACAGCACATACACATATACATATGTTTCTCAGATTATTACAATAGCTCATTTTTAGCACATGTTATCAAAATAGAGGTTGTTGGTTTCTGTTTCAGTGACATTCAGACTGTCACTTTCCTACTGAATGGTTGGTCATAACTAAACACTTGGGTCTTTAATTATTAGTTATTGACTCCCAAACACACTCAGTGTCTGTCTCAGTCTCTGCCTCAGTGTCTGTCTCAGTGTCTGCCTCAGTGTCTGTCTCAGTGTCTGTCTCAGTGTCTGCCTCAGTGTCTGCCTCAGTGTCTGTCTCAGTGTCTGCCTCAGTGTCTGCCTCAGTGTCTGTCTCAGTGTCTGTCTCAGTGTCTGTCTCAGTGTCTATCTCAGTCTCTGTCTCAGTGTCTGTCTCAGTGTCTGTCTCAGTGTCTGCCTCAGTGTCTGCCTCAGTGTCTGCCTCAGTGTCTGCCTCAGCGTCTACCTCAGCGTCTGTCTCAGTCTCTGCCTCAGTGTCTGCCTCAGCGTCTACCTCAGCGTCTGTCTCAGTGTCTGCCTCAGTGTCTGCCTCAGCGTCTACCTCAGTGTCTGCCTCAGTGTCTGCCTCAGTGTCTGCCTCAGCGTCTACCTCAGCGTCTGTCTCAGTCTCTGCCTCAGTGTCTGTCTCAGTGTCTGTCTCAGTGTCTGTCTCAGTGTCTGTCTCAGTGTCTGCCTCAGTGTCTGTCTCAGTGTCTGTCTCAGTGTCTGCCTCAGTGTCTGTCTCAGTGTCTGTCTCAGTGTCTGTCTCAGTGTCTGTCTCAGTGTCTGTCTCAGTCTCTGTCTCAGTCTCTGCCTCAGTGTCTGTCTCAGTGTCTGTCTCAGTGTCTGCCTCAGTGTCTGCCTCAGTGTCTGCCTCAGTGTCTGTCTCAGTCTCTGCCTCAGTGTCTGTCTCAGTGTCTGTCTCAGTCTCTGTCTCAGTCTCTGCCTCAGTGTCTGTCTCAGTGTCTGCCTCAGTGTCTGTCTCAGTGTCTGCCTCAGTGTCTGTCTCAGTCTCTGCCTCAGTGTCTGTCTCAGTCTCTGCCTCAGTGTCTGTCTCAGTGTCTGCCTCAGTGTCTGTCTCAGTGTCTGTCTCAGTGTCTGTCTCAGTGTCTGTCTCAGTGTCTGTCTCAGTGTCTGCCTCAGTGTCTGCCTCAGTGTCTGCCTCAGTGTCTGCCTCAGTGTCTGCCTCAGTGTCTGCCTCAGTGTCTGTCTCAGTGTCTGCCTCACTTTGACAGGACCCATACAATCTGACTGCATGGATCCATCTCACTACTCTGTCTGTCCCTCTGATGTTTCTGTAGATGACAGTTGTGTCACAGACTTCAGAAGCAGCAGCGCCACCTTTAGTCCCAAACGAGAGATACTTCCCTCATCTGTTTCTGTCAAGGCCATATCTGCAATATATCTGTCCAAGACAGCAGCTGCAGACTCAAAGGTTAGTGCTCTTCTTTTTTGATCTTGTTATCCATTTACACTGATTTAGTGACATCTGCTGGTCAGCAATAGCAATGATTAATGGAGAAATACATTTTTACACAAAAAGTTTGTTCAAACTGTTGCGAAGTTGTTTAGTTGTTTTCTTTACATATCTACCAACCCAAGACAAGTCAGTAGTAAAATAATAGAAAACACCAAGGCAGATATGTGATTAAAGCCACAGTGGCTATTATAAAACTGTAGTAAACAGGGGAAGACTTTGTATTATTCTATGACTTATCAACCTGACAATGATATTTTACTTTCAGGCTCCAGATTCATCATCTCCAGGCAAGAAAGGGGGCAAACCATCTAAGGTATTCTGTCAGTTTTCTGCTACACAACAACTCTAAGAGTTAGCATGGAAGTGTATGGGTTTTGCTGTGTTTGTTTGGCTGACAGTCTTACACTTGTTATGTTTGAGGGGATAATATGAAATAGTAATTATATATTTTTCTACAACCATATAATCACATCAATAACTATAATTATATAATTATAACTTTTATGAATTCAGGTCACAATAATGGGCCATATTCTTCAACCAATATTAAGAAGAAATTCGTTCTTAAAACCCACTTACGCAGTTTCCACAAAGATTCTGACATTCACCAATGTTTACTTCTCTGTAATTTGTTCTTAGGAACATTAATCTCTGCGTTTTCATCAATTGTACAGTGCTTTAAATATTATGAAAAATAGCATTATGAATAATATTCAATTATTTCAAATATTTGCATATATTTAACACTTTTCTGTGGATGGCACACCCGAGATTGCGGGCACACCCGAGATGCCGGGCACACCCAAGATGGCGGGCACACCCGAGATGGCGGGCACACCCGAGATGGCGGGCACACCCGAGATGGCGGTCATTCTGATTATGTCCCGATGTGCTGGTCCAGCTCAGTAAGGACAGTGCAAGCCTTTCCCCATCCTGTGGTCAGCATCTCTCGTTTGTGTTTGGCAATACTTTTTTTGCCTCTAACTTCATGTCAAACCATTTCTTTTTCATGTCATCAGTGGTGCGCCCTTCCCCTGACACAGCGTTCACAGAACGAGTGATTAAATCCCATTCATCCTTGTATTTGATTTTGCAACCACTGACGCCCGGCAGTTTAATGCCTTTTTATGGGAAATACTGGGGCGTTTACCTATGCTAATTAGGAACAACGGACACGCGCTTTCAATTTAAGAAGACGTTGTATTCATTATTATAGGAACGTAGGTACGAACAATTATGCAATTTAAGAACCAGTCGTGAATTTGAGTAAGACTTTTCTTAGGACCTTTCTTAGGAACAAATTTAAGAATTAACATTGGGAAACATTGAAGAATATGGCCCAAGGTTTACTGTGTAACTGTTCGAGTTATTCAAATGTTGGAAGTTAAGCTAACAAATATTTTGATTTCCGCTAACAATACAGAATGTTTTTCAGTTCAGCTAATAGAATGTGATTTGGTTTGTGGAAGACTCTTTGCAAAGGAACGTCCGACATAGGTAATGTGTGAAAATACTGTATTACAGTTCTTCAGCATGAGTAATGGAAACTGAACATGGACAGCCCTTTACGCACGTTTGGAATTCCCTCAATGACCGAATCAATTAAAAAATATCCCATTTTGCTTTCCATTTAAGATGGCTGAGGATGGCCAGAAGATTAGAGATGGTGCATCCAGTACATCTACAGGAGCACAGCCCATTCAGGAGAAAACGTCCCATCTCCACCAAGCAGCTTCCACTCCCTTATCCAAAGAGGCACTCTCGGTTATGTACCAACAGCGGCAGAAAGTTGAGCTGCGGAGGTTGATGAAACACACCCACCCAGAGCTGAGGAGCTTAGATGGTGTGGTAGACCAGGAGCTGGCTGAGGTGCTGTCCTCAGAAACCCAGCCAACCGCTCCCGACACTGGATATGAGGGCGAGGTTCTGTCCAGACGGTGGATATTTGAGAATTGTGTACAGAGAAACAGAAAGGATCTCCATGCTTCTAAAATGTCAGTTTTGGAGGTGGCTGGAGAAAGAGATGGATCTGAGGCTGGAGAAAGAGATGGATCTGAGGCTGGAGAAAGAGATGGATCTGAGGATGGAGAAAGAGATGGATCTGAGGCTGGAGAAAGAGATGGATCTGAGGCTGGAGAAAGAGATGGATCTGAGGCTGGAGAAAAAGTTGGACGGGAGGCTGGTTCAGGGTTGGGAACTGGGATTGAAATTGGAGTTTGTGGAGATGTGAAGAGAACATCTCTTCTGTTTGAGGAGCCATGGGAGGATGATGACCACCAGGAGGGGAGAGTTCCAACAACCACAGAACATGAGGAGAAACCTGGTGCTGATTGTGAGGAGAACATGGACAGGGTGGATGTCCAGTCTGCTAGAAGGTTGTTTGAAAGCCAGCATGTTAACACCGTAAGGACCAACCAAGATGGCCTTGTGAACCAGAACAAAGTCATTGTGTTAGAGGATGAAAAAGGGGCAGTTCAGAAAAGGAAACAAGCCTTTGAGAAGAAGTGTAAGAGAGTTCAGAGAGAGAACAAAAGTGTTTGTTACAAAAATCTTTATGTGATGTCTCAATCTGAGACAGAAAGTCTGCGTGTCAGTGCAAATGTAGACCCTGAGACTAGAGAGGACCTGCCATGGCATGAAGGTGTCTCCAAAGTCAAACAAGTATTTGAGAGGAAGTCACAGATTGCTCCAAAAGCCAATGTTTGCAGTGAAACAAGCCCTAAATGTCCAATGTATCAGGCTACGTCTTTATGCAAAATAAATCCTTTTAGAACAATAAACATAACTGGCGATCCCTCATATCTGGCTGAACCAAAGCCCCAGAATACCACATCATCTTCAGGGAACCCTGGCCCAGACAGAAGAATCCAGGAGGATAAACATGTCAGGAACAGAGCTCAGCTGTTTGAGTTGACGCTGTTCGATCAGATTAACCACCAGAACAGAGAGGAGAGTAAGATGATGACAGAGAGCATTAACAACACTCTAATCTCCCTCTATCACTTCAGCGCCATCCACTCACATGGATCCATCATTGAGGCTAGCGAGACAGGAAATGGTAAACGGGCCAGCTATAGGCTGACTACCGGTCTGGGACCACAGGTGGAACCGGACCAGGTGGCTGAGGGCGGGGTTAGAAACTTCATACTGCAACTGTTGCCCCGAGGAACCTTGAAACCTCAGTTGGTTTACCTAAAGGAGGATGTGCAAGGCAACATAGAGGTAACCACGGTGACAGTACCTGCCCATCAGGTACACCTTGCTTCAAACAAAGACAAAGAGTTCAGGACGGCCTGCGTTGCCCAGCTCATAGAGGACATCCTGTGTCAGGACACCTCTTTGCATAAAGGAGTACTTATTCAGGAGGACACCCAGGGGAGGAGTGAGGTGACCGTATACTCTCTGTTCCAACACACTCACAGGGAGGTGGAGAGGTATTGTCCTCCACAGGGACCATGGTTGGAGACCAATGTCCCAGACATGGCTGCTGAAAGCCCAAAGCCTCAAACTGTGACTGCTGAAGTGGGTAGATGTGATGTGAAGTCAAGAATTAACTGTCTCCAGGCCAGGAGTCAGGATTACACAATACCAACCACCTACAAACATGATGTCAAAGGAAATGTCATGTTATTCAAGAGCTGTATTGAGAAAGGAGATCTGGATTATTTGAAGGCACTTCAGGTTCAACAAGAAGAGGAACAACATGCAAAACAGACTGATATGGTCACAAGCATCTCCACAGAACCAAAACCAGATCATCTTCAACCACAACAAACAGACGAACAGAATTATTCAGAAACAGTCCCAGTAGATGTGAAGAAACTGATGATGATCTTAGTCCAACAAAAAGAGATGACTGATAGTGTCATTATCCATTCTTCCATGATGTTTCCAGAACAAACTGACCACGGTGCGGTATCCGTGGAGAGCAAGGTCTCTCCCGAATGTGACATCAGCACAGGAATACACTCAACAGGGTGGGTGAACAACCAGAGCTTAAGGGAGATGCTAAAACGTGATTCTGAGGTGTTAGCAAAAACCCATGGAACTAATGTAGCATCTCAGGACACATTTGTTTACTCGGAACCACTGGAAGATCAAATGAACCTTCGGGCTGATTTAGTCAAGGCGGTGGATGAGGATGATGAAATCTCCAACTTGCAGGCTGCCCTCTATACTCTTCAACAGGCCACCATAGAAGCCAAGGCTCTGCAGCAGGTGGCGCTAAAGAGGCAGGTTAAAGCCGTTCAACATGTGGTTCAAGAAAAACAGCAACTCACTAGACAGACTAACCATTCAGAAAATCAAGGACAACCAATCTCTTTGAAGAGCACTGGACTTAGGACAGAGGAGCCTTCTGTAACATTACAGATCCAGCAGCAAACCTCTGTACCAACATCTGTTCAAAAGACTTCCACAGCCCACTCCAGTATCTTAGAAGAGGAAGAGGCTAGCTGTGTTACCACAGCTTCTGAAAAACTACAAAACCCAGAAACATGGAGCGTGGAAGGCCAAGAGAACACTGAGGTGGTCGAGAAAACAAATCCTATTGCAGCAATGAAGCCTTTACAGATGAGTTCACCAGAGCAACACTACAAAAAGGAGGCAATGGGAGGTCAACTTCAGTCAGCACTTGATTCTCTGGAGAGGACAAGTGGCGTTAACATCAGTCAGGGAGATTTTAAGGCTGCTATGATCTACAGGAAAACTGGGAAGTCAAAATCTCAAAGCCATAAGAGAAAGACTGATGTGGCGTCTGTCTCTCAACATAGTAAAGTAAAGAGTGAGTTTCTGGCTGATGCAAAACCTTCCTCTTCATTTAAAACAAGTGAAGGACGAGGCACCACAGTGAGCACCAGTGTCACAGAACCTGAGAACAGCACTAAAACAAAAATCCAGCAGACCTTCATGCAAAACAAGGTGACCTACTATTCCTTTGGCCCCTCAGAAGAAAAAACGGATCCGTGCCACAAGCAAGAAAAGGCTAGCTGTGCTGCCACAGGTTCTGAAGAACTACAAAACCCAGAGGCTAGCTGTGCTTCCACAGGTTCTGAAGAACTACAAAACCCAGAGGCTAGCTGTGCTGCCACAGGTTCTGAAGAACTACAAAACCCAGAGGCTAGCTGTGCTGCCACAGGTTCTGAAGAACTACAAAACCCAGAGGCTAGCTGTGCTGCCACAGGTTCTGAAGAACTACAAAACCCAGAGGCTAACTGTGCTGCCACAGATTCTGAAGAACTACAAAACCCAGAAGTCATGACCATGGAGGAAATAGAGGGCACTGAGGTGCTCCAGAAAGGATATCCTATGGCCGCAATGAAGACATTACAGAGTACCTCACCAGCGCAGCAACCCAAAAAAGAGGAGACCACGAGTGGTCATCTACAGGCAGCACTCCAATCTCTGGAAAAGACTAGCAGTGTTAATGTCAGTCAAGGAAACTTTAAGGCTGCTATGATTTACAGGAACTCTGGAAAGTCTAAATCTCTAAACCATAAAAAGAAAGCTGATGTGGGGCTAGTTTCTCAACACAGTGAGGGAATGCATGAGTCTTTAAGTGAAGCTAAACCAATGGTAACAATGAGTGAAGAACATCAAGTGCACACAGAGGAACATCCCAGTCCAGCCCAAACTAGAGAAAAACCTACAGAACACCCAAACCCAGATCAAACGACAAATATCCTTGTTGAACCACCAAGCCAAGATCAAAGCATACATATCCTCGTTGAACCACCAAGCCAAGATCAAAACACAAAAACACCCACAACAGATTCTACTGTAAAACAACAACCTAAGACTGTCTCTAAAAATCTGGCACCTTCAAAGAAAAAAAAAAAGCATCTTGGTCCCAAACCAACTGTTCCTCCTAAACCAGCATTTAACCAGATCAATACAGATGCATGTCATGTGACAGAAAGCAGAGCTTATCTGTCAACAGAGAATACGATACCCACTGGTGAAAGACATACCATTTCTATGAACTGAAAGAACTAAACAAAGAACTACTAAAGGAATCAGCTGAAAGTCAACCAAAAGTATCAACCAAATGTAAACGGAAAAAATTGACCAAATTTCAATCAAAAGACTCAAACAAATATCAACTTGAGTCCACCAAATGTCAAACAATTGAATTGTCCATATACCAGGCAAAGGAATCAACTAAAAGTCAACCAAATGAATCTTCTCAGCCTTTCATAATCAAACAAATGACTTATGCAGACGCTCTTTGCAGAGGGTCACAAAGTGATGCTGTTATAGATGTACAACAGATTCAGCTAGCCTCTGATCGGCCAGCTGGGAGCTCAGCAGAAGCTGTGGTCACTCAACACACTGGTGATTTAACTGAACACACTGGTGATACAACTCAACACACTGCTGATACAACTGAACACACTGGTGATACAACTGAACACACTGGTGATACAACTGAACAGACTGGTGATACAACTGAACAGACTGGTGATACAACTGAACACACTGGTGATACAACTGAACACACTGGTGATACAACTGAACAGACTGGTAATACAACTCAACACACTGGTGATACAACTGAACACACTGGTGATACAACTGAACACACTGGTGATACAACTCAACACACTGGTGATACAACTGAACACACTGGTGATACAACTGAACAGACTGGTAATACAACTGAACACACTGGTGATACAACTGAACACACTGGTGATACAACTGAACAGACTGGTGATACAACTGAACACACTGGTGATACAACTGAACAGACTGGTGATACAACTGAACACACTGCTGATACAACTGAACAGACTGGTAATACAACTCAACACACTGGTGATGCAACTCAACACACTGGTGATGCAACTCAACACACTGGTGATGCAACTCAACACACTGGTGATACAACTCAACACACTGGTGATACAACTCAACACACTGGTGATACAACTCAACACACTGGTGATACAACTCAACACACTGGTGATACAACTCAACACACTGGTGATACAACTCAACACACTGGTGATGCAACTCAACACACTGGTGATTCATCACAACACATTGATAACACAACCCAACTTAATGAAGAAGTAACTTTAAACCAGACAGTCCAAGGTTTAGAGGTCATTGCTCAGATACTTAGATGTCCCAGCTCTAACTCTGTGATAGAGAGCACCACCACGTCACCACAGAAGAGTACTAGAATTGTGCAAGTAGCTGGACCCCAAAGTGGGCCAGAGGACACTGAGGAGAAGATCAGTGAAGACTTTATAGAGTATCGAGCATTACTTCAGAACTTTGGAGGGAAGAAGGGGACTGGAGGAACAAATGAATATTCTCAGAAGCCTAAAAGAGTGAGGGTGGCCAAGTGTGAATTTAAGAATAGTTGTAATGCGCTTATACATTTTGATTTGGGCCAGCAATCCAGCTCCGCTGCCAAGCCTCAACAAAGCATCAGACCAAAGAGACAAATACAGGAACACGACACAATACAAAACAAAGTGGTAATGAGGAAGAAGAAAGTCAAGGCGAAACCTGAGATGGAAGGCGAGCGTCGCCAGAGGCTCTCGGTCCACATGGATGAGGTCATCAGGGGCAACGTCACTACGGCCATGGAGATCTACGACAACCTAAAGAAGCAGGATGAGTTGAAGCAGATACTTAATCTGGTGGAAGAAGTGGAGGAGGACACCAGCCAGGTCAACGTTAGGGCTCTCAGGAACATCTATGAGAACGTACCAGAGTGGGTTATTGTTCCAAGGGACAAGAAACGACATAAACCGCAGACCAAGTTGGATCAAAAGATTGAGTGGTCTGGAAAGTCAACAGACAGCACAGAGACACAGTCCTACATGGAGAGTGTTGAGAAGATTGAGTGGTCTGGAAAGTCAACAGACAGCACAGAGACACAGTCCTCCATGGAGAGTGTTGAGAAGATTGAGTGGTCTGGAAAGTCAACAGACAGCACAGAGACACAGTCCTCCATGGAGAGTGTTGAGAAGATTGAGTGGTCTGGAAAGTCAACAGACAGCACAGAGACACAGTCCTACATGGCTCATGTTTTTGGGGATCTGGAGAGAGCCAGCAAGGAGATAATGAACTTAAAATAGCAGACGTTGGCCAGACTGATGGACATAGAAGAGGCTATAAAGAAGGCTTTGTACTCCGTCTCCACTCTGAAATCAGACTCTGACATTGCAGGTCTGTCTTGCCTGTTGAAAGAGTCCCTACAGGTCACATCAGGTCAACCCCAAAACTTCCAGACCAAAAGCAACATCAGCACCAACACCATTGGCTCATCCTGTAGAGCCATGCCATCCCAGACCACAAATGTCTCTCCCACCACAAACACACAAAGAGACTCAGAGAGAAAACCCCAGAGCAGTCCTCCATCAGCAGTCAGGCAGAAGTCTGCAGGCAGACCTGACCCACATGAGTCCCTGCAGCTTCCATTGTGTTCAACCTGCAGCAAGAGTCCCCTGAATCAGAGACAGCAGATCAGTGTGCTCCAGGGAAAGACCGCTCCAGACGGGAGTGGGGTCATTGGAACTAAGACTGTTAGTGAAAACTATGAGAAAACACATGTGTCTGGCAACACAGTGTATTCCACAAAGACTTCCATGGTGGTGACAACTCAGCCAGACACTGTGGTCTGTACCAGGGCTCAGGTAGTAACCAGCAGTCCAGACACTGTGGTCTGTACCAGGGCTCAGGTGGTAACCAGCAGTCCAGACACTGTGGTCTGTACCAGGGCTCAGGTAGTAACCAGCAGTCCAGACACTGTGGTCTGTCCCAGGGCTCAGGTGGTAACCAGCAGTCCAGACACTGTGGTCTGTACCAGGGCTCAGGTGGTAACCAGCAGTCCAGACACTGTGGTCTGTCCCAGGGCTCAGGTAGTAACCAGCAGTCCAGACACTGTGGTCTGTACCAGGGCTCAGGTGGTAACCAGCAGTCCAGACACTGTGGTCTGTCCCAGGGCTCAGGTAGTAACCAGCAGTCCAGACACTGTGGTCTGTCCCAGGGCTCAGGTAGTAACCAGCAGTCCAGACACTGTGGTCTGTACCAGGGCTCAGGTGGTAACCAGCAGTCCAGACACTGTGGTCTGTACCAGGGCTCAGGTAGTAACCAGCAGTCCAGACACTGTGGTCTGTCCCAGGGCTCAGGTAGTAACCAGCAGTCCAGACACTGTGGTCTGTACCAGGGCTCAGGTGGTAACCAGCAGTCCAGACACTGTGGTCTGTACCAGGGCTCAGGTGGTAACCAGCAGTCCAGACACTGTGGTCTGTACCAGGGCTCAGGTGGTAACCAGCAGTCCAGACACTGTGGTCTGTACCAGGGCTCAGGTGGTAACCAGCAGTCCAGACACTGTGGTCTGTACCAGGGCTCAGGTAGTAACCAGCAGTCCAGACACTGTGGTCTGTACCAGGGCTCAGGTAGTAACCAGCAGTCCAGACACTGTGGTCTGTACCAGGGCTCAGGTAGTAACCAGCAGTCCAGACACTGTGGTCTGTCCCAGGGCTCAGGTAGTAACCAGCAGTCCAGACACTGTGGTCTGTACCAGGGCTCAGGTAGTAACCAGCAGTCCAGACACTGTGGTCTGTACCAGGGCTCAGGTGGTAACCAGCAGTCCAGACACTGTGGTCTGTACCAGGTCTCAGGTGGTAACCAGCAGTCCAGACACTGTGGTCTGTACCAGGGCTCAGGTAGTAACCAGCAGTCCAGACACTGTGGTCTGTACCAGGGCTCAGGTAGTAACCAGCAGTCCAGACACTGTGGTCTGTCCCAGGGCTCAGGTAGTAACCAGCAGTCCAGACACTGTGGTCTGTACCAGGGCTCAGGTAGTAACCAGCAGTCCAGACACTGTGGTCTGTACCAGGGCTCAGGTAGTAACCAGCAGTCCAGACACTGTGGTCTGTACCAGGGCTCAGGTAGTAACCAGCAGTCCAGACACTGTGGTCTGTCCCAGGGCTCAGGTGGTAACCAGCAGTCCAGACACTGTGGTCTGTACCAGGGCTCAGGTAGTAACCAGCAGTCCAGACACTGTGGTCTGTCCCAGGGCTCAGGTGGTAACCAGCAGTCCAGACACTGTGGTCTGTCCCAGGGCTCAGGTGGTAACCAGCAGTCCAGACACTGTGGTCTGTCCCAGGGCTCAGGTGGTAACCAGCAGTCCAGACACTGTGGTCTGTCCCAGGGCTCAGGTGGTAACCAGCAGTCCAGACACTGTGGTCTGTACCAGGGCTCAGGTAGTAACCAGCAGTCCAGACACTGTGGTCTGTACCAGGGCTCAGGTAGTAACCAGCAGTCCAGACACTGTGGTCTGTACCAGGGCTCAGGTAGTAACCAGCAGTCCAGACACTGTGGTCTGTACCAGGGCTCAGGTAGTAACCAGCAGTCCAGACACTGTGGTCTGTACCAGGTCTCAGGTAGTAACCAGCAGTCCAGACACTGTGGTCTCTACCAGGGCTCAGGTAGTAACCAGCAGTCCAGACACTGTGGTCTGTACCAGGGCTCAGGTAGTTACCAGCAGTCCAGACACTGTGGTCTGTCCCAGGGCTCAGGTAGTAACCAGCAGTCCAGACACTGTGGTCTGTCCCAGGGCTCAGGTAGTAACCAGCAGTCCAGACACTGTGGTCTGTCCCAGGGCTCAGGTAGTAACCAGCAGTCCAGACACTGTGGTCTGTACCAGGGCTCAGGTAGTAACCAGCAGTCCAGACACTGTGGTCTGTCCCAGGGCTCAGGTGGTAACCAGCAGTCCAGACACTGTGGTCTGTACCAGGGCTCAGGTGGTAACCAGCAGTCCAGACACTGTGGTCTGTACCAGGGCTCAGGTGGTAACCAGCAGTCCAGACACTGTGGTCTGTACCAGGGCTCAGGTAGTAACCAGCAGTCCAGACACTGTGGTCTGTACCAGGGCTCAGGTAGTAACCAGCAGTCCAGACACTGTGGTCTGTACCAGGGCTCAGGTGGTAACCAGCAGTCCAGACACTGTGGTCTGTACCAGGGCTCAGGTAGTAACCAGCAGTCCAGACACTGTGGTCTGTACCAGGGCTCAGGTAGTAACCAGCAGTCCAGACACTGTGGTCTGTACCAGGGCTCAGGTAGTAACCAGCAGTCCAGACACTGTGGTCTGTACCAGGGCTCAGGTAGTAACCAGCAGTCCAGACACTGTGGTCTGTCCCAGGGCTCAGGTAGTAACCAGCAGTCCAGACACTGTGGTCTGTCCCAGGGCTCAGGTGGTAACCAGCAGTCCAGACACTGTGGTCTGTACCAGGGCTCAGGTAGTAACCAGCAGTCCAGACACTGTGGTCTGTACCAGGGCTCAGGTGGTAACCAGCAGTCCAGACACTGTGGTCTGTACCAGGGCTCAGGTAGTAACCAGCAGTCCAGACACTGTGGTCTGTCCCAGGGCTCAGGTGGTAACCAGCAGTCCAGACACTGTGGTCTGTACCAGGGCTCAGGTAGTAACCAGCAGTCCAGACACTGTGGTCTGTCCCAGGGCTCAGGTGGTAACCAGCAGTCCAGACACTGTGGTCTGTCCCAGGGCTCAGGTAGTAACCAGCAGTCCAGACACTGTGGTCTGTACCAGGGCTCAGGTGGTAACCAGCAGTCCAGACACTGTGGTCTGTACCAGGGCTCAGGTAGTAACCAGCAGTCCAGACACTGTGGTCTGTACCAGGGCTCAGGTGGTAACCAGCAGTCCAGACACTGTGGTCTGTACCAGGGCTCAGGTAGTAACCAGCAGTCCAGACACTGTGGTCTGTCCCAGGGCTCAGGTAGTAACCAGCAGTCCAGACACTGTGGTCTGTACCAGGGCTCAGGTAGTAACCAGCAGTCCAGACACTGTGGTCTGTACCAGGGCTCAGGTAGTAACCAGCAGTCCAGATCAATAAATGTTCCCCGCTTTTATAAAATGCTGCCTATGTATTATGTTGTAAGTTACTTTGTTTTGCTGAATCACAATAGTTTAAATGGGCTATACACATATTCCCACATGCGTTGTTAGATTGTGTTTGACTTGTGTTGAACTATTAAAAGTGTGGGATTTAAATAAATATGTTTTCTTACTTGGATGGAATTTAAATAAATATTGGTCTATCATCTTACTTTGTCACTAGCTTTCTTTACATATCATATTTGTATCATCAGAACAGATCACACCAACCAACTCAGTCTAATTGGTTGTAACCAACACAAACAGGCCCTGTTTAAATGCCAGGCTATGTCTGCTTATGTGATAGTAATGTTCTGTTTATCTAAAGGGGATTATTTAATAGTAATGTTCTGTTTATCTAAACTAAAGGGGATTATTTGATAGTAATGTTCTGTTTATCTAAAGGGGATTATTTAATAGTAATGTTCTGTTTATCTAAACTAAAGGGGATTATTTAATAGTAATGTTCTGTTTATCTAAATACCAGTGTTTCAGTCCTTCTGGGGTCAGTACGAAAATGTATGCACTCACAAAAAAAACAGAAACAACAGTCTATTCAGTAAAATGTACTTTATTGTTACAGAAAAACAATTTCCAAAGTCATTGCTGATTCAAGATCTCCGTGCGGTGTCTTTTATGGTTTTGTGAATGAAAGGATTTCAGTAAAATATGATTTATGATCTGTCAATCGATGGCCACTAACAGAAACATTACTGATAAACATAACTGATAAACATTATACTGATAAACATTACTGATAAACATTACTGATAAACATTACTTATAAACATTATTCATAAACATTACTGATAAACATTACTGATAAACATTACTGATAAACATTATTGATAAACATTACTGATAAACATTACTGATAAACATTACTGATAAACATTACTGATAAACATTATTGATAAACATTATTCATAAACATTACTGATAAACATTACTGATAAACATTACTGATAAACATTATTGATAAACATTACTGATAAACATTATTGATAAACATTATTGATAAACATTACTGATAAACATTACTGATAAACATTACTGATAAACATTACTGATAAACATTACTGATAAACATTACTGATAAACATTACTGATAAACATTATTGATAAACATTACTGATAAACATTATTCATAAACATTATACTGATAAACATTATACTGATAAACATTACTGATAAACATTACTGATAAACATTACTGATAAACATTACTGATAAACATTAGATTGATCATCTCCATCTGTGTCCCTCTAGTTCCTGACCTGCAAACAAGAAACATGCTTCTCCTGTCTGAAGCCAGTTTATCCAATGGAGAAAATGACAGCAGATAAGTTCATTTTTCACAGGAACTGTTTCTGCTGCAAGCACTGTCAGATGAAGCTCAGGTGAGGGATTTTAAACTCATCAAACTCAGGAATATTTATTTTCTATTAAATGTCTGCATTGGTTACTTGCTGTTCATTGAATAAATGTGGAAGTATTGTAGTTGACAGTGTGTGTTGTGTAGTTGACAGTGTGTGTTGTGTAGTTGACAGTGTGTGTTGTGTAGTTGACAGTGTGTGTTGTGTAGTTGACAGTGTGTGTTGTGTAGTTGACAGTGTGTGTTGTGTAGTTGACAATGTGTGTTGTGTAGTTGACAGTGTGTGTTGTGTAGTTGACAGTGTGTGTTGTGTAGTTGACAGTGTGTGTTGTGTAGTTGACAGTGTGTGTTGTGTAGTTGACAGTGTGTGTTGTCTAGTTGACAGTGTGTGTTGTCTAGTTGACAGTGTGTGTTGTAGTTGACAGTGTGTGTTGTGTAGTTGACAGTGTGTGTTGTGTAGTTGACAGTGTGTGTGTTGTGTAGTTGACAGTGTGTGTTGTGTAGTTGACAGTGTGTGTTGTGTAGTTGACAGTGTGTGTTGTGTAGTTGACAGTGTGTGTTGTGTAGTTGACGTGTTGTGTAGTTGACAGTGTGTGTTGTGTAGTTGACAGTGTGTGTTGTGTAGTTGACGTGTTGTGTAGTTGACAGTGTGTGTTGTGTAGTTGACCATGTGTGTTGTGTAGTTGACCGTGTTGTGTAGTTGACCGTGTTGTGTTGTGTAGTTGACCGTGTTGTGTTGTGTAGTTGACCGTGTTGTGTAGTTGACCGTGTTGTGTAGTTGACCGTGTTGTGTAGTTGACCGTGTTGTGTTGTGTAGTTGACCGTGTTGTGTTGTGTAGTTGACCGTGTTGTGTTGTGTAGTTGACCGTGTTGTGTTGTGTGC
Organism: Dallia pectoralis; assembly: GCA_029465975.1. Lineage (NCBI taxonomy): Eukaryota > Metazoa > Chordata > Actinopteri > Esociformes > Umbridae > Dallia > Dallia pectoralis. The sequence goes on from CM055733.1 coordinate 25,924,170, forward strand.
AGCTTGACCAACTATACTCCGTTATCTGGGGAGTTCTACTGCCTGTCCCACTACCAGCAGCTGTTCAGGAGAACGGGGAACTATGATGAGGGTTTTGGCCACACCCAACACAAGAACCGATGGCTGCAAAGGACCAATTACAGGCCAGATGCTAACAGCTCTGATGTCATTTAGACCGCTCTGATTGGTGAGTTGAGTGAGCAAATACAAGTTTGAGTCGAACAGACTTTGGAATTAATAACATAAATGAATAACATTTGATGGTGAGTAATGTTTTAATGAGTAATGTTTTAATGAGTAGTAATGTTTAAATGAGTAATGTTGTTATGAGTAATGTTTTTATGAGTAATGTTTTAATGAGTAGTAATGTTTTATGAGTAATGTTTTAATGAGTAGTAATGTTTAAATGAGTAATGTTATGAGTAATGTTTTAATGAGTAATGTTTTAATGAGTAGTAATGTTTTAATGAGTAGTAATGTTTAAATGAGTAATGTTGTTATGGGTAATGTGTTTATGAATAATGTTTTAATGAGTAGTAATGTTTAAATGAGTAATGTTGTTATGAGTAATGTGTTTATGAATAATGTTTTAATGAGTAGTAATGTTTTAATGAGTAATGTTTTAATGAGTAACGTTTTAATGAGTAATGTTTTAATGAGTACTGTTTTCTGTGCTTTCAGCTGATGTGGGGGTGACTAAGAGGACACTGTGATCCACAGCATATTTGGGGCAGTTATACACCTGCTATGATGTGTCTTCTGTCTGGAACACTGTTTGAGTCACATGACAATAATCTGAATCAAATTACTTTGCTGAACAAAAACTGAAATTTATCATAATAGAATGATTTCTGAGACAAACTCTTTACTCACAATGATATGAAATATTATACTTACAGTAGATATAAAAAGTCAACATACCCCTGGCCTTTGTGGTATTTGCAATATGAAAAATGAGACTAAGATAAATCATGTCAGAACCTTTTCCACCTTTAATGATTCCTACAACATGAAGTTCTAGATACATTATTGTGAACAGATGGCAGGATTCAGAAAATCTACATATTTGAACTTTTATGTGTATTTTTATTAAGAAGTGTTTACCTGAATTGAAATATTTTATTGTGATATAATTTATACAGGTCACGGTGTGTCAGTGATTTTTTTTAAATAAAAAATGAATCAATCAAATTTATGATGTGAATAAGATTTTCTTCAGTGTATTTGGTAAATATCAACACAATTACAAAAAAACAATATGTGAAGTGCAATGAAAGTATACATTAAAAGTAATAAATTACATTTTTGTGGAACATGTTTCGTCAGTTTGTTTCTTCTTGAAATGTGTGATTCCATTTTCAAGATTCAACTGCTCAGAGGTTCTAGAATAAAGAAGAGTAATAAATATAAGTATTAAATATAAGTATAGGAACCCCCCCACACACACACACACACACACACACACACACACACACACACACACACACACACACACACACACACACACACACACACACACAGTATAACACTCACTCTGTATGTTGGCCCTGTAGCTCTGCATGGTCCTGTAGCTCCGTATTGAGTGTTTCAGGGAGCAGGAAGCACAGTGCTCCCCCCAGAAACGGCAGGCTACCATATATCACCATGGGGATGGTAAAGTGATACACCTCCAGTAGCCTGATGAGAGGGGCCAGAATCCCACCCACACGGGCACACATGGAGTTCAGACCCACTCCGTTCTGTCTGGAACATCACACAGAGTGAATCACAGATATATGAAAGCTTTGGGTCTGTGTTTGAGTGTCTGGCCAGTGTGTTTCAGTAATGCGTCTTCTTACCTCACCTCAGTGGGGTAAAGCTCAGCTGTGTTTCAGTAATGTGTCTCCTTACCTCACCACAGTGGGGTAAAGCTCAGCTGTGTTTCAGTAATGTGTCTCCTTACCTCACCACAGTGGGGTAAAGCTCAGCTGTGTTTCAGTAATGTGTCTCCTTACCTCACCACAGTGGGGTAAAGCTCAGCTGTGTTTCAGTAATGTGTCTCCTTACCTCACAACAGTGGGGTAAAGCTCAGCTGTGTGTTTCAGTAATGTGTCTTCTTACCTCACCACAGTGGGGTAAAGCTCAGCTGTGTTTCAGTAATGTGTCTCCTTACCTCACCACAGTGGGGTAAAGCTCAGCTGTGTTTCAGTAATGTGTCTCCTTACCTCACCACAGTGGGGTAAAGCTCAGCTGTGTTTCAGTAATGTGTCTCCTTACCTCACCACAGTGGGGTAAAGCTCAGCTGTGTTTCAGTAATGTGTCTTCTTACCTCACCACAGTGGGGTAAAGCTCAGCTGTGTTTCAGTAATGTGTCTCCTTACCTCACCACAGTGGGGTAAAGCTCAGCTGTGTTTCAGTAATGTGTCTCCTTACCTCACCACAGTGGGGTAAAGCTCAGCTGTGTGTTTCAGTAATGTGTCTTCTTACCTCACCACAGTGGGGTAAAGCTCAGCTGTGTTTCAGTAATGTGTCTCCTTACCTCACCACAGTGGGGTAAAGCTCAGCTGTGTGTTTCAGTAATGTGTCTTCTTACCTCACCACAGTGGGGTAAAGCTCAGCTGTGTTTCAGTAATGTGTCTTCTTACCTCACCACGGTCGGGTAAAGCTCAGCTGTGTGTTTCAGTAATGTGTCTTCTTACCTCACCACAGTGGGGTAAAGCTCAGCTGTGTGTTTCAATAATGTGTCTTCTTACCTCACCACAGTGGGGTAAAGCTCAGCTGTGTTTCAGTAATGTGTCTCCTTACCTCACCACAGTGGGGTAAAGCTCAGCTGTGTGTTTCAGTAATGTGTCTTCTTACCTCACCACAGTGGGGTAAAGCTCAGCTGTGTGTTTCAGTAATGTGTCTTCTTACCTCACCACGGTCGGGTAAAGCTCAGCTGTGTGTTTCAGTAATGTGTCTTCTTACCTCACCACGGTCGGGTAAAGCTCAGCTGTGTGTTTCAGTAATGTGTCTCCTTACCTCACCACAGTGGGGTAAAGCTCAGCTGTGTTTCAGTAATGTGTCTTCTTACCTCACCACAGTGGGGTAAAGCTCAGCTGTGTTTCAGTAATGTGTCTTCTTACCTCACCACAGTGGGGTAAAGCTCAGCTGTGTTTCAGTAATGTGTCTTCTTACCTCACCACAGTGGGGTAAAGCTCAGCTGTGTGTTTCAGTAATGTGTCTTCTTACCTCACCACAGTGGGGTAAAGCTCAGCTGTGTTTCAGTAATGTGTCTTCTTACCTCACCACGGTCGGGTAAAGCTCAGCTGTGTAAACATACACGATGGTGAAGGAGGAAGCCAGAGCAAACTTTCCCACAACTGCAATGACAGTCGTCACAACCGGCAGATCTGAGGGAAACCCAGAATCAGATGTTTTTGAATGACACTTTAACACTTTAAAACGAGAACATATAGTCGAGAGAATGCTATTTAAAAATCAATTTTCACCACTTTACCCTCAGGAACCGCTAGAATAAGGAGACAGGCAGCCCCTCCGATAAACAGGGACACGGCTTGACAGATTCGCCGGCCGTAGTGCTCTATCAGGGGCAGAGAGCACATCCTGGCTGGCAGTTCAGCCATGCCAAAGATCAGCTGCGTCAGATAGATGTCCAGACCAAAGTTACCCACGTTCAGACTCACCCCATAATAAACCAGACTGATTACAAACCTGAGGGGAGAGGAATGTGTTCAGAAACCTGATGTCCAAATATATCTAGTGAGACTGAAATAGCAGGTCATTACAAAATGATGAAACAAACCAGATGTAGCTCAAAGTGAGGACACGTTTACATTATGTTACATTTAAAAATGATGAAACAAACCAGATGTAGCTCAAAGTGAGAGCACGTTTTCTCAGGTACTGGATCCTAAAGAGGTCCAACATGCTGCCTGACTTGGTCAACCGCTCCTCACCCAGCTACCAAAAGACAGAGTATGGGTTAGGACAGGTAGAGGGAGTGGTTAGGACAGGTAGAGGGAGGGGTTAGGGTTAGGACAGGTAGAGGGAGGGGTTAGGGTTAGGACAGGTAGAGGGAGGGGTTAGGGTTAGGACAGGTAGAGGGAGGGGTTAGGATAGGTAGAGGGAGGGGTTAGGGTTAGGACAGGAAGAGGGAGGGGTTAGGGTTAGGACAGGTAGAGGGAGGGGTTAGGGTTAGGACAGGTAGAGGGAGGGGTTAGGGTTAGGACAGGTAGAGGGAGGGGTTAGGGTTAGGACAGGTAGAGGGAGGGGTTAGGGTTAGAGGGAGGGGTTAGGGTTAGGACAGGTAGAGGGAGGGGTTAGGGTTAGGACAGGTAGAGGGAGGGGTTAGGGTTAGGACAGGTAGAGGGAGGGGTTAGGGTTAGGACAGGTAGAGGGAGGGGTTAGGGTTAGGACAGGTAGAGGGAGGGGTTAGGGTTAGGACAGGTAGAGGGAGGGGTTAGGGTTAGGACAGGTAGAGGGAGGGGTTAGGGTTAGGACAGGTAGAGGGAGGGGTTAGGGTTAGGACAGGTAGAGGGAGGGGTTAGGGTTAGGACAGGTAGAGGGAGGGGTTAGGATAGGTAGAGGGAGGGGTTAGGGTTAGGACAGGTAGAGGGAGGGGTTAGGGTTAGGACAGGTAGAGGGAGGGGTTAGGGTTAGGACAAGTAGAGGGAGGGGTTAGGGTTAGGACAGGTAGAGGGAGGGGTTAGGGTTAGGACAGGTAGAGGGAGGGGTTAGGGTTAGGACAGGTAGAGGGAGGGGTTAGGGTTAGGACAGGTAGAGGGAGGGGTTAGGGTTAGAGGGAGGGGTTAGGGTTAGGACAGGTAGAGGGAGGGGTTAGGGTTAGGACAGGTAGAGGGAGGGGTTAGGGTTAGGACAGGTAGAGGGAGGGGTTAGGGTTAGGACAGGTAGAGGGAGGGGTTAGGGTTAGGACAGGTAGAGGGAGGGGTTAGGGTTAGGACAGGTAGAGGGAGGGGTTAGGGTTAGGACAGGTAGAGGGAGGGGTTAGGGTTAGGACAGGTAGAGGGAGGGGTTAGGGTTAGGACAGGTAGAGGGAGGGGTTAGGGTTAGGACTAGTAGAGGGAGGGGTTAGGGTTAGGACAGGTAGAGGGAGGGGTTAGGGTTACGACAGGTAGAGGGAGGGGTTAGGGTTACGACAGGTAGAGGGAGGGGTTAGGGTTAGGACAGGTAGAGGGAGGGGTTAGGGTTACGAGAGGTAGAGGGAGGGGTTAGGGTTAGGACAGGTAGAGGGAGGGGTTAGGGTTACGAGAGGTAGAGGGAGGGGTTAGGGTTAGGACAGGTAGAGGGAGGGGTTAGGGTTAGGACAGGTAGAGGGAGGGGTTAGGGTTAGGACAGGTAGAGGGAGGGGTAAGGGTTAGGACAGGTAGAGGGAGGGGTTAGGGTTAGGACAAGTAGAGGGAGGGGTTAGGGTTAGGACAGGTAGAGGGAGGGGTTAGGGTTAGGACAGGTAGAGGGAGGGGTTAGGGTTAGGACAAGTAGAGGGAGGGGTTAGGGTTAGGACAGGTAGAGGGAGGGGTTAGGGTTAGGACAGGTAGAGGGAGGGGTTAGGGTTAGGACAGGTAGAGGGAGGGGTTAGGGTTAGGACAGGTAGAGGGAGGGGTTAGGACAGGTAGAGGGAGGGGTTAGGGTTAGGACAGGTAGAGGGAGGGGTTAGGGTTAGGACAGGTAGAGGGAGGGGTTAGGGTTAGGACAGGTAGAGGGAGGGGTTAGGGTTAGGACAGGTAGAGGGAGGGGTTAGGGTTAGGACAAGTAGAGGGAGGGGTTAGGGTTAGGACAGGTAGAGGGAGGGGTTAGGGTTACGACAGGTAGAGGGAGGGGTTAGGGTTAGGACAGGTAGAGGGAGGGGTTAGGGTTAGGACAGGTAGAGGGAGGGGTTAGGGTTAGGGTAAAGGCCTGAATAACCTTATCCAGCAGGGCCTCAGGGACCTCTGTTCCGTTGACCTTAGCTGCTCTGCGGATCTCCTGACGAGCCTCATCCATACGGCCCTGGGTCATTAGCCAGCGAGCCGACTCTGGGAGAATCCTGATGTACAGATCAGAGGTTAGAGGTCAAGGGATCAAACCCTAGTCAGGATGAGGAGACAAGGATGAAGTCAGGATGAGGAGACAGGGATGAAGTCAGGATGAGGAGACAGGGATGAAGTCAGGATGAGGAGACAGGGATGAAGTCAGGATGAGGATACAGGGATGAAGTCAGGATGAGGAGACAGGGATGAAGTCAGGATGAGGATACAGGGATGAAGTCAGGATGAGGAGACAGGGATGAAGTCAGGATGAGGATACAGGGATGAAGTCAGGATGAGGATACAAGAATGAAGGTCAAAGGTTAAAGTTTAGTATGTACCAGTAAAAGACCCCAAGGATCAGTACAGGACTGGAGAGGACCAGCTGTAGAGTTCTCCAGGTTCTGACTCCATAGGCGACCCCTGATAACAGAATCAGTCCAATGGCATAGAAGCAGTGGGAGAAGATGGTGAACAGCGCCCGTTTGTTATTACCAGTCCATTCAGCACCTGAGTGGAGGTCAAGGGTTATAGGTCAGAGGTGAACAGCGCCCGTTTGTTATTACCAGTCCATTCAGCACCTGAGTGAAGGTCAAGGGTTATAGGTCAGAGGTGAACAGCGCCCGTTTGTTATTACCAGTCCATTCAGCACCTGAGTGGAGGTCAAGGGTTATAGGTCAGAGGTGAACAGCGCCCGTTTGTTATTACCAGTCCATTCAGCACCTGAGTGGAGGTCAAGGGTTATAGGTCACAGGTGAACAGCGCCCTTTTGTTATTACCAGTCCATTCAGCACCTGAGTGGAGGTCAAGGGTTATAGGTTACAGGTGAACAAAGCCTGTCTGTGGTAACTAGCTGCCTCAACGTCTAGGTAGAGATTAATATGTTAAACTTGGCTGTTCAACTCTGGTGCTGGAGTTGTTTTTGCTTCTCCCTTGTCATCCTCTCCTGTGTTACTAGGGCTTAATCATCCTCTCCTGTGTTACTAGGGCTTAATCATCCTCTCCTGTGTTACCAGGGCTTAATCATCCTCTCCTGTGTTACCAGGGCTTAATCATCCTCTCCTGTGTTACCAGGGCTTAATCATCCTCTCCTGTGTTACCAGGGCTTAATCATCCTCTCCTGTGTTACCAGGGCTTAATCATCCTCTCCTGTGTTACCAGGGCTTAATCATGCTCTCCTGTGTTACCAGGGCTTAATCATCCTCTCCTGTGTTACCAGGGCTTAATCATCCTCTCCTGTGTTACTAGGGCTTAATCATCCTCTCCTGTGTTACCAGGGCTTAATCATCCTCTCCTGTGTTACCAGGGCTTAATCATCCTCTCCTGTGTTACCAGGGCTTAATCATCCTCTCCTGTGTTACCAGGGCTTAATCATCCTCTCCTGTGTTACCAGGGCTTAATCATCCTCTCCTGTGTTACTAGGGCTTAATCATCCTCTCCTGTGTTACTAGGGCTTAATCATCCTCTCCTGTGTTACCAGGGCTTAATCATCCTCTCCTGTGTTACCAGGGCTTAATCATCCTCTCCTGTGTTACCAGGGCTTAATCATCCTCTCCTGTGTTACCAGGGCTTAATCATCCTCTCCTGTGTTACCAGGGCTTAATCATCCTCTCCTGTGTTACCAGGGCTTAATCATGCTCTCCTGTGTTACCAGGGCTTAATCATCCTCTCCTGTGTTACCAGGGCTTAATCATCCTCTCCTGTGTTACTAGGGCTTAATCATCCTCTCCTGTGTTACTAGGGCTTAATCATCCTCTCCTGTGTTACCAGGGCTTAATCATCCTCTCCTGTGTTACCAGGGCTTAATCATCCTCTCCTGTGTTACTAGGGCTTAATCATCCTCTCCTGTGTTACTAGGGCTTAATCATCCTCTCCTGTGTTACTAGGGCTTAATCATCCTCTCCTGTGTTACTAGGGCTTAATCATCCTCTCCTGTGTTACCAGGGCTTAATCATCCTCTCCTGTGTTACTAGGGCTTAATCATCCTCTCCTGTGTTACCAGGGCTTAATCATCCTCTCCTGTGTTACCAGGGCTTAATCATCCTCTCCTGTGTTACCAGGGTTTATGGTATGACTTCCGTACCCACCTAAGACATATGTGTTGATAGTAACGCCAGCCAGGGAGGCGCCCACTACGAATCTGAAGGCGATGTACACATATATGTTGGGAGAGAAAGCAGCAGCCACTCCAAACAGCAGCTGAAGAACCAGAGAGAGAAGCACCGCAAAACGCCGACCATACCTGAGAAGAAAAGGTCATGATAAACTACCTGAGAAGAAAAGGTCATGATAAACTACCTGAGAAGAAGAGGTCATGATAAACTACCTGAGAAGAAAAGGTCATGATAAACTACCTGAGAAGAAAAGGTCATGATAAACTACCTGAGAAGAAGAGGTCATGATAAACTACCTGAGAAGAAAAGGTCATGATAAACTACCTGAGAAGAAGAGGTCATGATAAACTACCTGAGAAGAAAAGGTCATGATAAACTACCAGAGAAGAAGAGGTCATGATAAACTACCTGAGAAGAAAAGGTCATGATAAACTACCTGAGAAGAAAAGGTCATGATAAACTACCTGAGAAGAAGAGGTCATGATAAACTACCTGAGAAGAAAAGGTCATGATAAACTACCTGAGAAGAAGAGGTCATGATAAACTACCTGAGAAGAAGAGGTCATGATAAACTACCTGAGAAGAAAAGGTCATGATAAACTACCTGAGAAGAAAAGGTCATGATAAACTACCTGAGAAAAAGAGGTCATGATAAACTACCTGAGAAGAAGAGGTCATGATAAACTACCTGAGAAGAAAAGGTCATGATAAACTACCTGAGAAGAAAAGGTCATGATAAACTACCTGAGAAGAAAAGGTCATGATAAACTACCTGAGAAGAAAAGGTCATGATAAACTACCTGAGAAGAAGAGGTCATGATAAACTACCTGAGAAGAAAAGGTCATGATAAACTACCTGAGAAGAAGGGGTCATGATAAACTACCTGAGAAGAAGAGGTCATGATAAACTACCTGAGAAGAAGGGGTCATGATAAACTACCTGAGAAGAAGAGGTCATGATAAACTACCTGAGAAGAAAAGGTCATGATAAACTACCTGAGAAGAAGAGGTCATGATAAACTACCTGAGAAGAAAAGGTCATGATAAACTACCTGAGAAGAAGAGGTCATGATAAACTACCTGAGAAGAAGAGGTCATGATAAACTACCTGAGAAGAAAAGGTCATGATAAACTACCTGAGAAGAAGAGGTCATGATAAACTACCTGAGAAGAAAAGGTCATGATAAACTACCTGAGAAGAAAAGGTCATGATAAACTACCTGAGAAGAAGAGGTCATGATAAACTACCTGAGAAGAAAAGGTCATGATAAACTACCTGAGAAGAAGAGGTCATGATAAACTACCTGAGAAGAAGAGGTCATGATAAACTACCTGAGAAGAAAAGGTCATGATAAACTACCTGAGAAGAAAAGGTCATGATAAACTACCTGAGAAAAAGAGGTCATGATAAACTACCTGAGAAGAAGAGGTCATGATAAACTACCTGAGAAGAAAAGGTCATGATAAACTACCTGAGAAGAAAAGGTCATGATAAACTACCTGAGAAGAAAAGGTCGTGATAAACTACCTGAGAAGAAGAGGTCATGATAAACTACCTGAGAAGAAGAGGTCATGATAAACTACCTGAGAAGAAAAGGTCATGATAAACTACCTGAGAAGAAGGGGTCATGATAAACTACCTGAGAAGAAGAGGTCATGATAAACTACCTGAGAAGAAAAGGTCATGATAAACTACCTGAAGAAAAGGTCATGATAAACTACCTGAGAAAAAGAGGTCATGATAAACTACCTGAGAAGAAGAGGTCATGATAAACTACCTGAGAAGAAAAGGTCATGATAAACTACCTGAGAAGAAAAGGTCATGATAAACTACCTGAGAAAAAGAGGTCATGATAAACTACCTGAGAAGAAGAGGTCATGATAAACTACCTGAGAAGAAAAGGTCATGATAAACTACCTGAGAAGAAAAGGTCATGATAAACTACCTGAGAAGAAAAGGTCATGATAAACTACCTGAGAAGAAGAGGTCATGATAAACTACCTGAGAAGAAGAGGTCATGATAAACTACCTGAGAAGAAAAGGTCATGATAAACTACCTGAGAAGAAGGGGTCATGATAAACTACCTGAGAAGAAGAGGTCATGATAAACTACCTGAGAAGAAGGGGTCATGATAAACTACCTGAGAAGAAGAGGTCATGATAAACTACCTGAGAAGAAAAGGTCATGATAAACTACCTGAGAAGAAGGGGTCATGATAAACTACCTGGAGGACAGCTGACCGCAAGTTCACACTTAACCTTTGACCTCCAACAGGTCATGTGGCTGTAATGCCCGTATTGATATCAGTGATATTAGTTATAATACATTCCCTTTAATGAACACGGTGATGAAACGAGATCTCCTACAACCACAGGGATGTTTAGCATTAGTGATCGTCACCATGGAAACAGTGAGTGCTGCTGGACATACCTGTCCGCCATTGGCCCAAACACCAGGGCACCAATCAGAAGCCCCGCCATGTAGATGGACTGGGACGCCTCGTTTAAACTGCTGTTGTGACACACAAGGTCAAACTATAGAGAGAAGGTGGGGTTACAGTGCAAGGGGAAGTTACAGGTAAGTACTTATAACTGCGGGAGGGGTTAAAACAAGGAGGTGGGGTTACAGTGCAAGGGGAAGTTACAGGTAAGTACTTATAACTGGGAGGAGGGGTTAAAACAAGGAGGTGGGGTTACAGTGCAAGGGGAAGTTACAGGTAAGTACTTATAACTGCGGGAGGGGTTAAAACAAGGAGGTGGGGTTACAGTGCAAGGGGAAGTTACAGGTAAGTACTTATAACTGCGGGAGGGGTTAAAACAAGGAGGTGGAGTTGCAGTGCAAGGTGAAGTTACAGGTAAGTACTTATAACTGCGGGAGGGGTTAAAACAAGGAGGTGGAGTTACAAGTTACAGGTAAGTACTTATAACTGCGGGAGGGGTTAAAACAAGGAGGTGGGTTGCAGTGCAAGGTGAAGTTACAGGTAAGTACTTATAACTGCGGGAGGGGTTAAAACAAGGAGGTGGGGTTACAGTGCAAGGTGAAGTTACAGGTAAGTACTTATAACTGGGGGAGGGGTTAAAACAAGGAGGTGGGGTTACAGTGCAAGGTGAAGTTACAGGTAAGTACTTATAACTGCGGGAGGGGTTAAAACAAGGAGGTGGGGTTACAGTGCAAGGTGAAGTTACAGGTAAGTACTTATAACTGCGGGAGGGGTTAAAACAAGGGGGTTACAGTGCAAGGTGAAGTTACAGGTAAGTACTTAAACTGCAAGGAGTGTACTTATAACTGGGGGTTAAAACAAGGAGGTGGGGTTACAGTGCAAGGTGAAGTTACAGGTAAGTACTTATAACTGCGGGAGGGGTTAAAACAAGGAGGTGGGGTTACAGTGCAAGGTGAAGTTACAGGTAAGTACTTATAACTGCGGGAGGGGTTAAAACAAGGAGGTGGGGTTACAGTGCAAGGTGAAGTTACAGGTAAGTACTTATAACTGGGGAGGGGTTAAAACAAGGAGGTGGGGTTACAGTGCAAGGTGAAGTTACAGGTAAGTACTTATAACTGCGGGAGGGGTTAAAACAAGGAGGTGGGTTACAGTGCAAGGTGAAGTTACAGGTAAGTACTTATAACTGGGAGGAGGGGTAAAACAAGGAGGTGGAGGTTACAGTGCAAGGTGAAGTTACAGGTAAGTACTTATAACTGGGAGGAGGGGTTAAAACAAGGAGGTGGGGTTACAGTGCAAGGTGAAGTTACAGGTAAGTACTTATAACTGGGGAGGGGTTAAAACAAGGAGGTGGAGTTACAGTGCAAGGTGAAGTTACAGGTAAGTACTTATAACTGGGAGGAGGGGTTAAAACAAGGAGGTGGGTTACAGTGCAAGGTGAAGTGAAGGGAGGAGGGGTTAAAACAAGGAGGTGGAGTTACAGTGCAAGGTGAAGTTACAGGTAAGTACTTATAACTGGGAGGGGTTAAAACAAGGAGGTGGAGTTACAGTGCAAGGTGGTAAGTTACAGGTAAGTACTTAAACTGGAGTTACAGTGCAAGGTGAAGTTACAGGTAAAATAACAAAAACAAGGAGGTGGAGTTACAGTGCAAGGTGAAGTTACAGGTAAGTACTTATAACTGGGAGGAGGGGTTAAAACAAGGAGGTGGAGTTACAGTGCAAGGTGAAGTTACAGGTAAGTACTTATAACTGGGAGGAGGGGTTAAAACAAGGAGGTGGAGTTACAGTGCAAGGTGAAGTTACAGGTAAGTACTTATAACTGGGAGGAGGGGTTAAAACAAGGAGGTGGGTTACAGTGCAAGGTGAAGTTACAGGTAAGTACTTATAACTGGGGGAGGGGTTAAAACAAGGAGGTGGGGTTACAGTGCAAGGTGAAGTTACAGGTAAGTACTTATAACTGGGAGGAGGGGTTAAAACAAGGAGGTGGGGTTACAGTGCAAGGTGAAGTTACAGGTAAGTACTTATAACTGCGGGAGGGGTTAAAACAAGGAGGTGGAGTTACAGTGCAAGGTGAAGTTACAGGTAAGTAGGGAGGAAAACAAGGGGTGGAGTTAAAACAAGGGAGGTGGAGGTTACAGTGCAAGGTGAAGTTACAGGTAAGTACTTATAACTGGGAGGAGGGGTTAAAACAAGGAGGTGGGGTTACAGTGCAAGGTGAAGTTACAGGTAAGTACTTATAACTGCGGGAGGGGTTAAAACAAGGAGGTGGGGTTACAGTGCAAGGTGAGGTGGGGTTAGTGCAAGGTTACAGGTAAGTACTTATAACTGGGAGGGGTTAAAACAAGGAGGTGGGGTTAAGTGCAAGGTGAAGTTACAGGTAAGTACTTATAACTGGGGGAGGGGTTAAAACAAGGAGGTGGGGTTACAGTGCAAGGTGAAGTTACAGGTAAGTACTTATAACTGCGGGAGGGGTTAAAACAAGGAGGTGGAGTTGCAGTGCAAGGTGAAGTTACAGGTAAGTACTTATAACTGGGAGGAGGGGTTAAAACAAGGAGGTGGGGTTACAGTGCTTATAACTGGGAGGAGGGGTTAAAACAAGGAGGTGGAGTTACAGTGCAAGGTGAAGTTACATGTAAGTACTTATAACTGGGAGGAGGGGTTAAAACAAGGAGGTGGAGTTACAGTGCAAGGTGAAGTTACAGGTAAGTACTTATAACTGGGAGGATAGGTTAAAACAAGGAGGTGGGGTTACAGTGCAAGGTGAAGTTACAGGTAAGTACTTATAACTGGGAGGAGGGGTTAAAACAAGGAGGTGGAGTTACAGTGCAAGGTGAAGTTACAGGTAAGTACTTATAACTGGGAGGAGGGGTTAAAACAACGAGGTGGGGTTACATCTAACAGAATTTTGTCAACAGCCCTTAAGAGTCCAGTTGTGCCGTAAAGGGACTGATAGGGTTCAAACTTCAGACACGTCCAAGTGATATCTGAAACCTCTAATCTTATCATTAGCACACCCTCCACAGAGACATTGCTGTATGCCAAGACAGAAGACAAGGGAGTTAGCAGTCATGTTATATTATCTCCAGATGATCCAACAGTCATGTTATATTATCTCCAGATGATCCTACAGTCATGTTATATTAACTCCAAATGATCCTACAGTCATGTTATATTAACTCCAGATGATCCAACAGTCATGTTATATTAACTCCAGATGATCCTACAGTCATGTTATATTATTCTCCAGATGATCCAACAGTCATGTTATATTAACTCCAGAGGATCCTACAGTCATGTTATATTATCTCCAGATGATCCTACAGTCATGTTATATTATCTCCAGATGATCCTACAGTCATGTTATATTAACTCCAGAGGATCCTACAGTCATGTTATATTATTCTCCAGATGATCCAACAGTCATGTTATATTAACTCAAGATGATCCTACAGTCATGTTATATTATCTCCAGATGATCCTACAGTCATGTTATATTAACTCCAGAGGATCCTACAGTCATGTTATATTATTCTCCAGATGATCCAACAGTCATGTTATATTAACTCAAGATGATCCTACAGTCATGTTATATTAACTCCAGATGATCCAACAGTCATGTTATATTATCTCCAGATGATCCAACAGTCATGTTATATTAACTCCAGGTGATCCTACAGTCATGTTATATTATTCTCCAGATGATCCTACAGTCATGTTATATTAACTCCAAATGATCAAACAGTCATGTTATATTACCTCCAGATGATCCTACAGTCATGTTATATTAACTCCAGATGATCCAACAGTCATGTTATATTAAATCCAAATGATCCAACAGTCATGTTATATTAACTCCAGAGGATCCTACAGTCATGTTATATTAACTCCAGGTGATCCAACAGTCATGTTATATTAACTCCAGATGATCCTACAATCATGTTATATTAACTCCAGAGGATCCTAAAGTCATGTTGTATTATTCTCCAGATGATCCAACAGTCATGTTATATTAACTCCAGATGATCCAACAGTCATGTTATATTATTCTCCAGATGATCCTACAATCATGTTATATTAACTCCAGATGATCCTGCAGTCATGTTATATTAACTCCAGATGATCCTGCAGTCATGTTATATTAACTCCAGATGATCCAACAGTCATGTTATATTAACTCCAGATGATCCTACAGTCATGTTATATTAACTCCAGAGGATCCTAAAGTCATGTTATATTATTCTCCAGATGATCCAACAGTCATGTTATATTAACTCCAGATGATCCTACAGTCATGTTATATTATTCTCCAGATGATCCAACAGTCATGTTATATTATCTCCAGATGATCCTACAGTCATGTTATATTATTCTCCAGATGATCCAACAGTCATGTTATATTATCTCCAGATGATCCTACAGTCATGTTATATTATCTCCAGATGATCCTACAGTCATGTTATATTATCTCCAGATGATCCTACAGTCATGTTATATTAACTCCAAATGATCCAACAGTAATGTTATATTATCTCCAGATGATCCTACAGTCATGTAATATTATCTCCAGATGATCCTACAGGCATGTTATATTATCTCCAGATGATCCAACAGTCATGTTATATAATTCTCCAGATGATCCTACAGTCATGTCATATTAACTCCAAATGATCCTACAGTCATGTTATATTAACTCCAGATGATCCAACAGTCATGTTATATTAACTCCAGAGGATCCAACAGTCATGTTATATTAACTCCAGAGGATCCTACAGTCATGTTATATTAACTCCAAATGATCCAACAGTCATGTTATATTATCTCCAGATGATCCTACAGGCATGTTATATTATCTCCAGATGATCCAACAGTCATGTTATATAATTCTCCAGATGATCCTACAGTCATGTCATATTAACTCCAAATGATCCTACAGTCATGTTATATTAACTCCAGATGATCCTACAGTCATGTTATATTAACTCCAAATGATCCTACAGTCATGTTATATTAACTCCAGATGATCCAACAGTCATGTTATATTAACTCCAGAGGATCCAACAGTCATGTTATATTAACTCCAGAGGATCCTACAGTCATGTTATATTAACTCCAGATGACCCAACAGTCATGTTATATTAACTCCAGATGATCCTACAGTCATGTTATATTAACTCCAGATGATCCAACAGTCATGTTATATTAACTCCAGAGGATCCTACAGTCATGTTATATTAACTCCAAATGATCCAACAGTCATGTTATATTATCTCCAGATGATCCTACAGTCATGTTATATTAACTCCAGATGATCCAACAGTCTTGTTATATTATTCTCCAGATGATCCTACAGTCATGTTATATTAACTCCAGATGATCCTACAGTCATGTTATATTAACTCCAGATGATCCAACAGTCATGTTATATTAACTCCAGATGATCCTACAGTCATGTTATATTAACTCCAGAGGATCCTAAAGTCATGTTATATTATTCTCCAGATGATCCAACAGTCATGTTATATTAACTCCAGATGATTCTACAGTCATGTTATATTATCTCCAGATAAACCTACAGTCATGCTATATTATCTCCAGATGATCCAACAGTGATGTTATATTAACTCCAGATGATCCTACAGTCATGTTATATTATTCTCCCGATGACCATAAAGTCATGTTTTATTAACTCCAAATGATCCAACAGTCATGTTATATTAACTCCAGATTATCCTACAGTCATGTTATATTATCTCCAGATGATCCTACAGTCATGTTATATTAACTCCAAATGATCCAACAGTCATGTTATATTATCTCCAGATGATCCTACAGTCATGTTATATTATCTCCAGAGGATCCTACAGTCATGTTATATTATCTCCAGATGATCCAACAGTTATATTAACTCCAGATGATCCTACAGTCATGTTATATTATTCTCCAGATGATCCTACAGTCATGTTATATTAACTCCAAATGATCCAACAGTCATGTTATATTAACTCCAGATGATCCAACAGTCATGTTATATTAACTCCAGATGATCCTACAGTCATGTTATATTAACTCCAGAGGATCCTACAGTCATGTTATATTATTCTCCAGATGATCCAACAGTCATGTTATATTAACTCCAGATGATCCTACAGTCATGTTATATTAACTCCAGATGATCCAACAGTCATGTTATATTAACTCCAAATGATCCTACAGTCATGTTATATTATTCTCCAGATGATCCTACAGTCATGTTATATTATCTCCAGATGATCCTACAGTCATGTTATATTATTCTCCAGATGATCCTACAGTCATGTTATATTAACTTCAAATGATCCAACAGTCATGTTATATTAACTCCAGATGATCCTACAGTCATGTTATATTAACTTCAAATGATCCAACAGTCATGTTATATTAACTCCAGATGATCCTACAGTCATGTTATATAATTCTCCAGATGATCCTACAGTCATGTTATATTATCTCCAGATGATCCTACAGTCATGTTATATTAACTCCAGATGATCCTACAGTCATGTAATATTAACTCCAGATGATCCAACAGTCATGTTATATTAACTCCAGATGATCCTACAGTCATGTTATATTAACTCCAGATGATCCAACAGTCATGTTATATTAAATACAGAGGATCCAACAGTCATGTTATATTAACTCCAGAGGATCCTACAGTCATGTTATATTAACTCCAGATGATCCAACAGTCATGTTATATTAACTCCAGATGATCCTACAGTCATGTTATATTAACTCCAGAGGATCCTAAAGTCATGTTATATTATTCTCCAGATGATCCAACAGTCATGTTATATTATTCTCCAGATGATCCTACAGTCATGTAATATTATCTCCAGATGATCCTACAGTCATGCTATATTATCTCCAGATGATCCAACAGTCATGTTATATTATCTCCAAATGATCCAACAGTCATGTTATATTATCTCCAGATGATCCTACAGTCATGTTATATTATCTCCAGATGATCCTACAGTCATGTTATATTATTCTCCAGATGATCCAACAGTCATGTTATATTAACTCCAGATGATCCTACAGTCATGTTATATTAACTCCAGTTGATCCTACAGTCATGTTATATTAACTCCAAATGATCCTACAGTCATGTTATATTAACTCCAACTGATCCTACAGTCATGTTATATTAACTCCAAATGATCCTACAGTCATGTTATATTAACTCCAAATGATCCTACAGTCATGTTATATTAACTCCAAATGATCCTACAGTCATGTTATATTAACTCCAACTGATCCTACAGTCATGTTATATTAACTCCAACTGATCCTACAGTCATGTTATATTAACTCCAAATGATCCTACAGTCATGTTATATTAACTCCAAATGATCCTACAGTCATGTTATATTAACTCCAGATGATCCTTATGGAACGCCATTTGCGTCAATATTAAATAGATAAATACAGCTGTGAAATAATAAATATAGCTATGAAATTAGGCAATAATTACATAAATAAGTGTAAATATAAATGGATGAATCACTTCATATGTAAAGAAATAGGTTTTATTTAAAATTATGTTTTCCATAAGACAACATTTATTTATTTCGAGGGACTTGTATTTCACAATTCCAAATGTATTCATTTGAAGGCACTCCTTTTTCATAATGACACGTTTTTCATAAGACATTTTTTATTTATTACAGTGGACTGTTATTTTGAAATTTCCCATGTATTTATTTCAAGGCAGTCCTTTTTCATAATGCCATATTTATTTCATAATGACACATTCCATTATTCAAATGAATGGGGCTTGGCCATATCACAGCTTCAGACCAAAGCAATAGCAGTTTGTGTGCGGACCTTATGGAGACCTTGGTATTCTTCGAGATACAATGCTTACTTTAGCAGATCAAATTGATCAACTAAGTGTATCTGCGGATACTATTTTGTCCCATATTGAATACTTGTGAAATACTCGGGCGGATAAGTGCTCTTCAAGACATATATTGTTAAATTGCTTGAGACTGATTGAGCACCGTATTCGTGTGGAAGATGTCCAACGAACTTCAAGCTCAGGTGCGGGTCGCCCATCTGGATATGCCCAGGCGATATGCTCGCTACTATTGTGTTGTCTGGTCCAGAGCCATAGAGAGAAAGAGTTGCGACACTCGCATTCGGCACCGTTGTAATGCTTTTTGGCGCCCACTTCCGGGTTATGGAGCTTCCAATAGTTCCAAACACGCCATTCTACTCCATTCATTTACATTGGCATCGAGTAACTTTTGAGGTATGTTGATCGAGTTCCTAAATGTTTTAAATTGTAATCTGTCTATATTTTATCAGAGGCCCAATTGTAACGTGTGGGCGGGGTTTAGATGACTTCCAAGAAGACGGGTCTCCATTGGTCAGCCGGATTTCGAGCAGTAGATCCACAAACAATATCAGGGTTTCTGTATCAATAAGGCTCTGATAATCCAACATGTCCATAATTAGTCTCACATTGTTGTGAATATGTCTACCTTTAATAAAGGCTGACTGAGATTCGTCTATTAACTTGTCCAAGACACTTTTTACTCATATACCAAAGCTAGTAATTTATAATCATTACAAAGTAGAGTTATAGGTCTCCAATTATCGAATAATAATAAGTCTTTATTGGGTTTGGGCAACAAAGTTATCAGACCAGTTTTCATTGTTGGGGATAACTGACCATTTTAATACAGTCGAGATATGCGTTGAATAGTAAATGTTTTATATCTGTCCAAAAAGTCTTAAAAATTTCTATAGATAAACCATCAATACCCGGTGATTTACCATTTTTCATTTGTTTTAAAGCAGTTTCAATTTCTGGTAATGTAATGTGTCTTCATCTGTTAATTTAGTTACATTACCATTAACACTTTTTATAAAGGCATCACAATCGTCACTCTGAAATTTTTTCATATATAAGTTACTATAAAATGTACATACTTCCTCTGTTTTTTTTTTGTCTTGAATAATATTTCCATTTTGGTTTAATTTTGTTATACATTTTTTGTTTGCCTCCGTTTTTCAAGGCTATAAAAAAATGATGAGTTTTTTCCCCCCTGCTCAATCCATTTGGCTTTTGATCTTACAAAGGCACCTTTTGCCTTCTCCAAGTATATATTATCTAATCCGTTTTGCAGCGTGTGTAACTCTTGAGTCTCTTCTACAGTTATGTTAGGTTTATCACATAATAAACTTATCTTTTCAACTATTTCCTTTTGTTTACGTTTACGGTTGTCGGCTATTTTTTTTCCATCTTCAATAGCTTGTTCGAAATTTAAACCACTCCCATTTACTTATATCTGACAAATCCATATCATTAGTTTCGAGACATATTCTTCTAACCTGGTTACAAAATACTTCATTTAGCAACAAGGTATTGTTCATTTTCCAAATATTGTTTGATTTATATTCTTGTTTGACTACTGAGAGTGACAGACAAATAAGACAATGATCCGTGAGAGGAGATGATTGAATATCACATTTTGGTAAAAGATTAGTAATATTTGGAGATACAAGCCAATAATCTAACCTTGAGCATAGGTTAATATCTGCTGGGCTGATCCATGTAAATTTTAACATCATATTCCTATTGAGACCTGTTATTATACCCGTATACATTGATCAAAATCATTTTAAAGTCAAATATTTCCACCACAGCCATTATCCAGTGACCTGCTTCATCACTTTTATAATCAATCATTTTCCCTGTAAACCTAAAAAATAGAATCATCACTCCTGCAGAATGAGAGGTTCCATGTGAATACACAATTTGTCTCCCCATTGTTGCTTCCAAAATGTTTCATCGTCCTTGTTAGAATGCGTCTCTTGTAACAAAATAACGTTAGCTTTGACTTCCTTACAAAATAGAAAAATGGCCTTACGCTTAATATTATTCTTTAAACCTCGAACATTTAACAAACTAAAACCAATAGACATACAAATCACACAAAATACACGCTCTTAAATGCGCTTAGAAAATTGGGTTTGAGGCAGGAATGAACAATCTGTCCTAGATTTCAACTTTGACATTAACAGTAACAGTCCCCTTAATCAAGCTCTCTCAATTTAGGTGATGACACTATACTTATCCTGTGGAAGGTGCATCCACTCTTTTTCCGTCTATAATAGCGTATCCTTCCTTCAAGTAAGCTTTCTTCCCGTTACGTCTGGCCTCCTGTACCGTTGGATACAGCTTGGCCCGAGCTTCACGATCTTCTTTTGACCAGTCCTGTCTGAACTGCACATGCATTTCCTTGCACACTCTGGCCTCCCTCGACCTCGAATCTCGTCCCTCGTCGTCCGCATGCCAAACTGCATGATGATCGGTCGTGGTCTCATGTTGAAGGCGGGATCATCTTTTTTCCCAGACGATGGACAGTATCAACCTTGTCTCTTATTTTTTCCACTGACAACGGAATCATTCTTGTGAGAATACCGATCACCGCTTCCCTGGTATCCTCGTTTTCCTTCTCCGGTAGCCCGATCAATTTGAGATTCCATCGTCTTCCGTAACGCTCGATTTCCCGGCTTCTTTCCTTCATCTCCTTGTTTTCTTTTGTCCATTCTACCCACTTGTGCTTTGAGTTGAATTATTTCATTTTTATTTTCTGTAACCACTTTTTCGTTATTCTGAATGCGCTGTTCAAACTTTTCAAACTTTTTTTCGAACACATCCAGTCTTTCCTCAAATCTTTGTGACAAAGCGTGAATAGTATTGTATATGCTTCACATGCTTACCTCTCTTGAATCCTCTCTCTTCTTCATTTTCTTTGGAAGTGGACTCTGTAATGGAGTGTGTTCGCTCAGAATTTTTGCCATCTGCATCTCTTCTTCAATACCTTTGTCAAAACAAACCTCACGCATTTCGTTCATGCTGTAGTCATGTTCAATGAGGCTAGCTTGGTCCTGAGTGTTAGCCATTTTTTCCGAGTGTATTATTTTGTATGTCTTTTCAAAAAAGTTGTCACACACTAATCTTTTCAGGGTGTTGACTATCTTACAATGTTAAGAGGGGTGACTGTTTTAAAAAACTAACAGTTTTAAGTGTCCAAATCACTTTTTCTGTCGGACCCTGCAACTTTAACACCTGCTCACTCCGCCATCTTGCTCCTCCCCCTTTTTTGAGACAAATGTAACTCCATACATCTGCAGGTGACTGGCGGTTCGCTGCTGTCAAATGGCCACGCCCCATTCATTCCCATTTGAATATACCAAATGGAAATGTGTCATTATGAAATAAATACGGCATTATGAAAAAGGACTGCCTTGAAATCAATACATGGGGAATTGTGAAATACAAGTCCCTCGAAATAAATAAATGTTGTCTTATGGAAAACATCATTTTGAAATAAAACCTATTTCTTTACATATGAAGTGATTTATACATTTATATTTACACGTATTTATGTAATTATTGCCTAATTTCATAGCTATATTTATTATTTCATAGGCGTTCCATAGATACTACAGTCATGTTATATTATCATATTATCTCCAGATAATCCTACAGTCATGTTATATTAACTCCAGATGATCGTACTCTACACATCATTTATCAGAAGGTTAATTAGATGAACCAGAAATCTTATAAGTACAGACCAAATACTCCGACACAACTGATAACCCTTAACCCAGTGCTTCAAACATGTACAGATCATTTGTCCCTCCGTAGATCAATGTGGGTTAATACTCACCACTGCTGACCGCGAGCGCTCAAGCCTGGCTGTTTCAGAGATGCTCTGCCTCTGACCCAATCATCTGGCCAGAACAATTTGGCCCGGTCAATGTCCCTCAGTATTAAACACCTGCTCATTTCTACTGAACACGTTGACTACATGCGTATCATCTATTCTACCAGACCTTCACCTTGTTAGGAGATGTTTAACAATATTCGTTTCTCATGAGTGATCATAATGTTTTGGCTCATCAATGTTTAACATGACTTATCTGCTGATTCGCAGAGTATGTTACGATTATTTTTCAGCTTTCTAAAGACTTTAAAAGTACAGCTTTTGTCCTCGACGAGATTAAATGAGTTAGATTCGCAAATCAATGAAACGGCAATCAATCACAAAGTTATGTTATTCCCTGACAAACGTTATGTTATTCCCAAACCCTGACAAACATTATGTTATTCCCTCACAAACGTTATGTTATTCCCTCACAAACGTTATGTTATTCCCTGACAAACGTTATGTTATTCCCTCACAAACGTTATGTTATTCCCTGACAAACGTTATGTTATTCCCTGACAAACGTTATGTTATTCCCAAACCCTGACAAACATTATGTTATTCCCTCACAAACGTTATGTTATTCCCTCACAAACGTTATGTTATTCCCTGACAAACGTTATGTTATTCCCTCACAAACGTTATGTTATTCCCTGACAAACGTTATGTTATTCCCTCACAAACGTTATGTTATTCCCTCACAAACGTTATGTTATTCCCTGACAAACGTTATGTTATTCCCTCACAAACGTTATGTTATTCCCTGACAAACGTTATGTTATTCCCTGACAAACGTTATGTTATTCCCTCACAAACGTTATGTTATTCCCTGACAAACGTTATGTTATTCCCTGACAAACGTTATGTTATTCCCTGACAAACGTTATGTTATTCCCTGACAAACGTTATGTTATTCCCTGACAAACGTTATGTTATTCCCTGACAAACGTTATGTTATTCCCAAACCCTGACAAACGTTATGTTATTCCCAAACCCTGACAAACGTTATGTTATTCCCAAACCCTGACAAACGTTATGTTATTCCCTCACCCTGACAAACGTTATGTTATTCCCTCACCCTGACAAACGTTATGTTATTCCCTGACAAACATTATGTTATTCCCAAACCCTGACAATACCTGACCCTGACAAACGTTATGTTATTCCTAAACCCTCACCTCTGTCACCAAGCTGGCAGTCTTTTTGGCCTCATACTTCCATCCATCAGTGCAGGAGACTGTGTTATTAATACCGTACAGTTCAATAGTTTCCAAATCCAGATCTACAGGAGTGTACATCAGACAGGACTCAAACCCCGGGCCATCCTTCAGCAGTGGCAGAGTGAGGTTCTTCAGTCTAGATTCAGTCAGATTTGGTCCCTGTGCTTTTATCCAGTCCGTGTTGCAGTGGTGAGGGAAGTTAATGCCAGTAAACACCTGGCAGAACATGTGGAACCCGTTAAATAGGTTCGGTAAGCATATGGCCGCCAACATTCGCTTCTGGAACGTCCCGAACTCCCCAACAGCTGTCAGTATCTGCCCGAACCCGGAGCTCATCTGGCCGCCCTGGTTTTACTATTTGATAGAATAGTAACTTAATAAAGAGCTTAAGGATCGCTTCAGTGGACAGACAAATATACTTGGATCTGGTACTCATGCGTAAAACTTACTATAAAACTCTTCTAAAAAATAAAGTAGGTCCAAATGTAAATGTTTGTATCGAGTGCCTATGGAATATATTCCACAACCTAAATGAATTACAGTTGTATGATTGGTTTGGTTGCTGAGTCTTCTTGCACACTACTGCATGTCAGTTGGACTTTGTGCCTAACCGAGACCGCGCATGTGGAGTTGAACTTTTAGACCTGCTCCTTAGAGTTATCACAAGAACAGTGAGTGAGTGACGTGCAGATGTGACGTGCAGTTGTAACATGCAGATGTGATGTGCAGATGTGACGTGCAGTTGTGATGGGCAGATGTGAAGTACATATGTGATGTGCAGTTGTGACGTGCAGTTATGATGTGCAGTTGTGATGTGCAGTTGTGATGTGCAAATGTGACGTTCAGTTGTGATGTGCAGTTGTGACGTGCAGATGTGATGTGCAGTTGTAACATGCAGATGTGATGTGCAGATGTGACGTGCAGTTGTGATGTGCAGATGTGAAGTACATATGTGATGTGCAGTTGTGACGTGCAGTTATGATGTGCAGTTGTGATGTGCAGTTGTGATGTGCAAATGTGACGTTCAGTTGTGATGTGCAGATGTGATGTGCAGTTGTAACATGCAGATGTGATGTGCAGATGTGACGTGCAGTTGTGATGTGCAGATGTGAAGTACATACGTGATGTGCAGATGTGATGTGCAGTTGTGATGTGCAGATGTGAAGTACATACGTGATGTGCAGATGTGATGTGCAGTTGTGATGTGCAGATGTGAAGTACATATGTGATGTGCAGTTGTGACGTGCAGTTATGATGTGCAGTTGTGATGTGCAGTTGTGATGTGCAGTTGTGACGTGCAGATGTGATGTGCAGATGTGATGTGCAGATGTAACATGCAGATGTGATGTGCAGATGTGACGTGCAGTTGTGATGTGCAGATGTGAAGTACATACGTGATGTGCAGATGTGATGTGCAGTTGTGATGTGCAGATGTGAAGTACATACGTGATGTGCAGATGTGATGTGCAGTTGTGATGTGCAGATGTGATGTGCAGTTGTGATGTGCAGATGTGACGTTCAGTTGTGACGTGCAGATGTGATGTGCAGTTGTGACGTGCAGATGTGATGTGCAGTTGTGATGTGCAGATGTGATGTGCAGTTGTGATGTGCAGATGTGACGTGCAGATGTGATGTGCAGATGTGACGTGCAGATGTGACGTGCAGTTCGCGTCCTTTTAGTGAGTTATTAATTCATGTGACTATTCGCAGAAATAAATGGATTAATCCAGGAACATTATAAAAACATCTTTATTACTGATAATTAAACGCCTACTACAATTATATAGTTGAATAACGATGTCACGATTATCACAGAAAACAAGCACAGGGCATTTGGTAAAGGTAAACAAGACCCGTGGACGACAGACTCGTTAAGATTTATCGTTCAATCGAAATTACTCGATTTATTTTGGAGGGGGTCAAACAATATTGTATAGAAAATGACTAACAATCAAGAGGAACAAGCTTCAGAATCCATAATTCTACATTGTAGAGCAATTAGAAAATAGAATAAGATAGAAATAGGCCTATATGGGAACCTGTTCTCCTCTGTGCTGTTTCCAATGTGTATGCTTGTAGTTTTTCTACAGCAACATAAAAGTATTGAAATAGATAGAAGAAAGACAGAAGAAACGAACAGGACAAACAGAAGTGAAAAACAAAGAGAGAGAATTAGTGAGGAGTATTGTCTGGGCTGCAGAAGTATTACTACACTACAGACCAGCAGAATGGAAACCAAATACTGACACCCAGATGTTAGGATGTTAGGATGGACCAGACACCCAAATGTTAGGATGGACCAGACACCCAGATGTTAGGATGGACCAGACACCCAGATGTTAGGATGGACCAGACACCCAAATGTTAGGATGGACCAGACACCCAGATGTTAGGATGGACCAGACACCCAGATGTTAGGATGGACCAGACACCCAGATGTTAGGATGGACCAGACACCCAGATGTTAGGATGGACCAGACACCTAGATGTTAGGATGGACCAGACACCCAGATGTTAGGATGGACAAGACACCCAGATGTTAGGATGTTAGGATGGACCAGACACCCAGATGTTAGGATGGACCAGACACCCAGATGTTAGGATGGACCAGACAACCAGATGTTAGGATGTTAGGATGCACCAGACACCCAGATGTTAGGATGGACCAGACACCTAGATGTTAGGATGGACCAGACACCCAGATGTTAGGATGGACCAGACACCCAGATGTTAGGATGGACCAGACACCTAGATGTTAGGATGGACCAGACACCCAGATGTTAGGATGGACCAGACACCCAGATGTTAGGATGTTAGGATGGACCAGACACCCAGATGTTAGGATGGACCAGACACCCAGATGTTAGGATGGACCAGACACCCAGATGTTAGGATGGACCAGACACCCAGATGTTAGGATGGACCAGACACCTAGATGTTAGGATGGACCAGACACCTAGATGTTAGGAGTTGTGGTCCCAGAGCAGAGGGCTGCCGTTTAGCTGATGCCAAGCTGAGCAAAGCCCAATAGTTTCACATCGTCTGGAATCTCGGGATTAGTTAACATTAGTTATCATCTGTATTTAGGACTAGTTAACATTAGTTAGCATCTGTATTTACAACTATGTAACATTAGTTAGCATCTGTATTTACGTCTAGTTAACATTAGTTAGCATCTGTTTTTACGACTAGTTAACATTAGTTAGCATCTGTTTTTACGACTAGTTAACATTAGTTAGCATCTGTTTTTACGACTAGTTAACATTAGTTAGCATCTGTGTTTACGTCTAGTTAACATTAGTTAGCATCTGTATTTACGTCTAGTTGACATTAGTTAGCATCTGTATTTACAACTAGTTAACATTAGTTAGTATCTGTATTTACGTCTAGTTAACATTAGTTAGTATCTGTATTTACGACTAGTTAACATTAGTTAGCATCTGTATTTACAACTAGTTAACATTAGTTAGTATCTGTATTTACGTCTAGTTAACATTAGTTAGCATCTGTATTTACAACTAGTTAACATTAGTTAGTATCTGTATTTACGTCTAGTTAACATTAGTTAGCACCTGTATTTACGACTAGTTGACATTAGTTATTATCTGTATTTACGACTAGTTAACATTAGTTAGCATCTGTATTTACGACTAGTTAACATTAGTTAGTATCTGTATTTACGACTAGTTAACATTAGTTAGCACCTGTATTTACGACTAGTTAACATTAGTTAGTATCTGTATTTACGACTAGTTAACTTTAGTTAGCATAATGGGTTTGGCAGAAACCACATACACAGTAATTTCCACAGGACCAGCTAGTACCGACCTCCCCAGGAGCCATCAGCACCTCCCCTCCAGCTAGTACCGAACTCCCCAGGAGCCAGCAGCACCTCCCCTCCACCTAGTACCGACCTCCCCAGGAGCCATCAGCACCTCACCTCCAGCTAGTACCAACCTCCCCAGGAGCCATCAGCACCTCCCCTCCAGCTAGTACCGACCTCCTCAGGAGCCATTCAGCACCTCCCCTCCAGCTAGTACCGACCTCCCCAGGAGCCATTCAGCACCTCCCCTCCAGCTAGTACCGACCTCCCCAGGAGCCATCAGCACCTCCCCTCCAGCTAGTACCAACCTCCCCAGGAGCCATCAGCACCTCCCCTCCAGCTAGTTCCAACCTCCCCAGGAGCCATCAGCACCTCCCCTCCAGCTAGTACCGACCTCCCCAGGAGCCAGCAGCACCTCCCCTCCAGCTAGTACCGACCTCCCCAGGAGCCAGCAGCACCTCCCCTCCAGCTAGTACTGACCTCCCCAGGAGCCAGCAGCACCTCCCCTCCACTCATTCAGCCTACTACTGAGCGGACGCCTGGACATAGACAGCAGACATTTAAATTACAGCCCAAAATTAGGTGAATATCTAGTCCGGGGACTATTTAAACCAATGGGAAACCAATTGTAAAAACAACTAAGTAAAGATAATGTTGCAGATTTACTTCCGTTTCAAATGTGAACCCCAATGTATAGCCTTACAAAAAGGGTGGCTATGCTGTGTCGGAAAGGTGTCATTAAGCGCATGCTTAGAACTAAAGAATAACTTTTTTACAAATTAAAATGCAGAAGGACGTGAGACCGTGAGATTTGGTACGCTCAGGATCCATACCAGACCCAGACCAGACCCATACCAGACCCAGACCAGATGAGACCCAGACCCGTACCAGACCCATACCAGACCCAGACCCGTACCAGACCCAGACCAGACCCGTACCAGACCCATACCAGACCCAGACCAGACCCATACCAGACCCAGACCAGACCCGTACCAGACCCAGACCAGACCCGTACCAGACCCATACCAGACCCATACCAGACCCGTACCAGACTCATACCAGACCTGTACCAGACCCATACCAGACCCAGACCAGACCCGTACCAGACAAGACCAGATGAGACCCATATCAGACCCGTACCAGATCGAGACTAGACCTAGACCAGACCCATACCAGAATCAGACCAGACCTGAGGTGATTCCCTCATTAATGAATAATTTGCTGGATGACACATGCTTTTGCACTTTTTGTTCGCGGGGTAAAATCGAATTTTTGCCAATTCCCTTAACACTGAGACCGTGTTAAAACTGGCGAGTAACATGCATGACTACAATCTTAATCTTATCTTACTTGTATACTCATTATTACTTGTAGATCAGTTAAATGGAGTGACAATGCATTGCTCAGTTTGTTTAATCTACATTATCCTGCTTCGAGTTCGCGTTTCAAACACATAAACGCCACCCATTACATTTCCTC
Source organism: Dallia pectoralis (assembly GCA_029465975.1). Taxonomy (NCBI): domain Eukaryota; kingdom Metazoa; phylum Chordata; class Actinopteri; order Esociformes; family Umbridae; genus Dallia; species Dallia pectoralis. Next base: position 25,953,021 of record CM055733.1, read on the forward strand.
CCTAAAATGCAGCGGCCATTGGTTAAGTAGTTCAGTGGATGTGTGTGTGGCCATTGGTTAAGTAGTTCAGTGGATGTGCATGTGGCCATTGGTTAAGTAGTTCAGTGGATGTGCGTGTGGCCATTGGTTAAGTAGTTCAGTGGATGTGTGTGTGGCCATTGGTTAAGTATTTCAGTGGATGTGTGTGTGGCCATTGGTTAAGTATTTCAGTGGATGTGTGTGTGGCCATTGGTTAAGTAGTTCAGTGGATGTGCATGTGGCCATTGGTTAAGTAGTTCAGTGGATGTGCGTGTGGCCATTGGTTAAGTAGTTCAGTGGATGTGCGTGTGGCCATTGGTTAAGTAGTTCAGTGGATGTGTGTGTGGCCATTGGTTAAGTATTTCAGTGGATGTGTGTGTGGCCATTGGTTAAGTAGTTCAGTGGATGTGTGTGTGGCCATTGCTTAAGTAGTTCAGTGGATGTGTGTGTGGCCATTGGTTAAGTAGTTCAGTGGATGTGTGTGTGGCCATTCATTAAGTAGTTCAGTGGATGTGTGTGTGGCCATTGGTTAAGTAGTTCAGTGGATGTGTGTGTGGCCATTGGTTAAGTAGTTCAGTGGATGTGTGTGTGGCCATTGGTTAAGTAGTTCAGTGGATGTGTGTGTGGCCATTGGTTAAGTAGTTCAGTGGATGTGTGTGTGGCCATTGGTTAAGTAGTTCAGTGGATGTGTGTGTGGCCATTGGTTAAATAGTTCAGTGGATGTGTGTGTGGCCATTGGTTAAGTAGTTTGGTTACATTAGCATATGTCATGGAATCAATATTTATTGCGTTTGGCAGGATATTCCTTAATACAATAAAACACAATTGATGTGTATTGACTATAATACAATGGACAACCTTTTGTGTTAACCTTTGTAGTTATTATTATTATTTAAAGTACATGTAATGTCATTGAGATAGCAACTACCAAGCTAAAAGCTAACACAACAGCTGAATAATGGCATTATAACAAAACATTTCAAATGAGAAAATATGTGCACAGTATGTACCAAAAAGTACATTAACATACTACATTTACTTGCACTTTGCAATATTACGACATTTAAAATGTTCATAAACAACAATGACACAACACATATATCAATGACAAAATTATTTCCTCCATAGTAAATGAAACATTGTTTATAGAAATGTAATTTCATCTGAACTCATCTGAGAGGACATCATGGACATCATGAAAGCAGAAAGTAGCTGTGGACACATAACAACTGATCACGTAAGATCAGCAAGAACATTGACATGTTTTCTGCAAACAAATATTTTTTAAACTACAACTAATGGATAAAACGGAAGCAGGCAGCTTTTCTGTTTTGTTACAGAGAAAACAGTCTGTCACTTGCAGTTGACTATGATGCAATATAAACATGTTTAGTATGTTATAAAAGACTTGCATGTACACACAACTTAAGTCATCTCTAATCATCTCTTCCTGAAGTCGAAAATTTGGCCCCGTCTAGTGATTGGCTGCTGTTTGTGTGTCTGTACCGTCCAGTCAGGGCAGGGAGAGGGCCTTTGCCAGCCGAACCCAAAACCAAGACTGTGTACAAGGCCGTGTATAGTCACAAACCGTCAGGAACCGCAGGATGCTGGGAAAAGGCTTTGTCATAGTTTTATACTTTACAGGGATGAGACGCTTGCTCCGAGCTCCTGGAAAAGCAAGCAGAGAATGATAAATGTAACCGGGATCATGTAAATATAAATTCAGCATTTATTGATCTAAAAAAGAATAAATAGCAGAAAACAGACAACATAACATGACAGTTTCCGAATGACAGATATAACATTATGTTACTCTGTCTGATGTACTGTCCTCTTCAAATTATGTTACTCTGTCTGATGTACTGTCCTTCATAAGATGAATCACTAATAACACAAAATTGGACACAGGCTAACCGGGACACAGGCTAACCGGGACACAGGCTAACCGGGACAGAGGCTAACCGGGACAGAGGCTAACCGGGACAGAGGCTAACCGGGACACAGAATTGCCAGTATTAAGTCTTACCAGGATAAAAAATACCAGGACTGAGGCTTACCAGGACTGAGGCTGAGTGCAAACTTGGTCTGGAAGTCACAGGCATCACTGTCCAGATACTGATCTGAGATCACCACCACCATGCGTTTACACCTGGAGACCCACCACAACACATCCAGTCAAGAGAGTTAGCATGTATCTGTATACATCCAGTTAGTAGAGTTAGCATGTATCTTTACACATCCAGTCAGTACAGTTAGCATGTATCTGTATACATCCAGTTAGTAGAGTTAGCATGTATCTTTACACATCCAGTCAGTACAGTTAGCATGTATCTGTATACATCCAGTCAGTTAGCATGTATCTGTATACATCCAGTCAGTAGAGTTAGCATGTATCTGTATACATCCAGTCAGTAGAGTTAGCATGTATCTGTATACATCCAGTCAGTAGAGTTAGCATGTATCTGTATACATCCAGTCAGTAGAGTTATCATGTATCTGTATACATCCAGTCAGTAGAGTTATCATGTATCTGTATACATCCAGTCAGTAGAGTTATCATGTATCTGTATACATCCAGTCAGTAGAGTTATCATGTATCTGTATACATCCAGTCAGTAGAGTTAGCATGTATCTGTACACATCCAGTCAGTTAGCATGTATCTGTACACATCCAGTCAGTTATCATGTATCTGTACACATCCAGTCAGTAGAGTTAGCATGTATCTGTACACATCCAGTCAGTTAGCATGTATCTGTACACATCCAGTCAGTTAGCATGTATCTGTACACATCCAGTCAGTTAGCATGTATCTGTACACTTCCAGTCAGTAGAGTTAGCATGTATCTGTATACATCCAGTCAGTTAGCATGTATCTGTACACATCCAGTCAGTTAGCATGTATCTGTACACTTCCAGTCAGTAGAGTTAGCATGTATCTGTATACATCCAGTCAGTTAGCATGTATCTGTATACATCCAGTCAGTAGAGTTAGCATGTATCTGTATACATCCAGTCAGTTAGCACGTATCTGTACACGTCCAGTCAGTGAGCATGTATCTGTATACATCCAGTCAGTTAGCATGTATCTGTATACATCCAGTCAGTTGAGTTAGCATGTATCTGTACACATCCAGTCAGTTATCATGTATCTGTACACATCCAGTCAGTAGAGTTAGCATGTATCTGTACACATCCAGTCAGTTAGCATGTATCTGTACACATCCAGTCAGTTAGCATGTATCTGTATACATCCAGTCAGTTAGCATGTATCTGTACACATCCAGTCAGTTAGCATGTATCTGTATACATCCAGTCGGTAGAGTTAGCATGTATCTGTACACATCCAGTCAGTAGAGTTAGCATGTATCTGTATACATCCAGTCAGTTAGCACGTATCTGTACACATCCAGTCAGTGAGCATGTATCTGTATACATCCAGTCAGTTAGCATGTATCTGTATACATCCAGTCGGTAGAGTTAGCATGTATCTGTACACATCCAGTCAGTTAGCATGTATCTGTACACATCCAGTCAGTTAGCATGTATCTGTACACATCCAATCAGTTAGCATGTGTCTGTATACATCCAGTCAGTTAGCATGTATCTGTATACATCCAGTCAGTTATCATGTATCTGTACACATCCAGTCAGTAGAGTTAGCATGTATCTGTACACATCCAGTCAGTTATCATGTATCTGTATACATCCAGTCAGTTATCATGTATCTGTACACATCCAGTCAGTAGAGTTAGCATGTATCTGTACACATCCAGTCAGTTATCATGTATCTGTACACATCCAGTCAGTAGAGTTATCATGTATCTGTACACATCCAGTCAGTAGAGTTAGCATGTATCTGTACACATCCAGTCAGTAGAGTTAGCATGTATTTGTACACGTCCAGTCAGTAGAGTTAGCATGTATCTATATACATCCAGTCAGTTAGCATGTATCTGTACACATCCAGTCAGTAGAGTTAGCATGTATCTGTATACATCCAGTCAGTTAGCATGTATCTGTACACATCCAGTCAGTTAGCATGTATCTGTATACATATGTATGTAAAGCAGCTAGTTAAATCAGATAGGAAAATGCTAATAACAGAATTATGGACAATTAAAGCCCAACCAGAACAAAGGCAATACATCTCAGTGAATCTCTCAGATTCTACCATTACCTCAGGGAGCAGGGTTCTTAGGGTTAGTGATCTACCACAATGCAACTTGCCTCTTTTCAATGAGTTCACCAGTGATGGACCACACACAGGAGCCGGGCAAGACGTTACGCTCAAAGACACACAGCTTCAACTTGTATTCTGACTGCTCCAGCTGCTGGATCATCTCTTGAACAAAGTCTAAGTCACTGTGACAGTAGCAGATGAATGCATCAAATAGCTCTGGTTTGCATCCTGGAAACAGAGGAGACATGAGGTTTCGGTTGGCATTGCCGTTTTTACTTGAGAAACACTCCACAAACCTCATCTAATAGCTGCCCAGCTGTAAAATCTTACCCTATAAAAGCAGTTAGGTACCCAGTAGTAATATCTGACTCTGGTCCCGTAACTAGGTGACCAGCTTGAAGATCTGACACTAGACCTGTAGTTATGTAAACATTTGTAGAAAGTATATCTTGACCTGTAGTTTAATGACCAGCTTTAATATATTGGATGAGCTGTATAATCTAACTCTGAACCAGTAATAAGGTAACAAGCAGTAAGATCTGATTCTGGACCAGGAGTGTTAAGTGGACTCATTAAAAACTGTGAGAATAATACACACCTTTTGGGTCATCCTCTAGAGTGATGGCGTGACACTCTGAGGTTCTGATTTCACAGCTAGTCACCTCTGGAACCTGGACAGGTGGGTCCTTCTGCCTCTCTAGGTAAAGCCTACAGTCCTCTTCTACGCACACGCACACGCACGCACACACGCACGTCAAGTTTCTCACAAATGTTTTTAACGTCATAAGATTAGCTTTAAGAAAGGTGACATTTGATGTGCTACATTGTAATGTAGCTGTAATCAGAAATCCAGGAACAGATCGTTTTATTGTGTAAGTCGGCGATTGTTTACCAACAGAAAACAGATGTAACAAATCACCTACCAAATAAATGCCCAAGGTCCTCCACTACATCTGTTCTGTCGACCTCGTCCAGAATAGACAGTAGTTTTCCGACAGTCGCTCCAGGACATCGCGATTGCCAGTCCTCTAGAACCTTCCGGGTCGGGTTCTGACACTCCTCATAATTCTTGATCTCTAAATAGGTAAAGCCCATGTTCTCTGCGACAGACATCCAGTCCGAAGCAACAGTGTTTCTCGGATTGAGATAGAGTCCTAATCTTTTTCTAACGTTGATATTTAGCGCTATTAACGGAATACTCCGCATGTCTAAAGTTGAGTTGGAGGAAGCGGACATATTCAATAATGCTCTGGTTTAATACCTTCCTTATGAATTACTACAATTATACAAGAATCTAAGTCAAACTAGAACATTTGTTCTGCTTTTAAATCCAAAGTCCAAACTTGAAGAATCTTTGCCGAGTTCCCGAGGCTTGTGTTTGATTTGAAAAGTACTTTAGTTCATTTACTGGAAATTGCGAAATGTTCTGAGGTTAGACCAGAGCGGAGGGGGAGGGGCTAATAGAATCAGGAAGTGATTGATCAGGAAGTGATTGATCATTGTATCAACTTGTTATTCTTACCCCTGACTCACAATAGTGAATTATCTGATACGGCTGTGGGGCGGAGCTTCCCAGTGCTAAAAATAAAGCAATAGGGCATTGTTTCAAAACAACATTGTTACTATCCCTAATATAATCCCATATTGGAATGGTCTAATAGAGAATGTGCCTTGGAAATCAGTCTGGTCCTTACCTTTGAAATATGTTATTACTAATAAAGTGAGAGAAGTTACATTTAAACAAATTCATAAATTCTATCCAACAAAAAGTGTTCTTAAGAAGTATAAGCCAGATATTGAAACCGAATGCTCCTTCTGTAAATTCTCTGATGAAAGTATCTCTCATTTGGTTGGAAATGTTCATACACAGAGACATTCTGGTCAGACTTTCTTGAATTTATCCAAATCTAAATTTGTTACAGACTTCTCATTTTGTTTTATGAATGTTTTCTTTGGTGTAATAGAGCCCAAGACAGACAAGGAAGGGAAATACTTCATAATAAATATTTTTTTTCTGCTTGCTAAATATCACATCCATAAATGTAAATGCAGGGGCTCTAAACCATTCTTTCCTGCATTTAAGAATGAGATCAATTACTATGTTATTTCTATCAAATAATAACTAATAACTGTCAATCTAATAACTGTAAAGCTATGCAGATATATTCTACACTCATGTCTTCCTGTGACTAAATGATATTTGAACTGTTCACTCACATAGCTGTTATTATCTGGACTAATCGATGTTTGGCCTTGTTGATTTCCTGGAATTTTGGTTATTGTTTTACTAACTGTATCACTCTGTATGTGTCTAAATGTATTATATGTATCTGCTAAAGTATTCAATAAAGTCTATTGAAAAAAAACCTAAACCTGTTATTCTTATTCAACTTGATGTGTGCTCTGTCGGATTCAGGCTGGGTGATTGTAAACACACTTTGTGGCAACTTTGTTGTAAAAAGGGCTGTTTAAATGTATTTGATTTGATCAGGAAGACCCATATCCCCATACGGAGTGGAAAGACACATATCATGTAAATATGTTTGATATATTTATACCATCTATAATAGATGGCAGCAACAGTGGTATTTAGAAATTTGGTTCAGACGAGCTGCATAGGTTTGAACTGTTTGCTTTTGCATTGTGTTTGACTCTCTTACATCATAACAGTTTCTTAAGCTGATTTAGATGGTTCCTAGTTCAACAGGTTTCTCTTCCCTTTTCTGATATACAGAGAAAATAGTTGTCTGTCCTACTTCCTCCTTGATAGTGAAAATATCACGAGAGGCCCGATAACAAGGTGTTTATGTTAACAAGTTGGTAGGCTGTGTGATAATGTGGTTAAATACAGCTCACAACCTAACATACTAACACAAAAGCACTCAAAGAAACAGTTATTTTATGTTCATTATGAAACTTAATAAAAAATATTGCACATCATTGTAAGACTAATGTTTCTGGAAGAGTGACGATGTTAATTCAGACATGTCTATTACCATCTGTAACTAGTCAGTCAATACCTAGATGAACACGCAGCAAATGTGCCCCTACTTCATAGTCAGGCGCTTCTGCTGTACCATCAAACTCTTCTCTCAGATACAACTGATCTGTAAAACTCTTAAAATATCCCTCCATCTTGGCTCAGTGACTTTGTGTGGATGGAACCTGCCCACCATGTAACATACAGCTTGTTTAAACATTTTATTATTCCAGTCAGTCTGCTCTATTAGAAGTTCTTGCTCTTGGAGAAGTAGAAATCAACTCCTCTGTCCTTGTGTTGTTTTGGGGTGTGTGATGGACCTTTCCTTCCCCTGGCAGAGGGAGCAGCCCCAATCTGAAAAAAAAACCCAGTTAAGATCTTAGCATCACGTGTCAGTTCCTGATATACATCCTGATATACATCACTTCCTGATCTATCATACATCCTGATATACACCACTTCCTGATCTATCATACATCCTGATATACACCACTTCCTGATCTATCATACACCCATATATACACCACTTCCTGATCTATCATACACCCATATATACACCACTTCCTGATCTAACATACACCCATATATACACCACTTCCTGATCTATCATACACCCATATATACACCACTTCCTGATCTATCATACACCCATATATACACCACTTCCTGATCTATCATACATCCTGATATACACCACTTCCCCTTTCTGAGAAGAGTTAACATTTTTAACCACACCCACAGGTTTCCTGTTGACATGGCGACTCCATTCAGGCGCCATCACAATAGGGGAGGGGTAGGTCTCGCCCAGGGTTACCCGTGCATGAGACAGAGAGGCAGAGCTAAGAGCCCAGGGCGTGTGCACGTCTGTCCCTCTGACCCCCTGGAGCTCAGGAACCCACAGTCTCACGTAGTCCCCCTGCAGACACAAGAAAAAAAAAACACGTAACGGGTGGTGTAGTGGAGCTATAGTAAAATAAATCTGTAACGGGTGGTGTAGTGGAGCTATATTAAAATAAAGCTGTAACAGGTGGTGTAGTGGAGCTATAGTAAAATAAAGCTGTAACGGGTGGTGTAGTGGAGCTATAGTAAAATAAATCTGTAACGGGTGGTGTAGTGGAGCTATATTAAAATAAAGCTGTAACAGGTGGTGTAGTGGAGCTATAGTAAAATAAAGCTGTAACGGGTGGTGTAGTGGAGCTATAGTAAAATAAAGCTGTAACGGGTGGTGTAGTGGAGCTATAGTAAAATAAAACTGTAACGGGTGGTGTAGTAGAGCTATAGTAAAATAAAGCTGTAACGGGTGGTGTAGTGGAGCTATAGTAAAATAAAGCTGTAACAGGTGGTGTAGTGGAGCTATAGTAAAATAAAGCTGTAACGGGTGGTGTAGTGGAGCTATAGTAAAATAAAGCTGTAACGGGTGGTGTAGTGGAGCTATAGTAAAATAAAGCTGTAACGGGTGGTGTAGTGGAGCTATAGTAAAATAAATCTGTAACGGGTGGTGTAGTGGAGCTATAGTAAAATAAAGCTGTAACAGGTGGTGTAGTGGAGCTATAGTAAAATAAAGCTGTAACGGGTGGTGTAGTGGAGCTATAGTAAAATAAATCTGTAACGGGTGGTGTAGTGGAGCTATAGTAAAATAAAGCTGTAACGGGTGGTGTAGTGGAGCTATAGTAAAATAAAGCTGTAACGGGTGGTGTAGTGGAGCTATAGTAAAATAAAGCTGTAACGGGTGGTGTAGTGGAGCTATAGTAAAATAAATCTGTAACGGGTGGTGTAGTGGAGCTATAGTAAAATAAAGCTGTAACGGGTGGTGTAGTGGAGCTATAGTAAAATAAAGCTGTAACGGGTGGTGTAGTGGAGCTATAGTAAAATAAAGCTGTAACGGGTGGTGTAGTGGAGCTATAGTAAAATAAAGCTGTAACGGGTGGTGTAGTGGAGCTATAGTAAAATAAAGCTGTAACGGGTGGTGTAGTGGAGCTATAGTAAAATAAAGCTGTAACGGGTGGTGTAGTGGAGCTATAGTAAATAAAGCTGTAACGGGTGGTGTAGTGGAGCTATAGTAAAATAAAGCTGTAACGGGTGGTGTAGTGGAGCTATAGTAAAATAAAGCTGTAACAGGTGGTGTAGTGGAGCTATAGTAAAATAAAGCTGTAACGGGTGGTGTAGTGGAGCTATAGTAAAATAAAGCTGTAACAGGTGGTGTAGTGGAGCTATAGTAAAATAAAGCTGTAACAGGTGGTGTAGTGGAGCTATAGTAAAATAAAGCTGTAACGGGTGGTGTAGTGGAGCTATAGTAAAATAAAGCTGTAACGGGTGGTGTAGTGGAGCTATAGTAAAATAAAGCTGTAACGGGTGGTGTAGTGGAGCTATAGTAAAATAAAGCTGTAACGGGTGGTGTAGTGGAGCTATAGTAAAATAAAGCTGTAACGGGTGGTGTAGTGGAGCTATAGTAAAATAAAGCTGTAACAGATAATTATTGCCTGGATTTAGACATACATTGTTGTCATAGTCGAGTCCCTGTTTGATCATGTTGAACTTCCGGTTCTCTCGCGGGTCATTTCCTAACCCAGCTGAGTAAAGCCAGTTGCCATAGTTACTGCTCACGTCATGGTCCACCTTGTGGTAAATACAATTAAAGTATTCAGATTTAACAGAAAACTAAAAAACAACATATAACAAACATAGTCAGACCTCCTGTTATCTAGGGTCTAGTGCTAGACTCAGAACCTCTAACCAGCCAAGATTAAGCTCCGTGATCTAGGCTTAGAGGTTGACAAGGGCTTAACTAGAATTTAACTAGGACTTAACTAGGGCTTAACTAGGGCATCACTAGGGCTTCAATAGAGCATCACTAGGGCTTCAGTAGGGCTTAACTAGGGCTTAACTACGACTTAACTACGACTTATCTAGGGCTTCAATAGGGCATCACTAGAGCTTCAGTAGGGCATCACTAGAGCATCACTAGGGCTTCAATAGGGCATCACTAGGGCTTCAATAGGGCATCACTAGGGCTTCAGTAGGGCATCACTAGAGCATCACTAGGGCTTCAATAGGGCATCACTAGGGCTTCAGTAGGGCATCACTAGAGCATCACTAGGGCTTCAATAGGGCATCACTAGGGCTTCAGTAGGGCATCACTAGGGCTTCAGTAGGGCATCACTAGAGCATCACTAGGGCTTCAATAGGGCATCACTAGGGCTTCAGTAGGGCATCACTAGGGCTTCAATAGGGCATCACTAGGCCTTGGGCTCTTGTCTCACCAGCAGGTACTGGAACCATTCGGCACCCATTCTCCAGTCCAGCCCCAGGTCCTTGGTGAGGAAACTGGCTACATTCTGGCGGCCCCTGTTGGACATAAACCCAGTCAACGCCAGCTCCCGCATGTTGGCGTCAACAAATGGCACCCCGGTACGCCCCTCTGTGGTGAAACAAGTTATAACATCACAGTTATAATATCTCTGCGTATACAACATATAATAGATCATATATAATAGATCATATATAATAGATCATATATAATAGATCATATATAATATCTCTGTGTATACAACATAGATCATATACAATAGATCATATATAATATCTCTGTGTATACAACATAGATCATATATACTAGATCATATATAATATCTCTGAGTATACAACATAGATCATATACAATAGATCATATATAATATCTCTGTGTATACAACATAGATCATATATACTAGATCATATATAATATCTCTGAGTATACAACATAGATCATATACAATAGATCATATATAATAGATCATATATAATATCTCTGTGTATACAACACAGATCATATATAAAAGATCATATATAATATCTCTGTGTATACAACACAGATCATATATAAAAGATCATATATAATATCTCTGTGTATACAACATAGATCATATATAATAGATCATATATAATAGATCATATATAATAGATCAAATATAATATCTCTGTGTATACAACATAGATCATATATAATAGATCATATATAATATCTCTGTGTATACAACATAGATCATATATAATAGATAATATACAATATCTCTGTGTATACAACATATATAATAGATCATATTACCTTTCCATGCATTGAAAAGTGTCTCATCTGTCTTCCATTGAATGGACTTATCCTGAAGGCCTGAAGGGGACATATAAGAAACCTGAGACAATGCAAACACATCCCATGAAGACAACACATATTTAACAGACTTTCCAACTTTACCTTTGATGTTAAACAGTTTGTCTCCATACTTTGCTGCCACAAACTTGAAATAGTCTCTCCAAAGTAGTTCGAATAACACCCTGTTGAAAAAACAACTGTTAACCTAGTCACACTACAAGCAGCCACGTCCTTTACAGTCAGCCACGTCCTTTACAGTCAGCCACGTCCTTTACAGTCAGCCACGTCCTTTACAGTCAGCCACGTCCTTTACAGTCAGCCACGTGTATTATAATTAGACACATGTATTGCAGAAATCCATGTTTCCTTGTTAGAACATATATTACTCACCAGTAAGTGTTAGAACCTTATTAGAACATGTAGAACTCACCAGTAAGTGTTAGAACCTTTTTAGAACACTTAGAACTCACCAGTAAGTGTTTCATCCTTATTAGAACACGTAGAACTCACCAGTAAGTGTTCTAACCTTATGAGAACATGTAGAACTCACCAGTAAGTGTTCTAACCTTATTAGAACATGTAGAACTCAACAGTAAGTGTTTTATCCTTATTAGAACACGTAAAACTCACCAGTAAGTGTTCTAACCTTATGAGAACATGTAGAACTCACCAGTAAGTGTTCTAACCTTATTAGAACATGTAGAACTCAACAGTAAGTGTTTTATCCTTATTAGAACACGTAGAACTTACCAGTAAGCGTTCAAACCTTATTAGAACACGTAGAACTCACCAGTAAGTGTTTTAACATTAGTAGAACATGTAAAACTCACCAGTAAGTGTTTTAACCTTAGTAGAACATGTAGAACTCACCAGTAAGGGTTTTAACCTTAGTAGAACATGTAGAACTCACCAGTAAGTGTTTTAACCTTAGTAGAACATGTAGAACTCACCAGTAAGTGTTCTGAGTGGCTGCTCGTTCACGCTCATATTTCTTGACCTGTTGGTAGATAAACCTGGGAGAGATGCAGCCCAAAGCCAGCCTGCAGGATGATAATAAGTTATACACACACTCTTCACTGAGTGGGCTCCAGACCCACAGCACAGACACACACACTCTTCACTGAGTGGGCTCCAGACCCACAGCACAGACACACACACACACACTTCACTGAGTGGGTTCCAGACCCAGAGACACACACACTCTTCCCTGAGTGGGTTCCAGACCCAGAGACACACACACACACACACTTCACTGAGTGGGTTCCAGACCCAGAGACACACACACTCTTCACTGAGTGAGTTCCAGACCCACATATACACACACTCTTCACTGAGTGAGTTCCAGACCCACATATACACACACACTTCACTGAGTGGGTTCCAGACCCACATATACACACACACTTCACTGAGTGGGTTCCAGACCCACAGACACACACACACTTCACTGAGTGGGTTCCAGACCCACAGACACACACACACACACTTCACTGAGTGGGTTCCAGGCCCAGAGACACACACACACACACTTCACTGAGTGGGTTCCAGACCCAGAGACACACACTTCACTGAGTGGGTTCCAGACCCACAGACACACACACACTTCACTGAGAGGGTTCCAGACCCAGAGACACACACACACTTCACTGAGTGGGTTCCAGACCCAGAGACACACACACACACTTCACTGAGTGGGTTCCAGACCCAGAGACACACACACACTTCACTGAGTGGGTTCCAGACCCACAGACACACACACACACACTCTTCACTGAGTGGGTTCCAGACCCAGAGACACACACACACACTTCACTGAGTGGGTTCCAGACCCAGAGACACACACACACACTTCACTGAGTGGGTTCCAGACCCAGAGACACACACACTCTTCACTGAGTGGGTTCCAGACCCACAGACATACACACACACTTCATTGAGTGGGTTCCAGACCCTCATACTCACACACTCTTCACTGAGCAATGGATGAACAAAGCAAAATACAGAAATGCTATCGGGGGGTTATATCAGTGGCCGGGGGTGTAAGTTCAAGGGTACTCACCAAGCAGAAAACTTTGTGGAATATTCTGATCCAATCAGGCCGTTACGAGTCTCTTTGTAGGTGGCAACAGCATTCTGCACAACAAACACACACGTTGTATTAAAACAGACAGCACATACAGTACATCTGCATTAAATATTAAAACAGACAGCACATACAGTACATCTGCATTAAATATTAAAACAGACAGCACATACAGTACATCTGCATTAAATATTAAAACAGACAGCACATACAGTACATCTGCATTAAATATTAAAATAGACAGCACATACAGTATATGTGCATAAATATTAAAACAGACCACACATACAGTATATGTGCATTAAATATTAAAACAGACAGCACATACAGTATATGTGCATTAAATATTAAAACAGACCGCACATACAGTATATGTGCATTAAATATTAAAACAGACAGCACATACAGTACATCTGCATTAAATATTAAAACAGACAGTACATACAGTACATCTGCATTAAATATTAAAACAGACAGCAGATACAGTACATCTGCATTAAATATTAAAACAGACAGCACATACAGTATATCTGCAATAAATATTAAAACAGACAGCACATACAGTATATCTGCATTAAATATTAAAACAGACAGCACATACAGTATATCTGCATTAAATATTAAAACAGACAGCACATACAGTATATCTGCATTAAATATTAAAACAGACAGCACATACAGTATATCTGCATTAAATATTAAAACAGACAGCACATACAGTATATCTGTATTAAATATTTAAACAGACAGCACATACAGTATATCTGCATTAAATATTAAAACAGACAGCACATACAGAATATCTGCATTAAATATTAAAACAGACAGCAGATACAGTATATCTGCATTAAGATCATTAATGTGCTGCATACTTCAACCAGGAAGTGGTTTGAAGATTATTTTAAGAGTGACCACTGATTCTATTCTATTGAAAGAGGTTATCTTTAAATCAGGTGGAAATACAGCATGTCTCACACAGGGTGAGGTTATCTTTAAATCAGGTGGAGATACAGCATTTTTAAATGGTGTGTTTTTGGAGGAGCTTGAACATTTCACTTGGGTGTCCTTGTGTCTATGAATTTGGGGTGTCCTTGTGTCTATGAATTTGGGGTGTCCTTGTGTCTATAAATTTGGGGTGTCCTTGTGTCTATGAATTTGGGGTGTCCTTGTGTCTATGAATTTGGGATGTCCTTGTGTCTATGAATTTGGGGTGTCCTTGTGTCTATGAATTTGGGGTGTCCTTGTGTCTACGGGTTCTATTTGACCATACTACATGACTCACTGTGTCCCAGAAGTAGTGCTGTAACCTGGCCAGAGCCTGGCTCTCTCCCCCGCTGAAGGGGAAGGCAGAGCGAGGATCTCTTACAGCTTCTGTCTGGTCCAGCTCCTGCAGGGATGGGATGGGACCTTCCTTCAGACTGGTCCCAGGAGGGAGAGGCTTCATCTGGTCTGGGGGGGGCAGTACCGGCCTAACCTGACACTTGTCTTCCACAGCCATTCTGAACTGGGTGTACACATCAGGCAGCCTATCACAGGAGAGGATACAGCAGGGTTACACGTCAGGCAGCCAATCACACGAGAGGACCCTGAATCCTTTAGTTAGCAGGCTGACAACATCTTGCTGTTGACCGTTTCCTAACCTAGATAGGTGGTTGAATGGGAGATCGTCTCTGTGGTACAGCGTGGAACCCCAGCAGGTGTGAACCTTTACTTTCATCTGAGAACATACATCCCTCACACCGTTCTCCACCGTCTGGTCATCTGGTGCCACCTGGTGGAGAATAAAAACAAAATGTCTTAATATATATTCTTAAGTCCTGAACTGAAACACAACTAATTGGAGAGTTGCCATTAAACTGGCACCCATAACCTACTGGAGTAGTATACTGAGATGGCTAGTGTGGTATTGATTAAAGAAACACAGCTCATATAAAGACAACACATGTTTCTATATGTACAATGTTCCATAACTGAATGTGTTTGTATGTATAGTGATACTGTATAGTGAGTGTACTGTTATGTGTTTGTATGTAAAGTGATACGTCACTTGAGTGTACTGTTATGTGTTTGTATGTAAAGCGATACGTCACTTGAGTGTACTGATATGTGTTTGTATGTATAGTGATACGTCACTTGAGTGTACTGTTATGTGTTTGTATGTATAGTGATACGTCACTTGAGTGTACTGTTATGTGTTTGTATGTATAGTGATACTGTATAGTGAGTGTACTGTTATGTGTTTGTATGTATAGTGATACGTCACTTGAGTGTACTGTTATGTGTTTGTATGTATAGTGATACTGTATAGTGAGTGTACTGTTATGTGTTTGTATGTATAGTGATACGTCACTTGAGTGTACTGTTATGTGTTTGTATGTATAGTGATACGTCACTTTAGTGTACTGATATGTGTTTGTATGTATAGTGATACTGTATAGTGAGTGTACTGTTATGTGTTTGTATGTATAGTGATACTGTATAGTGAGTGTACTGTTATGTGTTTGTATGTATATTGATACTGTATAGTGAGTGTACTGTTATGTGTTTGTATGTATAGTGATACGTCACTTGAGTGTACCGTTATGTGTTTGTATGTATAGTGATACTCTATAGTGAGTGTACTGTTACGTGTTTGTATGTATAGTGATACGTCACTTGAGTGTACTGTTATGTGTTTGTATGTATAGTGATACTGTATAGTGAGTGTACTGTTATGTGTTTGTATGTAAAGTGATACGTCACTTGAGTGTACTGTTATGTGTTTGTATGTATAGTGATACGTCACTTGAGTGTACTGACATGTGTTTGTATGTATAGCGATACGTCACTTGAGTGTACTGTTATATGTTTGTATGTATAGTGATACGTCACTTGAGTGTACTGATATGTGTTTGTATGTATAGTGATACTGTATAGTGAGTGTACCGTTATGTGTTTGTATGTATAGTGATACGTCACTTGAGTGTACTGTTATGTGTTTGTATGTATAGTGATACTGTATAGTGAGTGTACTGTTATGTGTTTGTATGTATAGTGATACTGTATAGTGAGTGTACTGTTATGTGTTTGTATGTAAAGTGATACGTCACTTGAGTGTACTGTTATGTGTTTGTATGTATAGTGATACGTCACTTGAGTGTACTGACATGTGTTTGTATGTATAGTGATACTGTATAGTGAGTGTACTGTTATGTGTTTGTATGTATAGTGATACGTCACTTGAGTGTACTGTTATGTGTTTGTATGTATAGTGATACGTCACTTGAGTGTACTGATATGTGTTTATATATCCATGTTGTCCAAACCTCTTCATGAAAGACCACAGCGCTGACAGAACCCAGCTGTTTAATTACGTCTCCAACCACATCTTCTGGCCGGCCTTGTCTAACCACCAGAGTGCTGGAAGAACACACATAACACACACACACACATAACACCCAGCACACACACACACACAATAATGCCAGTTAATGCTAGAGCAAAGCATCAAGCTGCACCCTGGGTAGTGGGTCTTTAATTTTGCTATTATATCTCACTTTATATTATCACTGTGTAATATAGAGCTGTCAATCACTGTGTAATATAGAGCTGTTATTATCACTGTGTAATATAGAGCTGTCATTATCACTGTGTAATATAGAGCTGTCATTATCACTTTGTAATATAGAGCTGTCATTATCACTGTGTAATATAGAGCTGTCATTATCACTGTGTAATATAGAGCTGTCATTATCACTGTGTAATATAGAGCTGTCATTATCACTGTATAATATAGAGCTGTCATAATCACTGTGTAATATAGAGCTGTTATTATCACTGTGTAATATAGAGCTGTCATTATCACTATGTAATATAGAGCTGTTATTATTACTGTGTAATATAGAGCTGTCATTATCACTATGTAATATAGAGCTGTTATTATCACTGTGTAATATAGAGTTGTTATTATCACTGTGTAATATAGAGCTGTTATTATCACTGTGTAATATAGAGCTGTTATTATCACTGTGTAATATAGAGCTGTTATTATCACTGTGTAATATAGAGCTGTTATTATCACTGTGTAATATAGAGCTGTTATTATCACTGTGTAATATAGAGCTGTTATTATCACTGTATAATATAGAGCTGTTATCACTGTGTAATATAGAGCTGTTATTATCACTGTGTAATATAGAGCTGTTATTATCACTGTGTAATATAGAGCTGTTATTATCACTGTGTAATATAGAGCTGTTATTATCACTGTGTAATATAGAGCTGTTATTATCACTGTGTAATATAGAGCTGTTATTATCACTGTGTAATATAGAGCTGTTATTATCACTGTATAATATAGAGCTGTTATCACTGTGTAATATAGAGCTGTTATTATCACTGTGTAATATAGAGCTGTTATTATCACTGTGTAATATAGAGCTGTTATTATCACTGTGTAATATAGAGCTGTTATTATCATTATCTGTGTAATATAGAGCTGTTATTATCACTGTGTAATATAGAGCTGTTATTATCACTGTGTAATATAGAGCTGTTATTATCACTGTATAATATAGAGCTGTTATCACTGTGTAATATAGAGCTGTTATTATCACTGTGTAATATAGAGCTGTTATTATCACTGTGTAATATAGAGCTGTTATTATCACTGTGTAATATAGAGCTGTTATTATCACTGTGTAATATAGAGCTGTTATTATCACTGTGTAATATAGAGCTGTTATTATCACTGTATAATATAGAGCTGTTATCACTGTGTAATATAGAGCTGTTATTATCACTGTGTAATATAGAGCTGTTATTATCACTGTGTAATATTGAGCTGTTATTATCACTGTGTAATATAGAGCTGTTATTATCACTGTGTAATATTGAGCTGTTATTATCACTGTGTAATATAGGGCTGTCATTATCACTGTGTAATATAGAGCTGTCATTATCGCTGTGTAATATAAAGCTGTTATTATCACTGTGTAATATAGAGCTGTTATTATCACTGTGTAATATAGGGCTGTCATTATCACTGTGTAATATAGAGCTGTCATTATCACTGTGTAATATAGAGCTGTCATTATCACTGTGTAATATAGAGCTGTCATTATCACTGTGTAATATAGAGCTGTCATTATTACTGTGTAATATAGAGCTGTCATTATCACTGTGTAATATAGAGCTGTTATTATCACCGTGTAATATAGAGCTGTTATTATCACTGTGTAATATAGAGCTGTTATTATCACCGTGTAATATAGAGCTGTTATTATCACCGTGTAATATAGAGCTGTTATTATCACTGTGTAATATAGAGCTGTTATTATCACTGTGTAATATAGAGCTGTTATTATCACCGTGTAATATAGAGCTGTTATTATCACCGTGTAATATAGAGCTGTTATTATCACTGTGTAATATAGAGCTGTTATTATCACTGTGTAATATAGAGCTGTTATCACTGTGTAATATAGAGCTGTTATTATCACTGTGTAATATAGAGCTGTTATTATCACCGTGTAATATAGAGCTGTTATTATCACCGTGTAATATAGAGCTGTTATTATCACTGTGTAATATAGAGCTGTTATTATCACTGTGTAATATAGAGCTGTTATTATCACCGTGTAATATAGAGCTGTTATCACTGTGTAATATAGAGCTGTTATTATCACTGTGTAATATAGAGCTGTTATTATCACCGTGTAATATAGAGCTGTTATTATCACTGTATAATATAGAGCTGTTATCACTGTGTAATATAGAGCTGTTATTATCACCGTGTAATATAGAGCTGTTATTATCACCGTGTAATATAGAGCTGTTATTATCACTGTGTAATATAGAGCTGTTATTATCACAGTATAATATAGAGCTGTCATTATCACTGTGTAATATAGAGCTGTCATTATCACTGTGTAATATAGAGCTGTTATTATCACTGTGTAATATAGAGCTGTCATTATCACTGTGTAATATAGAGCTGTTATTATCACCGTGTAATATAGAGCTGTTATTATCACTGTGTAATATAGAGCTGTCATTATTACTGTGTAATATAGAGCTGTCATTATCACTGTGTAATATAGAGCTGTTATTATCACCGTGTAATATAGAGCTGTCATTATCACTGTGTAATATAGAGCTGTTATTATCACCGTGTAATATAGAGCTGTTATTATCACTGTGTAATATAGAGCTGTTATTATCACTGTGTAATATAGAGCTGTTATTATCACCGTGTAATATAGAGCTGTTATTATCAC
The DNA here is from genome assembly GCA_029465975.1 of Dallia pectoralis. NCBI lineage: Eukaryota > Metazoa > Chordata > Actinopteri > Esociformes > Umbridae > Dallia > Dallia pectoralis. Next base: position 25,972,666 of record CM055733.1, read on the forward strand.
CGTGTAATATAGAGCTGTTATTATCACTGTGTAATATAGAGCTGTTATTATCACAGTATAATATAGAGCTGTTATTATCACTGCCCCTGGATACCAGACTGGCCCTGAGCTCCTGTTACCTGCCCCTGGATACCAGACTGGCCCTGAGCTCCTGGATGCTGTCCAGCAGGAACTGCAGGCGGAAGGGCCCAGTACAGGGCAGGTTGTAGTTGGCTGTCCCAAGATAATGACGAGGGTCAAAACAGTACAGGGGCACAACGTGGTCTGCAAAACTCTGGGCCCAGTGCAACACCTGGTTAAACACAGAGGACAGCAGAACACACTGTCATACACTTACAGCAATCCTGGCGTGGATCAATCAACAGAGTGTCTGGAGTCTTTACAAGCAGGTGAGCAGATCCAGATTCTAGCATGGGAAAAAACACAATGAAGGAAACAGAAGATGGTTTTTTTTAACAAAAGTTCAAAACTGTCTGGTAGCTATATTCAGGTGTTTGTATTAATTAAAGGTTTTAGATTTAGGCTCGGAGAAAATGAACAACCAAATAAGAATTTTGTAAAATACGTGGATTGATTAGCGGAATCCTGAAACACCGGTCCGGTCAGTAGTGCACTATATCACCAGTTAAAACACCGGTCCGGTCAGTTGTCCACTATATCACCAGTTAAAACACCGGTCCGGTCAGTAGTCCACTATATCACCAGTTAAAACACCGGTCCGGTCAGTAGTCCACTATATCACCAGTTAAAACACCGGTCCGGTCAGTTGTCCACTATATCACCAGTTAAAACACCGGTCCGGTCAGTTGTCCACTATATCACCAGTTAAAACACCGGTCCGGTCAGTTGTCCACTATATCACCAGTTAAAACACCGGTCCGGTCAGTTGTCCACTATATCACCAGTTAAAACACCGGTCCGGTCAGTAGTCCACTATATCACCAGTTAAAACACCGGTCCGGTCAGTTGTCCACTATATCACCAGTTAAAACACCGGTCCGGTCAGTTGTCCACTATATCACCAGTTAAAACACCGGTCCGGTCAGTTGTCCACTATATCACCAGTTAAAACACCGGTCCGGTCAGTTGTCCACTATATCACCAGTTAAAACACCGGTCCGGTCAGTTGTCCACTATATCACCAGTTAAAACACCGGTCCGGTCAGTTGTCCACTATATCACCAGTTAAAACACCGGTCCGGTCAGTTGTCCACTATATCACCAGTTAAAACACCGGTCCGGTCAGTTGTCCACTATATCACCAGTTAAAACACCGGTCCGGTCAGTTGTCCACTTCACAAACATTCCGGTTTACACCTCATTATTCAGGACAAATGACTTGAAATAAAACTGTCCCGATAGAAGCAAAACAATAATATTTGATGTAGAGCAACTTAGTATCGATTGTAGAACGGCGTAAGTGTCACATTTAAGGAACCGCTACCACTAACAAACATCAGATACAATTAAAACATACCTCATTATCGTGAAGACGTAAGTCATTTCTTAACAAACATATGATTATCCGTGAGGTAGACATGTTTTAGGTTAACCAGTTAGTTTCCAGTCACGTAGAGTGCTTAAACAGCATAAATGTTATGTGACTATAGAACCGATGCCGCCGTAAGCTGGCCACAAACAGCGAGGCACGGAAGTTAATTATAGTTTGGCTTTAAAAATAAAAGTCCCCTCGCCTAAATTAAGGCAAATAAAAAAGAAATATTGAAAGAATTACTCTACAAACCATGTTGTAATATCAAAAAGACACAAAATGCATGATAATGAACATTACTTATTGAACATACTGTGCAAACTAGGCTAAAGAATTGTTACCCATTAAATTGGGTATCAGCTTACTCAGTGACACCCACATAATACAAGTATGCAGAGTTAACACAATTATTATGGTTCAAGCTTTTTTTATAGGTCTGTAGATAGTTAGCCACAGTAAGCATTTTAGTCATTATCACTAAATTGAAGATGTAACTGTACAGCTTGGGTAAAGTTTGTGCAGCTTCTAAAAGAGGGATATTATGTATTGCACATAATTATGAGGTTTACTAGATTACACATTCTTTAGATTAGGCAGTAAAATCCAACATGTACTGTAAGATCAATACTCAATAATGAAACAAAAATAACAATAATGTATTGTAATAGCAACATGTACCGTAAGTTCAATACCCAGAGTTAAATGTGCAAACTGTAATATCCTATAATATTTAATAGGTATTTTTAAATAATAATCTAGTCGAAATTTGGAATGTTTCAAATGCAAACTTTTATTTAGAAGGAAACCCCAGTAATGCTAGGCACATATTGTGTCTGACTCCATGCCGCGGGTTACTATAAATACCATTACCAGGTTTTGTAACACGACGCAAGACGCTGTTATATAAACCATAGACATTCATAATAAAGGCTAGATCCTTTACGGCGCAGTTTCTAACGTCAACACCGGCGGCCATCTTGGAACAGGCACGCTTTCTGACCGGCTCTGTGGTACCTTATGTAAGGTGAGTGATTGGCACTAACACAAATACTCTTAACGGTTCGGTTGCTTACAAACTTTATTAACGTGGCTATAATTCTGGATGCTTGGACATGTTAAAATTCCATGTCGAAAAACGAATACACATATATACACACACACACATTTATATATATATATATGTGTGTGTGTGTGTGTGTGTGTGTGTGTGTGTGTGTGTGTATATATATATATATATATATATATATATGTATATATATATATATATATATATATATATATATATATATATATATATATATATGTATATATAACATTTTAATAGCAAAAAAAGAATCACACCAAGAGGGAAATATTTTTGGAACTCTCAACAACTAACTGATATAGAATGGAAAAAGGCTTGGCTCTGCCCCTTTAAATTTTGTATCTCTAACAAAGTAAGAAAAGTGCATCTACAACCGTAGCTACACAATATGTACCCGTCCAACATAATGGTGTCAAGATTTACTGACCGTAACAACAAATGTTTGTTCTGTAATATTGAATGTGAAACATTATCTCATTTATTTTATAACTGTCAATATACCAAACATTTTTGGAAGAAAATGGAGGAATAGCCTACATACTGTGTGAAACTGGTCAGTGGTCATACTGTAAATACCGAATGCAAAGATGTTATAACATGTTTTGAGTCTACCCAAAGTTCTTTAGAATGGATAATCAATGTCATGATCTTGACTGGTAAGTTTTATATCCACAAGGCCAAGTTTTCTAAGTCGACCCCATGCATGAATGGGTTTTTGATTGACTTTAATTGAGTCTTTTAAATTGTTAGAGAATAAGAAAAGCTTATCTACTGTTCAATATTATGTTTAATTATTTTCAAATTGCTAATAGGCAAGTGCTTGGATGCATTCTTTTGTCACCACAATTTGTATATGTGCCTTATTTTTATGTTTTGATGTATATTGTATTTGTAAATTCTAAGAATAAAAAAAAAGTAAAAATACTGTCCCTCAATGAGCGTGGTGACTTGAACACGAAAATGCAATTTTGAAATAGCATTTTTATTTGAAATAAGTCCTCGAAAAAGCAGTACATTCTTTGAAAATGTAAATGCCAAGACTGTATTTTATTTTCCACGTTGTCCACTAAAAACCGACCACTAAATATTGGGGCGTTGTTTGAAAATGTAAATGCTATTTGGGATTGCATTTTCATTTGAATTTAAGCCACTATATGCTTCCTATTATAACACTGTTCAACACAATTTTGTATTATAATAATAATACTTCATTACATTTACATTAGTAGATTAGGCCAGTATTACTCTTTATTGATGATAACCAAAACCTAGCAGATGCTCCATCGAAAAAAATATGTCATTGAAAATATTTATGAATCCAAATCTAATAGTATTAATGATATCAAAACACTGAAACATCATTGTTGTAGACATTTGATTTATTTCCTGAAATGTAAAATGTACAAAAGATTTATAACATAATACATGTCTCCAGGCGTTGTCCTCACCCAGGCGTTGTCTTCACCCAGGCGTTGTCTTCACCCAGGCGTTGTCTTCACCCAGGCGTTGTCCTCACCCAGGCGTTGTCCTCACCCAGGCGTTGTCCTCACCCAGGCGTTGTCCTCACCCAGGCGTTGTCCCCCCCAGGCGTTGTCCTCACCCTGGCATTGTCATCAATGCATTTTTTAAAAGCCTTGTCATTAATCGTAGCTGACACTGACTCTTTATGAAGATCCAGCCTGTATAAGTACAGCCTCTAAAGCATTGATATCTAACAGAATTTGTATACATTAGAACGAAATGTCGTTTTATATAAAAGTGCAATATAAATTTACAGTACAATCATTTCTTTGACAAGAGCACTTCAGCCAACACTATACTGAGCAGTCCCCTGTTTGGCTCCTGTTTAAATGTGTTCTGCTACCAGCTGAAGTGAACTAACAGCAGAGTGAGGATAAGGCACTGAGCTGGTGAATACTGGGGAATACTGATGAATACTGGGGAATACTAGTGAATACTGGGGAATACTGGTGAATACTGGGGAATACTAGTGAATACTGGGGAATACTGGTGAATACTGGGGAATACTGGGGAATACTGGTGAATACTGGGGAATACTGGGGAATACTGGTGAATACTGGGGAATACTAGTGAATACTGGGGAATACTAGTGAATACTGGTGAATACTGGGGAATACTAGTGAATACTGGTGAATACTGGGGAATACTAGTGAATACTGGGGAATATTGGTGAATACTGGGGAATACTAGTGAATACTGGTGAATACTGGGGAATACTAGTGAATACTGGGGAATACTAGTGAATACTGGTGAATATGGGTGTTCAACTGTGTGCACATGCCGTAGTTTACACAGCATCATGCTGAATACAGCTAGCCTCTAGTGGACCATGTTAACATAGCATCACGCTAAATACAGCTAGCCTCTGGTGGACCATGTTAACATAGCATCACGCTAAATACAGCTAGCCTCTGGTGGACCATGTTAACATAGCATCACGCTAAATACAGCTAGCCTCTGGTGGACCATGTTAACATAGCATCACGCTAAATACAGCTAGCCTCTGGTGGACCATGTTAACATAGCATCACGCTAAATACAGCTAGCCTCTGGTGGACCATGTTAACATAGCATCACGCTAAATACAGCTAGCCTCTAGTAGACCATGTTAACACAGCATCATGCTGAATACAGCTAGCCTCTGGTGGACCATGTTAACATAGCATCACGCTAAATACAGCTAGCCTCTGGTGGACCATGTTAACATAGCATCACGCTGAATACAGCTAGCCTCTGGTGGACCATGTTAACATAGCATCACGCTAAATACAGCTAGCCTCTGGTGGACCATGTTAACATAGCATCACGCTAAATACAGCTAGCCTCTGGTGGACCATGTTAACATAGCATCACGCTAAATACAGCTAGCCTCTAGTAGACCATGTTAACACAGCATCATGCTGAATACAGCTAGCCTCTGGTGGACCATGTTAACATAGCATCACGCTAAATACAGCTAGCCTCTGGTGGACCATGTTAACATAGCATCACGCTGAATACAGCTAGCCTCTGGTGGACCATGTTAACATAGCATCACGCTAAATACAGCTAGCCTCTGGTGGACCATGTTAACATAGCATCACGCTAAATACAGCTAGCCTCTGGTGGACCATGTTAACATAGCATCATGCTGAATACAGCTAGCCTCTAGTGGACCATGTTAACATAGCATCACGCTAAATACAGGTAACTGAAGCTAATGAGTTGATAGCCCTGATTGTTGATTCATTTCTCAGGGGTTTAATATGATGCAACAGCCGAACCTGTGGCATGTGCCTCATCAGTCAAACTGGTGATTAAACTCAGAACGATTCAGGGAAAACTATTTCTTTACATTCAGTTTAGTGTGATACCGTATTGAGATTGTTCAAGTTTAACAATGGCAGTAGACAGAAAGCTGGTACACATGCAACTGAGTTATTCACTGGCAGACACATGTCACATGTTTTTGTTTGCACCTCCAGTAAGAGGAAAGACACATATGACACATCTTCTCTTCATTTCTCTGGCCAGATCTGTGTGGATTTGATACCACAAGAATCACAGCATTGTGGATTTGATTTGAAACGAACTGGTGAGCATAGTACTGCTTCATACACAGAGTAACCATTCACAACCATACCAAGGTATATTTCTCAAAACTATACAGTAAAAATTCTCCCTTTATAAAATCATAGGAATGTAAAGAATATGTATATTCGAATTGGATTATCCTGCATGGGGCCCCTGGTAAAAAAGTGCATCAGTCTCTCAATGGAGGAATTATAATGTTGTAACATCTTGGACAGTATGTAGATCACATGATGATAATGTTGTAGCATCTTGGACAGTATGTAGATCACATGATGATAATGTTGTAGCATCTTGGACAGTATATAGATCACATGATGATAATGTTGTAGCATCTTGGACAGTATATAGATCACATGATGATAATGTTGTAACATCTTGGACAGTATATAGATCACATGATGATAATGTTGTAGCATCTTGGACAGTATATAGATCACATGATGATAATGTTGTAGCATCTTGGACAGTATATAGATCACATGATGATAATGTTGTAGCATCTTGGACAGTATATAGATCACATGATGATAATGTTGTAGCATCTTGGACAGTATGTAGATCACATGATGATAATGTTGTAGCATCTTGGACAGTATATAGATCACATGATGATAATGTTGTAGCATCTTGGACAGTATATAGATCACATGATGATAATGTTGTAGCATCTTGGACAGTATGTAGATCACATGATGATAATGTTGTAGCATCTTGGACAGTATATAGATCACATGATGATAATGTTGTAGCATCTTGGACAGTATGTAGATCACATGATGATAATGTTGTAGCATCTTGGACAGTATGTAGATCACATGATGATAATGTTGTAGCATCTTGGACAGTATATAGATCACATGATGATAATGTTGTAGCATCTTGGACAGTATGTAGATCACATGATGATAATGTTGTAGCATCTTGGACAGTATATAGATCACATGATGATAATGTTGTAGCATCTTGGACAGTATGTAGATCACATGATGATAATGTTGTAACATCTTGGACAGTATATAGATCACATGATGATAATGTTGTAGCATCTTGGACAGTATATAGATCACATGATGATAATGTTGTAGCATCTTGGACAGTATGTAGATCACATGATGATAATGTTGTAGCATCTTGGACAGTATGTAGATCACATGATGATAATGTTGTAGCATCTTGGACAGTATGTAGATCACATGATGATAATGTTGTAGCATCTTGGACAGTATGTAGATCACATGATGATAATGTTGTAACATCTTGGACAGTATGTAGATCACATGATGATAATGTTGTAGCATCTTGGACAGTATATAGATCACATGATGATAATGTTGTAGCATCTTGGACAGTATGTAGATCACATGATGATAATGTTGTAGCATCTTGGACAGTATGTAGATCACATGATGATAATGTTGTAGCATCTTGGACAGTATGTAGATCACATGATGATAATGTTGTAGCATCTTGGACAGTATGTAGATCACATGATGATAATGTTGTAGCATCTTGGACAGTATGTAGATCACATGATGATAATGTTGTAGCATCTTGGACAGTATATAGATCACATGATGATAATGTTGTAGCATCTTGGACAGTATGTAGATCACATGATGATAATGTTGTAGCATCTTGGACAGTATGTAGATCACATGATGATAATGTTGTAGCATCTTGGACAGTATGTAGATCACATGATGATAATGTTGTAGCATCTTGGACAGTATATAGATCACATGATGATAATGTTGTAGCATCTTGGACAGTATATAGATCACATGATGATAATGTTGTAGCATCTTGGACAGTATATAGATCACATGATGATAATGTTGTAGCATCTTGGACAGTATGTAGATCACATGATGATAATGTTGTAGCATCTTGGACAGTATATAGATCACATGATGATAATGTTGTAGCATCTTGGACAGTATATAGATCACATGATGATAATGTTGTAGCATCTTGGACAGTATGTAGATCACATGATGATAATGTTGTAGCATCTTGGACAGTATGTAGATCACATGATGATAATGTTGTAGCATCTTGGACAGTATATAGATCACATGATTGGAGTGATTGTAAGGCTTTTGGCAAGGTTAGGCTGTTCTGAAGGTGTTGCTCTAAAGTATCTTCATAACCATTGACTTGAATATTCCACATGGTTTCCCGGTGAGTAATTTATAGTTCCTACCAATGTGAGCACCTGATCAATGCTCTATATCTAAGAGATATAAAGATAAAGAAGATGTATCTAACAGATATAAAGAAGATATATCTAACAGATATAGAGGAGGTATGTGAATAGTCATGCACGCTGATTGAGACCCACAGTCTCATCTCTTCTGAGGTGAAAATATACATCAAGCCTCCTCTACTTTATGTCAGGGCAGAGACTGGTCAGGGTCAAAGGTGAAAGGGGCAGGAAGGGCTGAGGGTTTGAGTTTGGGGGAAGGCACTGGGACTGTGGAGTCTGGGCAGGCACTGAGGTCAGAGGTCATCGTTCAGGGACAGAAACCCCCCTGGACAAAGGGGTGAGAGAGGAGCGTCTCAGCTGTGGGACGGCACTCCTCCTTTACAAACACCTGGCGAACAAAGTCCCGGGCGGCGTCTGACACATTCTCAGGAAGGAGGGGCTTTGTTGGTTGTGTGGCAATCTTAAAGATAGCTGCCATTGCCTCGTATTCTGCCCAAGGGGGCTTCTGGGTAAGCATCTCTACCACTGTACATGCCACAGACCTGAGGGAAAGACAGGCACCCTTAAGCTAATACATCAGGACACAACCAGGAAATCAACAATTTGTTTCACATCTACAACAAACTTGTTTGTAATGGTCAAAAAGTCACTGAAAATATGAATTCAAAGTGTTTTGAATTTGCAAACAGCCATGAAAATAACAGTGGTACTGTCTCTATTATGGGTGTATGATTACCAGATGTCACCATTAATATACCATTAAATAACATTGGTACTGTCTCTATTATGAGTGTATGATTACCAGATGTCACCATTAATATACCCATTAAATAACATTGGTACTGTCTCTATTATGAGTGTATGATTACCAGATGTCACCATTAATATACCATTAAATAACATTGGTACTGTCTCTATTATGAGTGTATGATTACCAGATGTCACCATTAATATACCATTAAATAACATTGGTACTGTCTCTATTATGAGTGTATGATTACCAGATGTCACCATTAATATACCATTAAATAACATTGGTACTGCCTCTATTATGAGTGTATGATTACCAGATGTCACCATTAATATACCCATTAAATAACATTGGTACTGTCTCTATTATGAGTGATTACCAGATGTCATTAATATACCCAGAAATAACATTGTACACCATGTCACCATAATATACCATTAAATAACATTGGTACTGTCTCTATTATGAGTGTATGATTACCAGATGTCACCATTAATATACCCATTAAATAACATTGGTACTGTCTCTATTATGAGTGTATGATTACCAGATGTCACCATTAATATACCATTAAATAACATTGGTACTGTCTCTATTATGAGTGTATGATTACCAGATGTCACCATTAATATACCATTAAATAACATTGGTACTGTCTCTATTATGAGTGTATGATTACCAGATGTCACCATTAATATACCCATTAAATAACATTGGTACTGTCTCTATTATGAGTGTATGATTACCAGATGTCACCATTAATATACCATTAAATAACATTGGTACTGTCTCTATTATGAGTGTATGATTACCAGATGTCACCATTAATATACCATTAAATAACATTGGTACTGTCTCTATTATGAGTGTATGATTACCAGATGTCACCATTAATATACCATTAAATAACATTGGTACTGTCTCTATTATGAGTGTATGATTACCAGATGTCACCATTAATATACCCATTAAATAACATTGGTACTGCCTCTATTATGAGTGTATGATTACCAGATGTCACCATTAATATACCCATTAAATAACATTGGTACTGTCTCTATTATGAGTGTATGATTACCAGATGTCACCATTAATATACCCATGAAATAACATTGGTACTGCCTCTATTATGAGTGTATGATTACCAGATGTCACCATTAATATACCCATTAAATAACATTGCTACTGTCTCTATTATGAGTGTATGATTACCAGATGTCACCATTAATATACCATTAAATAACATTGGTACTGTCTCTATTATGAGTGTATGATTACCAGATGTCACCATTAATATACCATTAAATAACATTGGTACTGTCTCTATTATGGGTGTATGATTACCAGATGTCACCATTAATATACCCACTAAATAACATTGGTACTGTCTCTATTATGAGTGTATGATTACCAGATGTCACCATTAATATACCCATTAAATAACATTGGTACTGTCTCTATTATAAGTGTATGATTACCAGATGTCACCATTAATATACCCATTAAATAACATTGGTACTGTCTCTATTATGAGTGTATGATTACCAGATGTCAGCTTTGCGTCCGTATCCTTCACCATTAATTACTTCCGGGCTCATCCAGTAGGGGGTGCCGGTCACTGATTTGATCCCAGTTCCTGACATGCAGATGGTTTGGATCCGTTTACTGGCCCCGAAGTCTCCCAGCTTCACGTTGCCTGAACTGTCCCTCAGAATGTTGGCCCCTGAGTCCAGAAGAGACAACATGAACAGCTTATAGGGTCTGATACATGAACAGCTTATAGGGTCTGATACATGAAACATGAACAGCTTATAGGGTCTGATACATGAACAGCTTATAGGGTCTGATACATGAACAGCTTATAGGGTCTGATACATGAACAGCTTATAGGGTCTGATACATGAACAGCATATAGGGTCTGATACATGAAACATGAACAGCTTATAGGGTCTGATAAATGAACAGCTTATAGGGTCTGATACATGAAACATGAACAGCTTATAGGGTCTGATACATGAACAGCTTATAGGGTCTGATACATGAACAGCTTATAGGGTCTGATACATGAAACATGAACAGCTTATAGGGTCTGATACATGAACAGCTTATAGGGTCTGATACATGAAACATGAACAGCTTATAGGGTCTGATACATGAAACATGAACAGCTAATAGGGTCTGATAAATGAACAGCTTATAGGGTCTGATACATGAAACATGAACAGCTTATAGGGTCTGATACATGAAACATGAACAGCTTATAGGGTCTGACACATGAAACATGAACAGCTTATAGGGTCTGATACATGAAACATGAACAGCTTATAGGGTCTGATACATGAAACATGAACAGCTTATAGGGTCTGATACATGAACAGCTTATAGGGTCTGATACATGAAACATGAACAGCTTATAGGGTCTGATACATGAACAGCTTATAGGGTCTGATACATGAACAGCTTATATGGTCTGATAAATGAAACATAAACAGTTTCTATGGTCTGATACATGAAACATGAACAGCTTATAGGGTCTGATACATGAACAGCTTATAGGGTCTGATACATGAAACATAAACAGTTTCTATGGTCTGATACATGAAACATGAACAGCTTATAGGGTCTGATACATGAAACATGAACAGCTTATAGGGTCTGATACATGAACAGCTTATAGGGTCTGATACATGAAACATGAACAGCTTATAGGGTCTGATACATGAAACATGAACAGCTTATAGGGTCTGATACATGAAACATGAACAGCTTATAGGGTCTGATACATGAAACATGAACAGCTTATATGGTCTGATACATGAACAGCTTATAGGGTCTGATACATGAAACATAAACAGTTTCTATGGTCTGATACATGAAACATGAACAGCTTATAGGGTCTGATACATGAAACATGAACAGCTTATATGGTCTGATACATGAACAGCTTATAGGGTCTGATACATGAAACATAAACAGTTTATATGGTCTGATACATGAAACAGAGTCACAAGAGTTTCATTGTTAAAACATTTGACAAACAAAAAGTTTTTACTTAACACAGATATAATTTCCTAAAACGAACCCATATGCCCTTACAGATACTTCCTTGTGGGTACTGATTCTTATGGTAATGATATAGGATGTAGTTCCAGACCAGATATAGGATGTAGTTCCAGTTCAGATATAGGATGTAGTTCCAGACCAGATATAGGATGTTAGTTTCAGATCAGATATAGGATGTAGTTTCAGATCAGATATAGGATGTAGTTCCAGACCAGATATAGGATGTTAGTTCCAGACCAGATATAGGATGTAGTTCCAGTTCAGATATAGGATGTTAGTTTCAGACCAGATATAGGATGTAGTTCCAGTCCAGATATAGGATGTTAGTTCCAGACCAGATATAGGATGTAGTTCCAGTCCAGATATAGGATGTTAGTTTCAGACCAGATATAGGATGTAGTTCCAGTCCAGATATAGGATGTTAGTTCCAGACCAGATATAGAATGTAGTTCCAGTCCAGAAATATGATGTTAGTTCCAGTCCAGATATAGGATGTTAGTTCCAGACCAGATATAGGATGGTTGTTCCAGACCAGATATAGGATGTAGTTCCAGTTCAGATATAGGATGTAGTTCCAGACCAGATATAGGATGTAGTTTCAGACCAGATATAGGATGTTAGTTTCAGATCAGATATAGGATGTAGTTCCAGACCAGATATAGGATGTTAGTTCCAGACCAGATATAGGATGTAGTTCCAGTTCAGATATAGGATGTTAGTTTCAGACCAGATATAGGATGTAGTTCCAGTCCAGATATAGGATGTTAGTTCCAGACCAGATATAGGATGTAGTTCCAGTCCAGATATAGGATGTTAGTTTCAGACCAGATATAGGATGTAGTTCCAGTCCAGATATAGGATGTTAGTTCCAGACCAGATATAGAATGTAGTTCCAGTCCAGAAATATGATGTTAGTTCCAGTCCAGATATAGGATGTTAGTTCCAGACCAGATATAGGATGGTTGTTCCAGACCAGATATAGGATGTTAGTTTCAGATCAGATATAGGATGTAGTTCCAGACCAGATATAGGATGTTAGTTCCAGACCAGATATAGCATGTTAGTTCCAGACCAGATATAGGATGTAGTTCCAGACCAGATATAGGATGTCAGTTCCAGACCAGATATAGGATGTCAGTTCCAGACCAGATATAGGATGTAGTTCCCGTCCAGATATAGGATGTCAGTTCCAGACCAGATATAGCATGTTAGTTCCAGACCAGATATAGGATGGTTGTTCAAGACCAGATATAGAATGGTTGTTCCAGGCCAGATATAGAATGGTTGTTCCAGACCAGATATATGATGGTTGTTCCAGACCAGATATAGGTTGTTAGTTCCAGACCAGATATAGGATGTTAGTTCCAGACCAGATGTAGGATGTTAGTTCCAGATCAGATATAGGTTGTTAGTTCCAGACCAGATGTAGGATGTTAGTTCAGGACCAGATGTAGGATGTTAGTTCGGGACCTTATATAGGACAATGCGAGTGCCTTACCTTTGATGTCCCTGTGTACGATCATGTTGCTGTGTAAGTAGAGCACCCCCTGGAGGATCTGCCTGGTGTAGCGCCGTGTCACGTTCTCTGTCAGTGCTCCATAGGACTTCAGCTGGTCTTTTATAGAACCCTGAGACAGACAGACAGCCAGACACATAGATGTCAGACAGACACATAAAGGTCAGACAGACAGACAGACAGACAGACATATAAAGGTCAGACAGACAGACAGACAGACAGACACATAGATGTCAGACAGACAGACAGACAGACAGACAGACAGACACATAAAGGTCAGACAGACAGACAAACATACAGACACATAAAGGTCAGTCAGACAGACAGACAGACACATAAAGGTCAGACAGACAGACAAACATACAGACACATAAAGGTCAGACAGACAGACAGACAGACAGACACATAAAGGTCAGACAGAAAGACAGACACATAGAGGTCAGACAGACAGACAAACAGACAGACACATAAAGGTCAGACAGACAGACAGACAAACAGACAGACACATAAAGGTCAGACTGACAGACAGACAGACAGACACATATATATCAGACAGACAAACACATAAAGGTCAGACAGACAGACAGACAGACAGACACATAGAGGTCAGACAGACAGACAGACAGACACATACATGTCAGACAGACACATAGAGGTCAGACAGACAGACTGACAGACAAACACATATATGTCAGACAGACAGACAGACAGACAGACATATATGTCAGACAGACAGACAGACATATAGAGGTCAGACAGACAGACAGACAGACAAACACATATATGTCAGACAGACAGACAGACATATATGTCAGACAGACAGACACATAAAGGTCAGACAGACAGACAGACAGACACATAAAGGTCAGACAGACAGACAGACAGACAGACAGACAGACACATAAAGGTCAGACAGACAGACAGACATATGTCAGACAGACAGACACATAAAGGTCAGACAGACAGACAGACAGACACATAAAGGTCAGACAGACAGACAGACACATAAAGGTCAGACAGACAGACAGACAGACAGACACATAAAGGTCAGACAGACAGACACATAGATGTCAGACAGACAGACAGACATATATGTCAGACAGACAGACACATAAAGGTCAGACAGACAGACAGACAGACAGACAGACACATAAAGGTCAGACAGACAGACAGACAGACAGACACATAAAGGTCAGACAGACAGACAGACAGACAGACAGACAGACAGACATACAGACACATAAAGGTTAGACAGACAGACAGACACATAGATGTCAGACAGACAGACACATAAAGGTCAGACAGACAGACAGACAGACAGACAGACACATAAAGGTCAGACAGACAGACAGACAGACAGACACATAAAGGTCAGACAGACAGACAAACATACAGACATATAAAGGTCAGTCAGACAGACAGACAGACAGACAGACACATAAAGGTCAGACAGACAGACAAACATACAGACACATAAAGGTCAGACAGACAGACAGACAGACACATAAAGGTCAGACAGACAGACACATAGATGTCAGACAGAAAGACAGACACATAGAGGTCAGACAGACACATAAAGGTCAGACAGACAGACAGACAAACAGACAGACACAAAGGTCAGACTGACAGACAGACAGACAGACAGACAGACAGACACATATATGTCAGACAGACAGACACATAAAGGTCAGACAGACAGACAGACAGACAGACAGACACATACATGTCAGACAGACACATAGAGGTCAGACAGACAGACAGACAAACACATATATGTCAGACAGACAAACACATATATGTCAGACAGACAGACAGACATATATGTCAGACAGACAGACACATAAAGGTCAGACAGACAGACAGACAGACAGACACATAAAGGTCAGACAGACAGACAGACAGACAGACACATAAAGGTCAGACAGACAGACAGACACATAAAGGTCAGACAGACAGACAGACAGACACATATATGTCAGACAGACAGACAGACAGACACATATAGGTCATATACACAGGTCATTTGGGCCCATAACTTGAAGCGTATATACGTTTTATCAGTAATGAAAATATTTAAAAATACTTTCTAGATAATAATCTCCAATAATATGATACCACTAGGATCAACACCACTACAATGAATACCACTAGGATCAGTACCACTAGGATCAATACCACTAGGATCAATACCACTACAATGAATACCACTAGGATCAGTACCACTAGGATCAATACCACTAGGATCAATACCACTACAATGAATACCACTAGGATCAGTACCACTAGGATCAATACCACTACAATGAATACCACTAGGATCAATACCACTAGGATCAATACCACTAGGATCAATAACACTAGGATCAGTACAACTAGGATTAATA
>CM055733.1:25989255-26031444 GCA_029465975.1 Dallia pectoralis
GCAGAGAAATGTCTCCATTATAGCTCCGTGTACGACTGGACGGAACCAGCTGAAACAGGTTCTCTTGGGGCATAAAGCTCCGAGGGAATGTCCTCCGACCTACACACACACACACACACACACACACACACACACACACACACACACACACACACACACACACACACACACACACACACACACACACACACACACACACACACACACACACACACACACACACACACACACACACACACACACACACACACACACACACACACACACACACACACACACACACACACACACACACACACACACACACACACACACACACACACACACACACACACACACACACACACACACACACACACACACACACACACACACAGACGATCATAGAGGTTCAGTTTATACACAAACATTTGTATTCTGTTTTTGAGGAATGGACAAATATGCTGGACAGGTTAATATGAAACACAAGGATACAGTAAGACGTGGGGAGTGAATGAAAAAGGAAGGAAACAACATGTTATTTTATCACGAAATATTAACTCAATAAACTAATAAAATCCTTATTCATAATCCTTATCCTAACCCGAATTTATAATGACATTCCAACTAATGGAGCAGTTGGTAGCTCACTGGTACAGTGCATGCTTAGTGTGTAAGATGTGCTGGGTTCGAATCCCAGCTGCTCCCCAGGTCGCTGTTGCAAATGAGAAATTGTTCTCAATCGGCCTACCTGGTTAAATAAAGTTTATAAGACATATAACATTTTTTTTACCAAAAGTCGTTTGCTTACCAAAACTGAAAATGAATTCGCGCAAAGATATGTAAAACCCTTAAATGAATAGCTTGTGGCACATGAATAAGCCAAAACTTGAAGTACACATCTCCTAAAGCCACAAATGTTTTTACAGGATTTTGCCCACAGTTCCTTACAGAACACAGCCAAATTTGTGAGATTTGAGGAGAGATTTGTCTCCATCAGAGAGTGTGTATAGCTCAGGCCACAGGAACATGTCTGTTATCTACAGATATATATATATATATATATGTAACATAGCACATTTGAAGGACTCCTACCGTCACTGTAATCTTTCTTACGGTTGGACAAGTGAAACTGACGAGGAAAAGTCCCTCCTTTACTATGACGACCTGCAGAGGGAGTAAGACAGTCAGTCTACAATATATATTCTCACACATAATACACACATATATAAACAATATATATTCTCACACATTATACACACATATATACACAATATATATTCTCACACATTATACACACATATATACACAATATATATTCTCACACATTATACACACATATATAAACAATATATATTCTCACACATAATACACACATATATAAACAATATATATTCTCACACATAATACACACATATATAAACAATATATATTTTCTCACACATAATACACACATATATAAACAATATATATTCTCACACATTATACACACATATATAAACAATATATATTCTCACACATTATACACACATATATAAACAATATATATTCTCACACATAATACACACATATATAAACAATATATATTCTCACACATAATACACACATATATAAACAATATATATTCTCACACATTATACACACATATATAAACAATATATATTCTCACACATTATACACACATATATAAACAATATATATTCTCACACATAATACACACATATATAAACAATATATATTCTCACACATTATACACACATATATAAACAATATATATTTTCTCACACATAATACACACATATATAAACAATATATATTCTCACACATTATACACACATATATAAACAATATATATTCTCACACATTATACACACATATATAAACAATATATATTCTCACACATTATACACACATATATAAACAATATATATTCTCACACATTATACACACATATATAAACAATATATATTCTCACACATTATACACACATATATAAACAATATATATTCTCACACATTATACACACATATATAAACAATATATATTTTCTCACACATAATACACACATATATAAACAATATATATTCTCACACATTATACACACATATATAAACAATATATATTCTCACACATTATACACACATATATAAACAATATATATTCTCACACATTATACACACATATATAAACAATATATATTCTCACACATTATACACACATATATAAACAATATATATTCTCACACATTATACACACATATATAAACAATATATATTCTCACACATTATACACACATATATAAACAATATATATTCTCACACATTATACACACATATATAAATATTTTCAACACACATATTATAATATAGAAATATTGTCAATACATCAGTATAACATGCGGATATTGTCAATAGAAAAGTTTATAATAGAGATATTGTCAATACATTATTATAAGATGCAGATATCATCAATAGAGAAGTATAAAATTTAAGGAGAGAAACAGGTTAATTAGAGGGATGTAGTAAAGTAAAGTAAAGGGCACAGAAACTGGTGTAAACTTCCAATGCCAGTAGGCATTAGCCTGCTAGTGTTACAATTAGCCTACTGCTAATTACCAAATACCAATTAGCTTCAGTGAGACCGACTGTTATTAGCTTTAGCATGCTAAAATGTAAGCCTGTTAGCCTAAGAAAACCATTCTCCATGTGGGGAGATACACTGACAAAGGCTGAATACACACACACACACACACACACACACACACACACACACAGACACACACACACACACACACACACACACACCAGAGCCGCAATTGAAAGCAGCTGTTTTGACAGATGAATGTGTTTTTGTCTGTTGTCCCAGACGACAGCTTTATTTTGTGCGTTTGGCAACGAAAGGACAGAGGAAAAATCTCCTCACAGAATATGGTAAACAAATAAAATCTTTCAGCATAAAGAAAGGCCTCACAGTACGACTAGAGGCTACAGAGGGAGTGGATGCTAAGTTATTATATTAGTATATTAAAATATTAGGGACTCAGTGGGAGGACATGTGTGGCACCACCATGTTAAAACTACAACCCCCATAAGGACTCAGTGTGGACTCATGTGTGGCACCACCATGTTAGAACTACAACCCCCAGAAATACTCAGTGGGAGGGCATGTGTGGCACCACCATGTTAAAACTACAACCCCCAGAACTACTCAGTAAGAGGACATGTGTGGCACCACCATGTTAAAACTACAACCCACATAAATACTCAGTAGGAGGAAATGTGTGGCACCACCATGTTAAAACTACAACCCCCATAAGGACTCAGTGGGAGGGCATGTGTGGCACCACCATGTTAGAACTACAACCCCCATAAATACTCAGTAGGAGGACATGTGTGGCACCACCATGTTAGAACTACAACCCCCATAAGGACTCAGTGGGAGGGCATGTGTGGCACCACCATGTTAGAACTACAACCCCCAGAAATACTCAGTGGGAGGGCATGTGTGGCACCACCATGTTAGAACTACAACCCACAGAAATACTCAGTGGGAGGGCATGTGTGGCACCACCATGTTAGAACTACAACCCCCATAAATACTCAGTAGGAGGACATGTGTGGCACCACCATGTTAGAACTACAACCCCCATAAATACTCAGTAGGAGGACATGTGTGGCACCACCATGTTAGAACTACAACCCCCATAAATACTCAGTAGGAGGACATGTGTAGCACCACCATGTTAGAACTACAACCCACAGAAATACTCAGTGGTAGGGGATGTGTGGCACCACCATGTTAGAACTACAACCCCCATAAATACTCAGTAGGAGGACATGTGTGGCACCACCATGTTAAAACTACAACCCCCATAAGGACTCAGTAAGTAAAGCCACATCTCAGACTGCCCAATGAAATAAGTATTATGATGGGCAAAAAAAAACGGACACTGGACAGAGGACGTTCTCACCCTAGAAGGCTGAATTGCCTGTCTGCTCACCAGCCTGCCTGTTCTCCAGCCTGCCTGCTCACCAGCCTGCCTGTTCTCCAGCCTGCCTGCTCACCAGCCTGCCTGTTCTCCAGCCTGTCTGTTCTCCAGCCTGCCTGTTCTCCAGCTTGTCTGCTCGCCAGCCTGCCTGCTCGCCAGCCTCCCTGTTCTCCAGCCTCCCTGTTCTCCAGCCTCCCTGTTCTCCAGCCTCCCTGTTCTCCAGCCTCCCTGTTCTCCAGCCTCCCTGCTCTCCAGCCTCCCTGTTCTCCAGCCTCCCTGTTCTCCAGCTCCCAGTTAACGTTCCGCATGCAGCTGCTGTACATACCTAGTCTTATTTTTCTATTTGTATGTATAACATAGGTTACTTAAGGAGGACCCTGGTGGCCACGCTGGGGGACATGTGGCAGACCCCTCGTTGATTGATATGCAGGTTTTATTTAATAAAGCTGCCAGTTGAGGATCTATTGATTATAGATATTGATTCATCTGTACCTTTATATCCTTCATAGTTGAGGTTCAGGTAGTTGTTGTCTCTGTGGTTTTGGGAGAAGGGGGGGCTGGGGAGAAAAAAGAGAACGAAATGAGAGCCATGGAAAAATCTGGAGAGAGTAGAGTTAATCTGGAGAGAGTAGAGTTAATCTGGAGAGAGTAGAGTTCATCTGGAGAGAGTAGAGTTCATCTGGAGAGAGTAGAGTTCATCTGGAGAGAGTAGAGTTAATCTGGTGAGAGTAGAGTTAATCTGGAGAGAGTAGAGTTAATCTGGAGAGAGTAGAGTTAATCTGGAGAGAGTAGAGTTAATCTGGAGAGAGTAGAGTTAATCTGGAGAGAGTAGAGTTAATCTGGTGAGAGTAGAGTTAATCTGGAGAGAGTAGAGTTAATCTGGAGAGAGTAGAGTTAATCTGGAGAGAGTAGAGTTAATCTGGAGAGAGTAGAGTTAATCTGGAGAGAGTAGAGTTAATCTGGAGAGAGTAGAGTTCAGCTGGAGAGAGTAGAGTTCATCTGGAGAGAGTAGAGTTAATCTGGAGAGAGTAGAGTTAATCTGGAGAGAGTAGAGTTAATCTGGAGAGAGTAGAGTTAATCTGGAGAGAGTAGAGTTAATCTGGAGAGAGTAGAGTTAATCTGGAGAGAGAAGAGTTAATCTGGTGAGGGTAGAGTTAATCTGGAGAGAGTAGAGTTAATCTGGAGAGAGTAGAGTTAATCTGGTGAGAGTAGAGTTAATCTGGTGAGAGTAGAGTTAATCTGGAGAGAGTAGAGTTAATCTGGAGAGAGTAGAGTTAATCTGGTGAGAGTAGAGTTAATCTGGAGAGAGTAGAGTTCATCTGGAGAGAGTAGAGTTAATCTGGAGAGAGTAGAGTTAATCTGGAGAGAGTAGAGTTAATCTGGAGAGAGTAGAGTTAATCTGGTGAGAGTAGAGTTAATCTGGTGAGAGTAGAGTTAATCTGGAGAGAGTAGAGTTAATCTGGAGAGAGTAGAGTTAATCTGGAGAGAGTAGAGTTCAGCTGGAGAGAGTAGAGTTCAGCTGGAGAGAGTAGAGTTAATCTGGAGAGAGAAGAGTTAATCTGGAGAGAGTAGAGTTAATCTGGAGAGAGTAGAGTTCATCTGGAGAGAGTAGAGTTAATCTGGAGAGAGTAGAGTTAATCTGGAGAGAGTAGAGTTAATCTGGAGAGAGTAGAGTTAATCTGGAGAGAGTAGAGTTAATCTGGAGAGAGTAGAGTTCAGCTGGAGAGAGTAGAGTTAATCTGGAGAGAGTAGAGTTAATCTGGTGAGAGTAGAGTTAATCTGGAGAGAGTAGAGTTCATCTGGAGAGAGTAGAGTTAATCTGGAGAGAGTAGAGTTAATCTGGAGAGAGTAGAGTTAATCTGGAGAGAGTAGAGTTAATCTGGTGAGAGTAGAGTTAATCTGGTGAGAGTAGAGTTAATCTGGAGAGAGTAGAGTTAATCTGGAGAGAGTAGAGTTAATCTGGAGAGAGTAGAGTTAAGCTGGAGAGAGTAGAGTTCAGCTGGAGAGAGTAGAGTTAATCTGGAGAGAGAAGAGTTAATCTGGAGAGAGTAGAGTTAATCTGGAGAGAGTAGAGTTCATCTGGAGAGAGTAGAGTTAATCTGGAGAGAGTAGAGTTAATCTGGAGAGAGTAGAGTTAATCTGGAGAGAGTAGAGTTAATCTGGAGAGAGTAGAGTTAATCTGGAGAGAGTAGAGTTCAGCTGGAGAGAGTAGAGTTCATCTGGAGAGAGTAGAGTTCATCTGGAGAGAGTAGAGTTCATCTGGAGAGAGTAGAGTTCATCTGGAGAGAGTAGAGTTAATCTGGAGAGAGTAGAGTTAATCTGGAGAGAGTAGAGTTAATCTGGAGAGAGAAGAGTTAATCTGGTGAGAGTAGAGTTAATCTGGAGAGAGTAGAGTTAATCTGGAGAGAGTAGAGTTAATCTGGTGAGAGTAGAGTTAATCTGGTGAGAGTAGAGTTAATCTGGAGAGAGTAGAGTTAATCTGGAGAGAGTAGAGTTAATCTGGAGAGAGTAGAGTTAATCTGGTGAGAGTAGAGTTAATCTGGAGAGAGTAGAGTTCATCTGGAGAGAGTAGAGTTCATCTGGAGAGAGTAGAGTTAATCTGGAGAGAGTAGAGTTAATCTGGAGAGAGAAGAGTTAATCTGGTGAGAGTAGAGTTAATCTGGAGAGAGTAGAGTTAATCTGGAGAGAGTAGAGTTAATCTGGTGAGAGTAGAGTTAATCTGGAGAGAGTAGAGTTAATCTGGTGAGAGTAGAGTTAATCTGGTGAGAGTAGAGTTAATCTGGAGAGAGTAGAGTTAATCTGGAGAGAGTAGAGTTTTCAAATTGCAATCCAGTGTGTGTGTGTGTGTGTGTGTGTGTGTGTGTGTGTGTGTGTGTGTGTGTGTGTGTGTGTGTGTGAGAGAGAGATAGAGAGAGGGAGAGAGTGTGTGTGAACTGTGGATGTGAAATATTAAACTAGTAAATAATCTCACCTGTCCAAAGCCAGGTCGATTGATTGGCAGCTGCTGGACAGAGAGCTGTCTGTACTACCAAACGGCTGAAGAACGTTAAAGAACGTTTAAAAACGTTAAAATACATCAGCATTATTACACCAACCAAGTCAAGCCAAGAAAAAGAAAGAGAATGAGAGATACAGAGCAGAAACAGATCTAGAGATACAGAGCAGAAACAGATCTAGAGATACAGAGCAGAAACAGATCTAGAGATACAGAGCAGAAACAGATCTAGAGATACAGAGCAGAAACAGATCTAGAGATACAGAGCAGAAACAGATCTAGAGATACAGAGCAGAAACAGATCTAGAGATACAGAGCAGAAACAGATCTAGAGATACAGAGCAGAAACAGATCTAGAGATACAGAGCAGAAACAGATCTAGAGATACAGAGCAGAAACAGATCTAGAGATACAGAGCAGAAACAGATCTAGAGATACAGAGCAGAAACAGATCTAGAGATACAGAGCAGAAACAGATCTAGAGATACAGAGCAGAAACAGATCTAGAGATACAGGAATAATTGAAAATGCCTTGATCTTTTTTAAATGTTTGAAAGAGCAGCGGAAATCCTTACGTTCTGATCCAGTCCCTCTGGGATGAACTCCCCCTCTGAGTGGATGGAGGTGTAGGAGCCCTGCCTGGCAATCTGCTGCTGCTCCTCAGGGACCGAGCCAGGAGGTGGGGACCTACGGCCGCTATGGAGGGAACCTGAAGGAGGTGCAAAAACATGAGTTACTGTCCTCAAACTGCCACTCTTCAGAACAAACTGATACCAGAGGACCAGAACAAACTGATACCAGAGGACCAGAACAAACTGATACCAGAGGACCAGAACAAACTGATACCAGAGGACCAGAACAAACTGATACCAGAGGACCAGAACAAACTGATACCAGAGGACCAAGACAAACTGATACCAGAAGACCAGAACAGACTGATACCAGAGGACCAAAACAAACTGATACCAGAGGACCAGAACAGACTGATACCAGAGGACCAAAACAAACTGATAGCTGAGGACCAGAACAGACTGATACCAGAGGACCAAAACAAACTGATAGCTGAGGACCAGAACAGACTGATACCAGAGGACCAGAACAGACTGATACCAGAGGACCAGAACACACTGATACCAGAGAACCAGAACAGACTGATACCAGAGGACCAAAACAAACTGATACCAGAGGACCAGAACAGACTGATACCAGAGGACCAGAACAGACTGATACCAGAGGACCAGAACACACTGATACCAGAGAACCAGAACAGACTGATACCAGAGGACCAGAACAGACTGATACCAGAGGACCAAAACAAACAGATACCAGAGGACCAGAACAGACTGATACCAGAGGACCAAAACAAACTGATACCAGAGGACCAGAACAGACTGATACCAGAGGACCAGAACAGACTGATACCAGAGGACCAGAACACACTGATACCAGAGAACCAGAACAAACTGATACCAGAGGACCAGGACAAACTGATACCAGAAGACCAGAACAGACTGATACCAGAGGACCAGAACAGACTGATACCAGAGGACCAAAACAAACTGATACCAGAGGACCAGAACAAACTGATACCAGAGGACCAAAACAAACTGATACCAGAGGACCAGAACAGACTGATACCAGAGGACGAAAACAAACTGATACCAGAGGACCAGAACAAACTGATACCAGGGGACCAGAACAAACTGATACCAGAGGACCAGAACAAACTGATACAAGAGGACCAGAACAAACTGATACCAGAGGACCAGAACAGACTGAAACCAGAGGACCAGAACAAACTGATACCAGAGGACCAGAACAGACTGATACCAGAGGACCAGAACACACTGATACCAGAGAACCAGAACAGACTGATACCAGAGGACCAGAACAGACTGATACCAGAGGACCAGAACAGACTGATACCAGAGGACCAAAACAAACAGATACCAGAGGACCAGAACAGACTGATACCAGAGGACCAAAACAAACTGATACCAGAGAACCAGAACAGACTGATACCAGAGGACCAGAACAGACTGATACCAGAGGACCAGAACACACTGATACCAGAGAACCAGAACAAACTGATACCAGAGGACCAGGACAAACTGATACCAGAAGACCAGAACAGACTGATACCAGAAGACCAGAACAGACTGATACCAGAGGACCAAAACAAACTGATACCAGAGGACCAGAACAAACTGATACCAGAGGACCAAAACAAACTGATACCAGAGGACCAGAACAGACTGATACCAGAGGACCAAAACAAACTGATACCAGAGGACCAGAACAAACTGATACCAGGGGACCAGAACAAACTGATACCAGAGGACCAGAACAAACTGATACCAGAGGACCAGAACAAACTGATACCAGAGGACCAGAACAGACTGAAACCAGAGGACCAGAACAAACTGATACCAGAGTGTGTGTGTGTGTGTGTGTGTGGGGGTGTGTGTGTGTGTGTGTGTTTGAACACTAACCTGTTGAGTGCTTGCGGACTCTATCTGAGCCTATGTGTAAAGAACCCTTCAGATCCCCTAGAGAACGAGATGATCTCATCTCACTCTGTTTGTCCCTGCTGCCCACCTGTAGAAACTAGATGACACAGGAAGTGGACAAAACAGGAAGTTAAAATTAGCAATTACATCATGGTGAAATGACATTACTGTGCCATTCAGGGCAGTGAGAAGGAACATTTCAGCATGTTACTATCTGTGAAAAGGGTAGAAGGTTGACAACATGTTATCTTAATTAATAACAGTATAGAAAACCATACTGACAGATAGAAGGTTGACAACATGTTATCTTAATTAATAACAGTATAGAAAACCATACTTACAGATAGAAGGTTGACAATATGTTATATTTAATTAATAACAGTATAGAAAACCATAGTTACAGATAGAAGGTTGACAACATGTTATATTTAATTAATAACAGTATAGAAAACCATACTGACAGATAGAAGGTTGACAACATGTTATCTTAATTAATAACAGTATAGAAAACCATACTGACAGATAGAAGGTTGACAACATGTTATCTTAATTAATAACAGTATAGAAAACCATACTTACAGATAGAAGGTTGACAATATGTTATATTTAATTAATAACAGTATAGAAAACCATACTTACAGATAGAAGGTTGACAACATGTTATATTTAATTAATAACAGTATAGAAAACCATACTGACAGATAGAAGGTTGACAACATGTTATCTTAATTAATAACAGTATAGAAAACCATACTGACAGATAGAAGGTTGACAACATGTTATATTTAATTAATAACAGTATAGAAAACCATACTGACAGATAGAAGGTTGACAACATGTTATCTTAATTAATAACAGTATAGAAAACCATACTTACAGATAGAAGGTTGACAATATGTTATATTTAATTAATAACAGTATAGAAAACCATAGTTACAGATAGAAGGTTGACAACATGTTATATTTAATTAATAACAGTATAGAAAACCATACTGACAGATAGAAGGTTGACAACATGTTATCTTAATTAATAACAGTATAGAAAACCATACTGACAGATAGAAGGTTGACAACATGTTATCTTAATTAATAACAGTATAGAAAACCATACTTACAGATAGAAGGTTGACAATATGTTATATTTAATTAATAACAGTATAGAAAACCATACTTACAGATAGAAGGTTGACAACATGTTATATTTAATTAATAACAGTATAGAAAACCATACTGACAGATAGAAGGTTGACAACATGTTATCTTAATTAATAACAGTATAGAAAACCATACTGACAGATAGAAGGTTGACAACATGTTATATTTAATTAATAACAGTATAGAAAACCATACTGACAGATAGAAGGTTGACAATATGTTATATTTAATTAATAACAGTATAGAAAACCATACTTACAGATAGAAGGTTGACAATATGTTATATTTAATTAATAACAGTATAGAAAACCATACTGACAGATAGAAGGTTGACAACATGTACCTGTGTGTGTGTGTGTGTGTGTGTGTGTGTGTGTGTGTGTGTGTGTGTGTACCTGTGTGTGTGTGTGTGTGTGTGTGTACCTGTGTGTGTGTGTGTGTGTGTACCTGTGTGTGTGTGTGTGTGTGTGTGTGTGTGTGTGTGTGTACCTGTGTGTGTTTGTGTGTGTGTGTGTGTGTGTGTATGTGTGTGTGTGTGTGTGTGTGTGTGTGTGTACCTGTGTGTGTACCTGTGTGTGTGTGTGTGTGTGTGTGTGTGTACCTGTGTGTGTGTACCTGTGTGTGTGTGTTTGTGTGTGTGTGTGTGTGTGTGTGTGTGTGTACCTGTGTGTGTGTACCTGTGTGTGTGTGTCTGTGTGTGTGTGTGTGTGTGTGTACCTGTGTGTGTTTGTGTGTGTGTGTGTGTGTGTGTGTGTGTGTGTGTGTGTGTGTGTGTACCTGTGTGTGTACGTGTGTGTGTGTGTGTGTGTGTGTGTACCTGTGTGTGTGTACCTGTGTGTGTGTACCTGTGTGTGTGTGTGTGTACCTGTGTGTGTGTACCTGTGTGTGTGTACCTGTGTGTGTGTACCTGTGTGTGTGTACCTGTGTGTGTGTACCTGTGTGTGTGTGTGTGTGTGTACCTGTGTGTGTGTGTGTGTGTACCTGTGTCCTCACCTGGCTGTTCTTGTATGTTCTCAGCAGTAGTCTCAGTAGGTTGGTTGAGCCCATGGTGAGTATGGCCTGGTCCAGATCACTCTGTGTCTTTACAGGGACCAGCTGCTGGATGGAGATAAACAGACATTCTGTGGGTCCAGACAACACTGTATATAACAGCTGGGGGGCCCTCTGGGGGGGCCCTGATCAATCCATTACATACTATACACATATAAACAACACTGTATATAACAGCTGGGGGGCCCTCTGGGGGGGCCCTGATCAATCCATAACATACTATACACATATAAACAACACTGTATATAACAGCTGGGGGGCCCTCTGGGGGGGCCCTGATCAATCCATAACATACTATACACATATAAACAACACTGTATATAACAGCTGGGGGGCCCTCTGGGGGGGCCCTGATCAATCCATAACATACTATACACATATAAACAACACTGTATATAACAGCTGGGGGGCCCTGTTTCACATATGTAATCCTTAAACACACACACTGTCTCTACCTCTCTGTCTGGATAAAACACTAAAACACACACACACACACACACACACACACACACACTGTCTCTACCTCTCTGTCTGGATAAAACACACACACACACTGTCTCTACCTCTCTGTCTGGATAAAACACACACACACACTGTCTCTACCTCTCTGTCTGGATAAAACACACACACACACACACACACACACACACACACACACACACACTGTCTCTACCTCTCTGTCTGGATAAAAAAAAACACACACACACACACACACACACTGTCTCTACCTCTCTGTCTGGATAAAACACACACACATACAAACACACACTGTCTCTACCTCTCTGTCTGGATAAAACACACACACACACACACACAATGTCTCTACCTCTCTGTCTGGATAAAACACACACACACACACACACACACACACACACACACACACACACACACACACACACACACACACACACACTGTCTCTACCTCTCTGTCTGGATAAAACACACACACACACACACACACTGTCTCTACCTCTCTGTCTGGATAAAACACACACACACACACACACACACACACACACACACACACACACACACTGTCTCTACCTCTCTGTCTGGATAAAACACACACACACTGTCTCTACCTCTCTGTCTGGATAAAACACACACACACACAAACACACACTGTCTCTACCTCTCTGTCTGGATAAAACACACACACACACACACACACACTGTCTCTACCTCTCTGTCTGGATAAAACACACACACACACTGTCTCTACCTCTCTGTCTGGATAAAACACACACACACTGTCTCTACCTCTCTGTCTGGATAAAACACACACACACACTGTCTCTACCTCTCTGTCTGGATAAAACACACACACACACACACACACACACTGTCTCTACCTCTCTGTCTGGATAAAACACACACACATACAAACACACACACACTGACTCTACCTCTCTGTCTGGATAAAACACACACACACACACACACACACACACACACACACACACACACACACACACACACACACACACACACACACACACACACACACACACACACACACACACACACTGTCTCTACCTCTCTGTCTGGATAAAACACACACACACACACTGTCTCTACCTCTCTGTCTGGATAAAACACGTCCATCTGTTGTCCAAACGCCTCTGTCACCTTCTGAAGGAGCTCTTTGATCTTCAGGGGTCGCTGAAACGGGATGATGCTGTGAAACAGAGGTCAGAGGTTAAAGGTTATCCTGAGGGATCAGTCAGCAGGAGTAGCAAAGGTCACAGCACAGTCGACACACACACACACACACACTTGTGCACACGGTCACACATCCGCGCACACACACACACACACTTGTACACACGTGCAATCTGGAGGGGACATGAGGAGGGGACATGAGGAGGGGACATGAGGAGGGGACATGAGGAGGGGACATGAGGAGGGGACATGAGGAGGGGACATGAAGAGGGGACATGAGGAGGGGACATGAGGAGGGGACATGAGGAGGGGACATGAGGAGGGGACATGAGGAGGGGACATGAGGAGGGGACATGAAAAGGGGACATGAAAAGGGGACATGAGGAGGGGACATGAGGAGGGGACATGAGGAGGGGACATGAGGAGGGGACATGAGGAGGGGACATGAGGAGGGGACATGAGGAGGGGACATGAGGAGTAGGCTGGTTTTCCTGCTCCTGCTTGGCATCTTGTTCTAATTGTCCAGGACATCCAGTTGTGGCGAAGCTTAACACAACATACAAGCACTCAGAAATGAGGTCTGGATAGATAATAGAAAAACACTAAGTTCCCACCCACCGTTTCTCTCTCTCATGCTCCAGCTTGACTCTTAGATCCTGTTGAAAGGAAAAATACAAAAATTAAAAGACAGGGGAGTTAGAGGGATTATATACCAAAACGGACTCATAGAAATACAATACAATATTTACAATAAATTACCTTCTGGACTCATAGAAATACAATACAATATTTACAATAAATTACCTTCTGGACTCATAGAAATACAATACAATATTTACAATAAATTACCTTCTGGACTCATAGAAATACAATACAATATTTACAATAAATTACCTTCTGGACTCATAGAAATACAATACAATATTTACAATAAATTACCTTCTGGACTCATAGAAATACAATACAATATTTACAATAAATTACCTTCTGGATCTCATAGAAATACAATACAATATTTACAATAAATTACCTTCTGGATCTCATAAAAATACAATACAATATTTACAATAAATTACCTTCTGGACTCATAGCAATACAATACAATATTTACAAAAAATTACCTTCTAGACTCATAGAAATACAATACAATATTTACAATAAATTACCTTCTGGATCTCATAAAAATACAATACAATATTTACAATAAATTACCTTCTGGACTCATAGAAATACATTACAATATTTACAATAAATTACTTTCTGGACTCATAGAAATACAATACAATATTTACAATAAATTACCTTCTGGACTCTTAGAAATACAATACAATATGTACAATAAATTACCTTCTGGACTCATAGAAATACAATATTTACAATAAATTACCTTCTGGACACATAGAAATACAATATGTACAATAAATTACCTTCTGGACTCATAGAAATACAATATTTACAATAAATTACCTTCTGGACTCATAGAAATACAATATTTACAATAGATTACCTTCTGGACTCATAGAAATACAATAAATTACCTTCTGGACTAATTTGCATATCCAACTGCATTTCGTTGTACTATACTTGTACTGTCCAATGACAATAAAGTTGGATCTAATAAAAAATATATAATGAATATTCCTGTTTAAATCATTTGCTATATGTACCTGTGTTAATTGCTGTGTCCGGGGCTGGTGGCTTTTGTTTTGCTGTTGATGTGAGTAACACCGGCCAAGAGCTGCCAGATCCTTCATGATGGAGCTCAGAGCCTCTTCATCATCTTGGAACAGAGATTGTAATCACATCAATGAAAGGAGAGAGAGTATGAGAGAGAAGTAGAAAGAGAGAGATACATACCTCTACCTAGATAAATACAACAACACATTTTATTTAACCTTTATTTAACCGGGTAGGCCACATGAGAACAAATTGTCATTTGCAATGGCGACCGGAGGCCTGTACAACGAAGCAAGATTTGTGGTTAGCCAGGTAACTTCAGGTTCAACTCTGGGTTTTTGGTATCACAACGTTGGTTAACCTCTTACCGGGTTGCATCGCCATGGTAAATTATGGATCAGATTTTAGTCGAGATAACAGATTGACCCGAATAAAAGCACCGCCTACTGACCAATCAATTCTTGATTGAATATGTCGTCACCATTCATAGAAGATCCCATTCGGTGCACGAACAGTGGGAGGTTCACTTAGGGACCAAGGATATTCAAGGAGCGACAAAACCTGTTTGCTTTTCCAGATGACTGATTTTATGAAATATATATGTTCTAAGCAGATGGACTGACACACACACAGGTATCAGATGGCCACGCCCCATTAATATGAATATACCAAATGAAAATGTGTCATTATGAAATAAATAAGGCATTATGAAAAAGGACTGCCTTGAAATAAATACATGGGGAATTTCAATAATTTCAATAACAGTCCAATGTAATAAATAAAAGTTGTCTTATAAAAACGTGTCATTATGATTTGAGTGCCTTAAAATGAATACATGGGGAATTGTGAAATACAAGTCCCTCAAAATAAATAAATGTTGTCTTATGGAAAACATCATTTTGGAATAAAACAATTTCTTTACATATTAAGTGATTTATACATTTATATTTACACGTATTTATGTAATTATTGCCTTATTTGATAGCTATTTTTTATGTATTTAATATTGGCGGATATGGGGTTGCATAGTATGTTGCCAGTGTGAATGTAAATTAAATGCAGCATTTGGTTTGAATTGGTTTGAAATTATTTTCTTATGTTCATTCTTTATTTGTTCCCAGGACCATCTCATCTCAGCAACACATTGCTTTAATTGAGTACACATGTATAATTATAGTGAAATCTAGTCCTGCTTTAATGAATGGGCAGTGATAGTGATGAGTCTGTAACTAATGAATGGGCAGTGATAGTGATGAGTCTGTAACCTAATGAATGAGCAGTGATAGTGATGAGTCTGTAACTTAATGAATGAGCAGTGATAGTGATGAGTCTGTAACCTAATGAATGGGCAGTGATTGTGATGAGTCTGTAACTAATGAATGGGCAGTGATGAGTCTGTAACTTAATGAATGAGCAGTGATGAGTCTGTAACTTAATGAATGGGCAGTGATAGTGATGAGTCTGTAGCTAATGAATGGGCAGTGATAGTGATGAGTCTGTAACTAATGAATGGGCAGTGATAGTGATGAGTCAGTAACTAATGAATGGGCAGTGATGAGTCTGTAACTTAATGAATGAGCAGTGATGAGTCTGTAACTTAATGAATGGGCAGTGATAGTGATGAGTCTGTAACTTAATGAATGAGCAGTGATAGTGATGAGTCTGTACCTTAATGAATGAGCAGTGATAGTGATGAGTCTGTAACTTAATGAATGAGCAGTGATAGTGATGAGTCTGTAACTTAATAAATGAGCAGTGATAGTGATGAGTCTGTAACTTAATGAATGGGCAGTGATAGTGATGAGTCTGTAACTAATGAATGGGCAGTGATAGTGATGAGTCTGTAACTAATGAATGGGCAGTGATAGTGATGAGTCAGTAACTAATGAATGGGCAGTGATAGTGATGAGTCTGTAACTAATGAATGGGCAGTGATAGCGATGAGTCTGTAACTAATGAATGGGCAGTGATAGTGATGAGTCAGTAACTAATGAATGGGCAGTGATGAGTCTGTAACTTAATGAATGAGCAGTGATGAGTCTGTAACTTAATGAATGGGCAGTGATAGTGATGAGTCTGTAACTTAATGAATGAGCAGTGATAGTGATGAGTCTGTAACTTAATGAATGAGCAGTGATAGTGATGAGTCTGTAACTTAATGCATGGGCAGTGATAGTGATGAGTCTGTAACTTAATGAATGAGCAGTGATAGTGATGAGTCTGTAACTTAATGAATGGGCAGTGATAGTGATGAGTCTGTAACTTAATGAATGGGCAGTGATTGTGATGAGTCTGTAACTAATGAATGGGCAGTGATAGTGATGAGTCTGTAACTTAATGAATGGGCAGTGATGAGTCTGTAACTTAATGAATGAGCAGTGATGAGTCTGTAACTTAATGAATGGGCAGTGATAGTGATGAGTCTGTAGCTAATGAATGGGCAGTGATAGTGATGAGTCTGTAACTTAATGAATGGGCAGTGATAGTGATGAGTCTGTAACTTAATGAATGGGCAGTAATTGTGATGAGTCTGTAACTAATGAATGGGCAGTGATAGTGATGAGTCTGTAACTTAATGAATGGGCAGTGATTGTGATGAGTCTGTAACTAATGAATGGGCAGTGATGAGTCTGTAACTTAATGAATGAGCAGTGATGAGTCTGTAACTTAATGAATGGGCAGTGATAGTGATGAGTCTGTAGCTAATGAATGGGCAGTGATAGTGATGAGTCTGTAACTAATGAATGGGCAGTGATAGTGATGAGTCAGTAACTAATGAATGGGCAGTGATGAGTCTGTAACTTAATGAATGAGCAGTGATGAGTCTGTAACTTAATGAATGGGCAGTGATAGTGATGAGTCTGTAACTTAATGAATGAGCAGTGATAGTGATGAGTCTGTACCTTAATGAATGAGCAGTGATAGTGATGAGTCTGTAACTTAATGAATGAGCAGTGATAGTGATGAGTCTGTAACTTAATAAATGAGCAGTGATAGTGATGAGTCTGTAACTTAATGAATGGGCAGTGATAGTGATGAGTCTGTAACTAATGAATGGGCAGTGATAGTGATGAGTCTGTAACTAATGAATGGGCAGTGATAGTGATGAGTCAGTAACTAATGAATGGGCAGTGATAGTGATGAGTCTGTAACTAATGAATGGGCAGTGATAGTGATGAGTCAGTAACTAATGAATGGGCAGTGATGAGTCTGTAACTTAATGAATGAGCAGTGATGAGTCTGTAACTTAATGAATGGGCAGTGATAGTGATGAGTCTGTAACTTAATGAATGAGCAGTGATAGTGATGAGTCTGTAACTTAATGAATGAGCAGTGATAGTGATGAGTCTGTAACTTAATGCATGGGCAGTGATAGTGATGAGTCTGAAACTTAATGAATGGGCAGTGATGAGTCTGTAACTTAATGAATGAGCAGTGATAGTGATGAGTCTGTAACTTAATGAATGAGCAGTGATAGTGATGAGTCTCTAACTTAATGAATGAGCAGTGATAGTAATGAGTCTGTAACTTAATGAATGAGCAGTGATAGTGATGAGTCTGTAACTAATGAATGGGCAGTGATAGTGATGAGTCTGTAACTAATGAATGGGCAGTGATAGTGATGAGTCTGTAACTTAATGAATGAGCAGTGATAGTGATGAGTCTGTAACTTAATGAATGAGCAGTGATAGTGATGAGTCTGTAACTTAATGAATGAGCAGTGATAGTGATGAGTCTGTAACTTAATGAATGAGCAGTGATAGTGATGAGTCTGTAACTTAATGAATGAGCAGTGATAGTGATGAGTCTGTAACTTAATGAATGAGCAGTGATAGTGATGAGTCTGTAACTTAATGAATGGGCAGTGATAGTGATGAGTCTGTAACTTAATGAATGGGCAGTGATAGTGATGAGTCTGTAACTTAATGAATGAGCAGTGATAGTGATGAGTCTGTAACTTAATGAATGGGCAGTGATGAGTCTGTAACTTAATGAATGATGTGTGTGTGTCAGAGGCCCAGAGTGTGTGTGTGCATGTGCGTGTGCGTGCGTACGTGCGTGCGCGTGTGTGTGCGTGTGTCGGAGGCCCAGAGTGTGTGTGCATGTGCGCGTGCGTGCGCGTGCGTGCGTGTGTGTGTCGGAGGCCCAGCAGTGAATGAAGATATTGAGGGGATTTCCTGGTGCAGAGATACATCATCACTAAGGCATTCAGCTCCACAACCTCCAGCAGAACCAAGCTAACAGACAGATATAGGAGCCAATCCCAGCTAACAGACAGAGATAGGAGCCAATCCCAGCTAACAGACAGAGATAGGAGCCAATCCCAGCTAACAGACAGAGATAGGAGCCAATCCCAGCTAACAGACAGAGATAGGAGCCAATCCCAGCTAACAGACAGATATAGGAGCCAATCCCAGCTAACAGACAGAGATAGGAGCCAATCCCAGCTAACAGACAGAGATAGGAGCCAATCCCAGCTAACAGACAGATATAGGAGCCAACCCCAGCTAACAGATAGAGATAGGAGCCAATCCCAGCTAACAGACAGATATAGGAGCCAATCCCAGCTAACAGATAGAGATAGGAGCCAATCCCAGCTAACAGACAGATATAGGAGCCAATCCCAGCTAACAGACAGAGCCAAAATGTCTGAGATCACTGAAGCAGATCTGGTTGCAGTAACGTTACCGTAACCTCAACAACCAACCAAAACTGTGTAATTTAACATGTACTACATATTCTAACCCATAAACCAACAAAATAATATGCAAAATATCCAGACTTAACCACGTTTTCTGTTTTCATGTCCGGACAAGTTAGTTGTACAGGGTTATGAGGGAGAAATAGGAGGTGATGAGAGAGGAGAGGAAAGGCCTACCTTGTGAGTTCCTAGGGTGTCCAGGTCCATTTTGTAAACCGTTATCTGTATAGCAGAACAGATGAACACATTTTACTGTTGTATCACAGTGTAAAATGAGTGTGGACTGATTATTCTGTACTGTTAGATTACAATCTTATATTACAGGATTGAATTACACAACACTATTATATTAAACAGTTAAATTACACGGCTCTGTTAGATTACAATCTTATATTACAGGATTGGATTACACAACACTATTATATTAAACAGTTAAATTACAAGGCTCCGTTAGATTAAAATCTTATATATTACAGGATTGAATTACAAAACACTATTATATTAAACAGTTAAATTACACGGCTCTGTTAGATTACACGGCTCCGTTAGATTACACGGTTCCGTTAGATTACACGGTTCCGTTATATGACACGGTTCCGTTATATGACACGGTTCTGTTAGATTACATGGTTCCGTTCTATGACCTGTTGTTATATGACACGGTTCTGTTATATGACACGGTTCTGTTATATGACAAGGTTCTGTTATATGACACGGTTCTGTTATGTGACACGGTTCTGTTATGTGACACGGTTCTGTTGTATGACCCGTTGTTATATGACACGGTTCTGTTATATGACACTATAGGTGATGGTAGATTATAGACTGTAATATAGATTATGGTAGAGAATAGACTGTAATATAGATTATGGTAGACAATAGACTGTAATATAGATTATGGTAGACAATAGACTGTAATATAGATTATGGTAGAGAATAGACTGTAATATAGATTATGGTAGAGAATAGACTGTAATATAGATTATTGTACATTATGGACTGTAATATAGATTATGGTAGACAATAGACTGTAATATAGATTATGGTAGAGAATAGACTGTAATATAGATTAATATGGTAGGGAATAGACTGTAATATAGATTAATATGGTAGGGAATAGACTGTAATATAGATTATGGTAGACAATAGACTGTAATCTAGATTATGGTAGAGAATAGACTGTAATATAGATTAATATGGTAGGGAATAGACTGTAATATAGATTATGGTAGAGAATAGACTGGACTATAGCCTGTTTTATGCTTCTGCGTCGACGCGAACCCCTCTCCGACCCCTACGCCGTAGCTCGACGGGCACCTCCAAAAAATTGTAACTACATGTCGAGGCGACGCAGACCACAAGGGCTGTGATTGGTCAGATTATACATCTGGCGGTGAAATGCAACGCAACCCGACGCAGAACCATAAAACGGCCACGATGCCGTAGGAGTGATGGCGTAGCTACGCCGTGGAGTTGACGCAGAAGCATAATGAGGCCTTATAGGTTATGGTACATTATAGACTGTAATATAGATTATGGTAGATTATAGACTGGACTATAGGTTATGGTAGAGAATAAACTGTAATATAGATTATGGTTGATAAAACTAGATTATAGATTCTGTAACAACTCTCTCTTCTCTCACACTGTCTTTCAATTTTAAATGTGCTTGTGTAAGAGTTAATGTCAGAGGAAGTGTGTGTGTGTGTGTGTGTGTGTGTGTGTGTGTGTGACACCTGGCTCTAATGCTGCTTACCCATGTTAACTGTCATCATCAGGAAGTGGTCTAGATGAACTCAGAGCACAGAGCTCAACTCCTCTGGTCTGTCTGGCTCTGAGCTCAACTCCTCTGGTCTGTCTGGCTCTGAGCTCAACTCATCTGGTCTGGGAGTATCATCCTGAGTAAAAGTACAAACAGACTGGTTACAGATTACATATATGTCAACAGACTGGTTACAGATTACATATATGTCAACAGACTGGTTACAGATTACATATATGTCAACAGACTGGTTACAGATTACATATATGTCAACAGACTGGTTACAGATTACATATATGTCAACAGACTGGTTACAGATTACATATATGTTAACAGACTGGTTACAGATTACATATATGTCAACAGACTGGTTACAGATTACATATATGTCAACAGACTGGTTACAGATTACATATATGTCAACAGACTGGTTACAGATTACATATATGTTAACAGACTGGTTACAGATTACATATATGTCAACACAGGGTGTCCGCGGGGTCTTGAAAAGTCTTAAAAGGTAATAAATCAATTTAGCGAAAATTAAGACCCTTAAAAAATATTGAAAAGTATTAATCGGAATGTGACATGGTATTAATATTTGCGCAAGTTTTCCTAAGTTAATTATTCCAAATAGTTTATGTTAAAAGGATTGCGTGAATTAATGTGTTAAATTGCGTTGCCATAACCCGGATAACTATGACGACGTAACATGTCGCGCGCACACGGAGGTCACGCGCCTGACCGACTGAGTTGGGCGGATACTCATCATGGGGAAGTGCAAGTGCGCGGACAAGTAGATGGAGGACACGCAATGTAAAGCATGGCTGAGTCCTGTCATTGGGAACCGGGAGGCGTATTGTTTGATTTGTACAAAAATAAATAAGTATAACGTCGATGGGCGCCACACCAACGCCTCGACACAGCGGTTAAACACAACTCTCAACTCCAACGAGGGGGTTGCTGATATTTTTAAAACAATGTTCAATATTCAGAGTGTGTCCAATAGTCAGGGTGTGTCCAATATTCAGGGTGTGTTCAATATTCAGAGTGTGTCCAATAGTCAGGGTGTGTCCAATATTCAGGGTGTGTCCAATATTCAGGGTGTGTTCAATATTCAGAGTGTGTCCAATAGTCAGGGTGTGTCCAATATTCAGGGTGTGTCCAATATTCAGGGTGTGTCCAATATTCAGGATGTTTCCAATATTCACCACCCCAGATCTCCTCACACCACCCCAGATCCCCTCACACCACCCCAGATCTCCTCACACCATCCCAGATCTCCTCACACCACCCCAGATCTCCTCACACCACCCCAGATCTCCTCACACCACCCCAGATCTCCTCACACCACCCCAGATCTCCTCACACCACCCCAGATCTCCTCACACCACCCCAGATCTCCTCACACCACCCCAGATCTCCTCACACCATCCCAGATCTCCTCACACCACCCCAGATCTCCTCACACCACCCCAGATCTCCTCACACCATCCCAGATCTCCTCACACCACCCCAGATCTCCTCACACCACCCCAGATCTCCTCACACCATCCCAGATCTCCTCACACCACCCCAGATCTCCTCACACCACCCCAGATCTCCTCACACCATCCCAGATCTCCTCACACCACCCCAGATCTCCTCACACCATCCCAGATCTCCTCACACCACCCCAGATCTCCTCACACCACCCCAGATCTCCTCACACCATCCCAGATCTCCTCACACCATCCCAGATCTCCTCACACCACCCCAGATCTCCTCACACCATCCCAGATCTCCTCACACCACCCCAGATCTCCTCACACCATCCCAGATCTCCTCACACCACCCCAGATCTCCTCACACCATCCCAGATCTCCTCACACCACCCCAGATCTCCTCACACCACCCAAGATCTCCTCACACCACCCCAGATCTCCGCACACCATCCCAGATCTCCTCACACCACCCAGATCTCCCCTCCAACCTTCTTAACTCTCATCTCAATTTGTGACAGCAGGGCACCATGCCAGTCCGGTCAGATAGGATGCCAATCACACTGGAATTATTTTTTTGTCCTCTCTGCAGCTTATCTTCCTACTGTCCCTGGCCAGTCTGTTAAGCTTGATAAGATCTGGGGAATGTCATGGAAACTGTGGGTGTGGCAGAACCCTGGCAATGCTCCGTCTCCACTAACTCACACATAATGTGCTAAGTGGTGCTTTACTTCAGAACAGCCAGGGAAAACATCGGAGTTTTCAGTTACAGAAACCTGTTGTAACTAAAGGACTTTGGACTAACTTTGTAAAGGGACACAAAAGCATGCGAAGGATTGCAAAACTGGAGGTGTAAATCGCTGTAAACACAACTTCAAAAACCAGCATGTTTACTTCTAGTCCCTGGTTCGTGACTGGTTTCTGATGTCATTGACTGGTTTCCAGGTGTCCAACTGGTTTGTAAGGTGACTGACTGGGTTGTTAAGTGGCTGACTGGTTTGTTTGGTGGCTGACTGGTTTGTTTGGTGGCTGACTGGTTTGTTTAGTGGCTGACTGGTTTGTAAGGTGACTGACTGACTCGTTTGTAGTATTGCAGCAATACTACTGCTGACTGATTAGGGCTGCCACCTGTACCTCAGGTAACTGATTAGGGCCGCCCCCTGTACCTCAGGTAACTGATTAGGGCCGCCCCCTGTAGCTCAGGTAACTGATTAGGGCCGCCCCCTGTACCTCAGGCAACTGATTAGGGCCGCCCCCTGTACCTCAGGTAACTGATTAGGGCCGCCCCCTGTACCTCAGGTAACTGATTATGGCTGTCCCCTGTACCTCAGGTAACTGGTTAGGGCTGCCCCTGTACCTCAGGTAACTGGTTAGGGCCGCCCCCTGTACCTCAGGTAACGGATTAGGGCCGCCCCCTGTACCTCAGGTAACTGGTTAGGGCTGCCCCTGTACCTCAGGTTACTGATTAGGGCCGCCCCTGTACCTCAAGTAACTGATTAGGGCCGCCCCCTGTACCTCAGGTTACTGATTAGGGCCGCCCCTGTACCTCAGGTAACTGATTAGGGCCGCCCCTGTACCTCAGGTAACTGATTAGGGCCGCCCCTGTACCTCAGGTAACTGGTTAGGGCCGCCCCCTGTACCTCATGTAAATGATTAGGGCTGCCCCCTGTACCTCAGGTAACTGATTAGGGCCGCCCCCTGTACCTCGGGTAACTGGTTAGGGCTGCCCCTGTACCTCGGGTAACTGGTTAGGGCCGCCC
Organism: Dallia pectoralis; assembly: GCA_029465975.1. NCBI lineage: Eukaryota > Metazoa > Chordata > Actinopteri > Esociformes > Umbridae > Dallia > Dallia pectoralis. The sequence goes on from CM055733.1 coordinate 26,013,977, forward strand.
CCTGTACCTCAGGTAACTGATTAGGGCCGCCCCCTGTACCTCAGGTAACTGATTAGGGCCGCCCCCTGTACCTCAGGTAACTGATTATGGCCGCCCCCTGTACCTCAGGTAACTGATTAGGGCCGCCCCTGTACCTCAGGTAACTGATTAGGGCCGCCCCCTGTACCTCAGGTAACTGGTTAGGGCCGCCCCCTGTACCTCATGTAAATGATTAGGGCTGCCCCCTGTACCTCAGGTAACTGATTAGGGCCGCCCCCTGTACCTCAGGTAACTGATTAGGGCCGCCCCCTGTACCTCAGGTAACTGGTTAGGGCCGCCCCCTGTACCTCAAGTAACTGATTAGGGCCGCCCCCTGTACCTCAGGTAACTGATTAGGGCCGCCCCCTGTACCTCAGGTAACTGATTATGGCCGCCCCCTGTACCTCAGGTAACTGATTAGGGCCGCCACCTGTACCTCAAGTAACTGATTAGGGCCGCCACCTGTACCTCAGGTAACTGATTAGGGCCGCCCCTGTACCTCAGGTAACTGGTTAGGGCCGCCCCCTGTACCTCAGGTAACTGGTTAGGGCCGCCCCCTGTAGCTCAGGTAACTGATTAGGGCCGCCCCCTGTACCTCAGGTAACTGATTAGGGCCGCCACTTGTACCTCAGGTAACTGATTAGGGCCGCCCCCTGTACCTCAGGCAACTGATTAGGGCCGCCCCCTGTACCTCAGGTAACTGATTAGGGCCGCCCCCTGTACCTCAGGTAACTGATTAGGGCCGCCCCCTGTACCTCAGGTAACTGATTAGGGCCGCCCCCTGTACCTCAGGTAACTGATTAGGGCCGCCCCCTGTACCTCAGGTAACTGATTAGGGCCGCCCCCTGTACCTCAGGTAACTGATTAGGGCTGCCCCCTGTACCTCAGGTAACTGATTAGGGCCGCCCCCTGTACCTCAGGTAACTGATTAGGGCCGCCCCCTGTACCTCAGGTAACTGATTAGGGCCGCCCCCTGTACATCAGGTAACTGATTAGGGCCGCCCCCTGTACCTCAGGTAACTGATTAGGGCCGCCCCCTGTACCTCAGGTAACTGATTAGGGCCGCCCCCTGTACCTCAGGTAACTGATTAGGGCCCCCCCCTGTACCTCGCCGCCTATCACTATCAGCTGTGTGTCTCAGTGTAGCTGCACACTATCAGCTGTGTGCTGAACCACACCAATTCACTATCTTAGGGTGTTTCTACTTGAGAGTTAGACTCTCCCTTCAGGACAAAGTTCGTAAGAATCCCCACCTCTCCTGGGCCGGCTGGGTCACCCAATGGTTCTATGTTGAGGTCTGACCCACTGGATCACAGCCCACTGCCTCCAGCCAGCACATGAAGCCTTTACATTGACTACAGTTGAACAGACACAAACTGGAGGGGACAAGATCTGGAACAAGCTGGAAGTGGGGGACAAGATCTGGAACAAGGTGGAGGGGGGGATGTATGTATGTGTGTATGTGTGTGTGTATGAAAATAAACGCTAAATGCTAAATGTAGACATTGTCTGTGATTACAGTACTGACAGGTCAGTTACACTATTAATGACAGACATGGTCAGTTACACTATTAATGACAGACATGGTCAGTTACACTATTAATGACAGACATGGTCAGTTACACTATTAATGACAGACATGGTCAGTTACACTATTAATGACAGACATGGTCAGTTACACTATTAATGACAGACATGGTCAGTTACACTATTAATGACAGACATGGTCAGTTACACTATTAATGACAGACATGGTCAGTTACACTATTAATGACAGACATGGTCAGTTACACTATTAATGACAGACATGGTCAGTTACACTATTAATGACAGACATGGTCAGTTACACTATTAATGACAGACATGGTACAATTCCTCAGACAGAGTTGTAAACTCAACAGACAGGCAGGACATAACTAACCCACAGGGGTCAGAAGTTGCCAGCCAACAGAAACAAAAAGCACAGTGAACTGGAGAATAATCAACAGGACACACGAGGTATTACTGATAAACCCCACTGATATAAGTTAATAAACAGTATATATATATATACTGCCGTAAAACAAATGTCGTGGAGGAGCGAAGAAGAGGATTGGGGAATGTTAGTAGAGAGGCGAGTGTGTGTTTGTGTGTGGATAGTAATGTGTGTGTGTGTGTGTGTGTGTGTGTGTGTGTGTGTGTGTGTGTGTGTGTGGACAGTAGTGTGTGTTTGTGTGTGGATAGTAATGTGTGTGTGTGTGTGTGTGTGGACAGTAGTGTGTGTGTGTGTGTGTGTACATATGTGTGTGTCTCTTTGTGTATATGTGTGTGTCTGTGTGCGTGTGCGTGTGCGTGTGTGTAGTTTAGGTGACAGTCCTGATGGAACAGATTCTTCAGAAAAGTTCTACCTTCTGATTCATGTCGCCAAGTAGAACAATAATGTTGAATAGTGAATTTATAATCACAATTTATATTCTACTAAATAAAGAGGGTTACAACCAAGTTATAATCAATGTGACTAAACAATGTGACAGTATAAACAGTCCATATTATTATACATAATGAAGGGTTGCATGGTCTCTCACCTTGATTAAAGCCTATATTTCAATGTTCAGGGAGAAACAAGCCAAACCCACAGTTCATCCGGAAACTGCGATCAGATCATGTTCACTTGACGACTAAACTTGCAGAATATAAACCTCATATCCACCTGGTAAAACATTGCAGTTAACGTCCTCTCTTCCAGCTAGAAATATAATCCAATGGTGACCGAACAACAGCCATGAAATGCAGCGAAAAAAGCTGTCTAATAATAAAGTTAGTGTGTCTCCCCGCTTTTCACAATAGAGCTGCGAGTCTCTCTCTCTGATGTCATCAACAACGTGAGCTTCAGGAAACCATGACGCAGATGGTCCTATGTTTCACCAACCAAGATATCTGCCGCCCCCTGGTGGCTGGAAAGGGTCGTGCATCAAAGAGATCTGCCGCCCCCTGGTGGCTGGAAAGGGTCGTGCATCAAAGATATCTGCCGCCCCCTGGTGGCTAGAAAGGGTCGTGCATCAAAGATATCTGCCGCCCCCTGGTGGCTAGAAAGGGTCGTGCATCAAAGATATCTGCCGCCTCCTGGTGGCTGGAAAGTGTCGTGCATCAAAGATATCTGCCGCTCCCTGGTGGCTGGAAAGGGTCGTGCATCAAAGATATCTGCCGCTCCCTGGTGGCTGGAAAGGGTCGTGCATCAACGATATCTGCCCCCCGGTGGCTGGTAAGGGTCGCGCATCAAAGATATCTGCCGCCCTCTGGTGGCTGGAAAGGGGAAGGCATCAAAGATAAAGAGATCGTCGACAGACTTCATGTTAAATTCAAATGAACATTTAATTATATGATGTTAGATTATTTTTCGAAATGCTATATATGTTGATATATGTATCGCATTACGCGTTTCATTCACTATCTGTATGTTTCGAGCATTTCAGCCCATTTAAAAAAAATAATTCAACGCCGCACCAATACGTTTTGTCTCTCAGCACCTTCCGTAGTTTGTCAAAAACGGGCATTATGCTGAAGTCCAGTGTTGCAAATTAGAGCTTATGTGTACATTCATGAGCGTGGTTGTGTTTGCGTTACTGTAACACCATAATGCACAGAGTAAAGGTGGTGTTTGGTCATTTATCTCCACCCAGCCCGTTTAAATGTAACTCGGTTAATAATAATGACCAGTGTAACTCGGTGTCCAGGAGCCCAGATGATATCGTTATTGTCCACGGGTTGAGGACACCCATCTGCAAAGCTAAACGAGGCTCATTTAAGGTAAGAGCTGTATTTCTCACATGTTTAGAAGCCCATCTCTCCGCTTTAGGATCATAGTCTAATCCAAAAGATTCTCCGGGGCACATATGTATTGTCAGTTACTGTTATTTACACTGCAGGTACACAGCACTCTGACAGTAACATGTGTAATATGTTATTTACACTGCAGGTACACAGCACTCTGACAGTAACATGTGTAATATGTTATTTACACTGCAGGTACACAGCACTCTGACAGTAACATGTGTAATATGTTATTTACACTGCAGGTACACAGCACTCTGACAGTAACATGTGTAATATGTTATTTACACTGCAGGTACACAGCACTCTGACAGTAACATGTGTAATATGTTATTTACACTGCAGGTACACAGCACTCTGACAGTAACATGTGTAATATGTTATTTACACTGCAGGTACACAGCACTCTGACAGTAACATGTGTAATATGTTATTTACACTGCAGGTACACAGCACTCTAACAGTAACATGTGTAATATGTTATTTACACTGCAGGTACACAGCACTCTGACAGTAACATGTGTAATATGTTATTTACACTGCAGGTACACAGCACTCTGACAGTAACATGTGTAATATGTTATTTACACTGCAGGTACACAGCACTCTGACAGTAACATGTGTAATATGTTATTTACACTGCAGGTACACAGCACTCTGACAGTAACATGTGTAATATGTTATTTACACTGCAGGTACACAGCACTCTGACAGTAACATGTGTAATATGTTATTTACACTGCAGGTACACAGCACTCTGACAGTAACATGTGTAATATGTTATTTACACTGCAGGTACACAGCACTCTGACAGTAACATGTGTAATATGTTATTTACACTGCAGGTACACAGCACTCTGACAGTAACATGTGTAATATGTTATTTACACTGCAGGTACACAGCACTCTGACAGTAACATGTGTAATATGTTATTTACACTGCAGGTACACAGCACTCTGACAGTAACATGTGTAATATGTTATTTACACTGCAGGTACACAGCACTCTGACAGTAACATGTGTAATATGTTATTTACACTGCAGGTACACAGCACTCTAACAGTAACATGTGTAATATGTTATTTACACTGCAGGTACACAGCACTCTGACAGTAACATGTGTAATATGTTATTTACACTGCAGGTACACAGCACTCTGACAGTAACATGTGTAATATGTTATTTACACTGCAGGTACACAGCACTCTGACAGTAACATGTGTAATATGTTATTTACACTGCAGGTACACAGCACTCTGACAGTAACATGTGTAATATGTTATTTACACTGCAGGTACACAGCACTCTGACAGTAACATGTGTAATATGTTATTTACACTGCAGGTACACAGCACTCTGACAGTAACATGTGTAATATGTTATTTACACTGCAGGTACACAGCACTCTGACAGTAACATGTGTAATATGTTATTTACACTGCAGGTACACAGCACTCTGACAGTAACATGTGTAATATGTTATTTACACTGCAGGTACACAGCACTCTGACAGTAACATGTGTAATATGTTATTTACACTGCAGGTACACAGCACTCTGACAGTAACATGTGTAATATGTTATTTACACTGCAGGTACACAGCACTCTGACAGTAACATGTGTAATATGTTATTTACACTGCAGGTACACAGCACTCTGACAGTAACATGTGTAATATGTTATTTACACTGCAGGTACACAGCACTCTGACAGTAACATGTGTAATATGTTATTTACACTGCAGGTACACAGCACTCTGACAGTAACATGTGTAATATGTTATTTACACTGCAGGTACACAGCACTCTGACAGTAACATGTGTAATATGTTATTTACACTGCAGGTACACAGCACTCTGACAGTAACATGTGTAATATGTTATTTACACTGCAGGTACACAGCACTCTGACAGTAACATGTGTAATATGTTATTTACACTGCAGGTACACAGCACTCTGACAGTAACATGTGTAATATGTTATTTACACTGCAGGTACACAGCACTCTGACAGTAACATGTGTAATATGTTATTTACACTGACAATACAATGTCACTCTGACAATACAATGTTATTTCAGTCTCCTTATTGTTTGTATCTCAGGACACTACTCCGGACGAGCTTTTGAGCTCTGTGATGACCGCGGTCCTGGCCGATGTGGGTGTCCCCCCGAAGAGATTGGGGGACATTTGTGTGGGTGAGTTAGAATGGGAGGGGGGTGATCCGTCGGTGGGTCGCCCATTCCCCAGATAAAACATCTGGAATAAACTTTCAATGTCTAATGTACAGCATTTATGTAAGCAGTTAACACAAGAGGTTAGGGATTCGGTTGACATTATTTATGTAATGAGGTCAAAGTACAGCCAGGCCCAACCCTGTCTTCTGTAGTATAACAGTCTATCTGTCTTCTATAGTGTAACAGTCTACCTGTCTTCAATAGTGTAACAGTCTACCTGTCTTCTATAGTGTAACAGTCTACCTGTCTTCTATAGTGTAACAGTCTACCTGTCTTCTATAGTGTAACAGTCTACCTGTCTTCTATAGTGTAACAGTCTACCTGTCTTCTATAGTGTAACAGTCTACCTGTCTTCTATAGTGTAACAGTCTACCTGTCTTCTATAGTGTAACAGTCTACCTGTCTTCTATAGTGTAACAGTCTACCTGTCTTCTATAGTGTAACAGTCTACCTGTCAGTCTTCTATAGTGTAACAGTCTACCTGTCAGTCTTCTATAGTGTAACAGTCTACCTGTCAGTCTTCTATAGTGTAACAGTCTCCCTGTCTTCTGTAGGGAATGTTCTTCAACCTGGCGCTGGTGCTCTCATGGCCAGAGTGGCTCTCTTCCTCAGGTGAGACTTCCAGACAGTTCTACATATAGTTGACAGGTGAGTAATGTTACTGGGTGGTTTTAACCAGGTGTACTGGCATGTCTTCCTCAGCGGGTTTCCAGAGTCTGTGCCGGTTTACGTAGTCAACAGGATGTGCTCCTCTGGACTGCAGGCTCTGTTAGATGTTGCAGGTACTCATGTAACATGACAGTGTGTTTGTAAGCCTTTAACAGTGAGACACTTCTAACATGAGCTGTGTTTACAGGAGCCATACAGAGGGGTTGTATTGACATGGGTCTGGCCTGTGGGTTAGTAGAGACCATTGACTGAATCAGCACAATGAATGATATGTTCACATTCAGCACGGCTCTTCTGACCCTCACTGTGTTCTGTCCAGAGTGGAAAGCATGTCTCTGCGGAACCCTGGAGAACCAGGGGACGTCAGCTCCAGACTCATGGATCATGACAAGGCCAGGGACTGCATCATTCCCATGGGGTGAGACAATACCCTTAAATATTCCTCAGTTGTTTCCACCAGGAAGTGTGTCTGATAGATCAGTAAGATAATAGTGTATATATAGATAACAAATTATAATCTGTCTAAAAATATGTTTATTACAGTGAATTAGAATTATCTTAATACAGAGTGTGGAAAAGACACATATTTTTGTATTTTTCATATTTCTGCAATGTGCACTTAAGTTTGTGTGATTTGTTACTGACTTGTGTGTTAATGTTTACTCCAGGCTTATCTGTCAGTGCTTTATGGTGTCCCTATAATTATTACATGTTTACAAGGCTGGAAGTTCAACAGATCAGTCAATATACTACTGTGATTGAAGTAGTTAAATAAACATGTAATTTATATAAATTCATGCATCACCTAATTTTATCATAACATATAGGCCTGGTCTACAGGAAAGAGCAGTTTAATCTTTCTAATATTCTGTTCGTCATACTATACAATTCTATATTGCTTGCCTTCGTTGAATAATATAGAAGGTAAAGGGCTTATATCGAAATGTTGGTATAAAAAATCTCAATTACATTTTTTTTCCCAAATCGTTCAGCCCTAGTGTGGGGTGCTAATAACTGCCAGTTCTGTTTGTAGTATTACCTCAGAACGTGTGGGGTGCTAATAACTGCCAGTTCTGTTTGTAGTATTACCTCAGAACGTGTGGGGTGCTAATAACTGGCAGTTCTGTTTGTAGTATTACCTCAGAACGTGTGGGGTGCTAATAACTGCCAGTTCTGTTTGTAGTATTACCTCAGAACGTGTGGGGTGCTAATAACTGCCAGTTCTGTTTGTAGTATTACCTCAGAACGTGTGGGGTGCTAATAACTGCCAGTTCTGTTTGTAGTATTACCTCAGAACGTGTGGGGTGCTAATAACTGCCAGTTCTGTTTGCAGTATTACCTCGGAGAACGTGGCAGAACGGTTTGGGGTCTCCAGAGAAAAGCAGGACGCGTTTGCTTTCAGCTCCCAGCAGAAGTAAGAGCTGATGTTTTCAGGACCTTCACTGAAACACATTTACTATATTTGACAACTGTAGCCACATCAGGGCTAGTGTGCTAGTATATATATAGGAAAAAGGGTGCGGTTTGGGAATCCTGTTATTCTAGACCGACTAAAACTCCTATTGTTGCCCAGGGCGACACAGGCTCAGATACGGGGTGTCTTCGACCAGGAGATCTGCCCGGTAACCACCAAGTTTGTGGACAAGGACGGCTTGGAACGTACAGTTACCGTAACCAAGGATGACGGGATCCGACCAGGTACCACGCTGGCTGGGCTGACCAAACTCAGAGCGGCCTTCAAACCTGACGGCAGCACCACAGCAGGTGTGAAAGCATGGTAACACCGCACGCACGCAGACACACACACGCTCACGCAGGCACACACGCAGACACACACACACACACGGGCGGGTCCTAGATCATGATTTTTTCCCTGTTCCAGGTAACTCCAGCCAGGTGAGTGACGGAGCTGCAGCGGTGCTGTTGGGACGCAGGTCGGCGGTGGAGGCCCTGTCCCTGCCCGTACTGGGGGTGCTGAGGGCCAGCGCAGTGGTCGGAGTACCCCCAGATGTCATGGGGATCGGTCCAGCCTACGCCATCCCTGCCGCTCTGAAACAGGCTGGTGAGGACCACAGTCCCAGTCTCTGGGTTTTCCATGTTAATCCATTTTTTGACAAAACTGACCCCAAATCTGACTCTGAAGTGCAGAATGTTCAACTCTGTTTTTTTTGTTAGGTTTGTCAGTGGATGACATTGATGTGTTTGAGATCAACGAGGCGTTTGCCAGTCAGGCTGTGTACTGTGTTGAGAAGCTGGGTATTCCCATGAAGAAGGTGAACCCTAATGGAGGAGCAATAGCTTTGGGTCACCCTCTGGGCTGCACTGGGGCTCGGCAGGTCGTCACTCTGCTCAATGAACTTAAACGCCGTGGACGCAGGTGAACATATGGATTTGGTGTTTCTAATATTTGTAACATAAAGGTGTAAAAAGACCAAGGAGGGCCAATGGACTGAAGTCTCTCACCCAGGCGTGTGTGTGTCTCTCTCTCACCCAGACGTGTGTCTCTCTCACCCAGACGTGTGTGTCTCTCACCCAGACGTGTGTGTCTCTCACCCAGGCGTGTGTGTGTGTCTGTCTCACCCAGGCGTGTGTGTGTGTCTGTCTCACCCAGGCGTGTGTGTCTCACCCAGGCGTGTGTGTCTCACCCAGGCGTGTGTGTCTCACCCAGGCGTGTGTGTGTGTGTCTCACCCAGGCGTGTGTGTCTCACCCAGGCGTGTGTGTCTCACCCAGGCGTGTGTGTGTGTCTCACCCAGGCGTGTGTGTCTCACCCAGGCGTGTCTCTCTCACCCAGGCGTGTGTGTCTCACCCAGGCGTGTGTGTCTCACCCAGGCGTGTGTGTCTCACCCAGGCGTGTCTCTCTCACCCATGCGTGTGTGTGTGTGTCTCACCCAGGCGTGTCTCTCTCACCCAGGCGTGTGTCTCACCCAGGCGTGTCTCTCTCACCCAGGCGTGTCTCTCTCACCCAGGCGTGTCTCTCTCACCCAGGCGTGTCTCTCTCACCCAGGCGTGTCTCTCTCACCCAGGCGTGTCTCTCTCACCCAGGCGTGTCTCTCTCACCCAGGCGTGTCTCTCTCACCCAGGCGTGTCTCTCTCACCCAGGCGTGTCTCTCTCACCCAGGCGTGTCTCTCTCACCCAGGCGTGTCTCTCTCACCCAGGCGTGTCTCTCTCACCCATGCTAACCAGGTCTTGTCCTCAGGTCCTTTCGTGTGCTGTCCATTCGCATCGGTACCGGTATGGGAGCTGCAGCCGTCTTTGAATATCCTGGACCGTAGAAGGGCTCCACCCTAACCCCTAACCATGGGAGGGCTCCACCCTAACCCCTAACCATGGGAGGGCTCCACCCTAACCCCTAACCATGGGAGGGCTCCACCCTAACCCCTAACCACGGGAGGGCTCCACCCTAACCCCTAACCATGGGAGGGCTCCACCCTAACCCCTAACCACGGGAGGGCTCCACCCTAACCCCTAACCATGGGAGGGCTCCACCCTAACCCCTAACCATGGGAGGGCTCCACCCTAACCCCTAACCATGGGAGGGCTCCACCCTAACCCCTAACCATGGGAGGGCTCCACCCTAACCCCTAACCATGGAAGGGCTCCACCCTAACCCCTAACCATGGGAGGGCTCCACCCTAACCCCTAACCACGGGAGGGCTCCACCCTAACCCCTAACCACGGGAGGGCTCCACCCTAACCCCTAACCATGGGAGGGCTCCACCCTAACCCCTAACCATGGGAGGGCTCCACCCTAACCCCTAACCATGGAAGGGCTCCACCCTAACCCCTAACCATGGGAGGGCTCCACCCTAACCCCTAACCACGGGAGGGCTCCACCCTAACCCCTAACCACGGGAGGGCTCCACCCTAACCCCTAACCACGGGAGGGCTCCACCCTAACCCCTAACCACGGGAGGGCTCCACCCTAACCCCTAACCACGGGAGGGCTCCACCCTAACCCCTAACCATGGGAGGGCTCCACCCTAACCCCTAACCACGGGAGGGCTCCACCCTAACCCCTAACCATGGGAGGGCTCCACCTAACCCCTAACCATGGGAGGGCTCCACCCTAACCATGGGAGGGCTCCACCCTAACCCCTAACCATGGGAGGGCTCCACCCTAACCCCTAACCATGGGAGGGCTCCACCCTAACCCCTAACCATGGGAGGGCTCCACCCTAACAATGGGAGGGCTCCACCCTAACCCCTAACCATGGGAGGGCTCCACCCTAACCCCTAACCATGGGAGGGCTCCACCCTAACCATGGGAGGGCTCCACCCTAACCATGGGAGGGCTCCACCCTAACCATGGGAGGGCTCCACCCTAACCCCTAACCATGGGAGGGCTCCACCCTAACCCCTAACCATGGGAGGGCTCCACCCTAACCCCTAACCATGGGAGGGCTCCACCCTAACCCCTAACCATGGAAGGGCTCCACCCTAACCCCTAACCATGGGAGGGCTCCACCCTAACCCCTAACCACGGGAGGGCTCCACCCTAACCCCTAACCACGGGAGGGCTCCACCCTAACCCCTAACCACGGGAGGGCTCCACCCTAACCCCTAACCACGGGAGGGCTCCACCCTAACCCCTAACCATGGGAGGGCTCCACCCTAACCCCTAACCACGGGAGGGCTCCACCCTAACCCCTAACCATGGGAGGGCTCCACCCTAACCCCTAACCATGGGAGGGCTCCACCCTAACAATGGGAGGGCTCCACCCTAACCCCTAACCATGGGAGGGCTCCACCCTAACCCCTAACCATGGGAGGGCTCCACCCTAACCCCTAACCATGGGAGGGCTCCACCCTAACAATGGGAGGGCTCCACCCTAACCCCTAACCATGGGAGGGCTCCACCCTAACCCCTAACCATGGGAGGGCTCCACCCTAACCATGGGAGGGCTCCACCCTAACCATGGGAGGGCTCCACCCTAACCATGGGAGGGCTCCACCCTAACCATGGGAGGGCTCCACCCTAACCATGGGAGGGCTCCACCCTAACCATGGGAGGGCTCCACCCTAACCCCTAACCATGGGAGGGCTCCACCCTAACCCCTAACCATGGGAGGGCTCCACCCTAACCCCTAACCATGGGAGGGCTCCACCCTAACCCCTAACCATGGGAGGGCTCCACCCTAACCCCTAACCATGGGAGGGCTCCACCCTAACCCCTAACCATGGGAGGGCTCCACCCTAACCCCTAACCACGGGAGGGCTCCACCCTAACCCCTAACCACGGGAGGGCTCCACCCTAACCCCTAACCACGGGAGGGCTCCACCCTAACCCCTAACCACGGGAGGGCTCCACCCTAACCCCTAACCACGGGAGGGCTCCACCCTAACCCCTAACCACGGGAGGGCTCCACCCTAACCCCTAACCACGGGAGGGCTCCACCCTAACCCCTAACCATGGGAGGGCTCCACCCTAACCCCTAACCATGGGAGGGCTCCACCCTAACAATGGGAGGGCTCCACCCTAACCCCTAACCATGGGAGGGCTCCACCCTAACCCCTAACCATGGGAGGGCTCCACCCTAACCCCTAACCATGGGAGGGCTCCACCCTAACAATGGGAGGGCTCCACCCTAACCCCTAACCATGGGAGGGCTCCACCCTAACCCCTAACCATGGGAGGGCTCCACCCTAACCATGGGAGGGCTCCACCCTAACCATGGGAGGGCTCCACCCTAACCATGGGAGGGCTCCACCCTAACCATGGGAGGGCTCCACCCTAACCCCTAACCATGGGAGGGCTCCACCCTAACCCCTAACCATGGGAGGGCTCCACCCTAACTCCTAACCATGGGAGGGCTCCACCCTAACCCCTAACCATGGGAGGGCCCTCACAGTTAGTTTGATAAATAAGAAATTACCAGATTATATGAGGGCATATTTGACCAATCAGGTTCTTGACAATGTCAGAATACCACAGAACATTTGTTTTCAGGTATATAGCTCAACATTTTCAGGTGTATAGCTCAACATTTTCAGGTGTATAGCTCAACATTTTCAGGTGTATAGCTCAACATTTTCAGGTGTATAGCTCAACATTTTCAGGTGTATAGCTCAACATTTTCAGGTGTATAGCTCAACATTTTCAGGTGTATAGCTCAACATTTTCAGGTATATAGCTCAACATTTTCAGGTATATAGCTCAACATTTTCAGGTGTATAGCTCAACATTTTCAGGTGTATAGCTCAACATTTTCAGGTATATAGCTCAACATTTTCAGGTATATAGCTCAACATTTTCAGGTATATAGCTCAACATTTTCAGGTATATAGCTCAACATTTTCAGGTATATAGCTCAACATTTTCAGGTGTATAGCTCAACATTTTCAGGTGTATAGCTCAACATTTTCAGGTATATAGCTCAACATTTTCAGGTGTATAGCTCAACATTTTCAGGTATATAGCTCAACATTTTCAGGTATATAGCTCAACATTTTCAGGTATATAGCTCAACATTTTCAGGTATATAGCTCAACATTTTCAGGTGTATAGCTCAACATTTTCAGGTATATAGCTCAACATTTTCAGGTATATAGCTCAACATTTTCAGGTGTACACCTCACTCTAAAGGGCTCATCAGTGTCACCAGCAACTCTTTTCTCCTGCCAACACATTTTGGTGACAAACGGAACCAAATCATTACATATTTCATTAAATCACTTTCTATAGGGACTGGTTCCTGTTGATTAACAGATTATTAAGATAATAGAGCTAACAGTTTCCTGTCATTTCCGTTTATTCGCTGAGCTTCATGTAATTGAATGCTGCATAAATTAACAGATGCATGATATAATTCAGTAGATTTCTGATTTAACACCACAACCAAGTTTAACACAAATATTCTTGTGCCTTGCATTTCAATAAGTCACGATTGTTGCACTTTGATACTGGACAGCTCATACATTCATTTGTGATTATGTATAAAATATTAAACCTTGCTTGTGAAATGGTTTAACAGTATTTAAATTGGCTACAGTAATTATGAGCACTAAAGTACCGCCTGGCATCTTGGTGTTTTACTCATTTTAAAATCTAGCACATTTTTATTGTAAAAGCGATCTATTGAATATTACAGTAGTGCAGGCCTATTCAGCTAATCCTGGAGGGATATTAGATAGCAGGTCTAAGCAAGTCCCTCATTAGAGTTGATGAAAACCAGAAGTGTGTCAGTCAAATCCAGTTAAATAGTTTAGAAATACTTCCTGTATGTTAATTAACCCTGACATAGCTTCATTATAAATAAAACCAATGAAACACTTGATGAAGGGTGTATTTCTGCCATAAACTGATAATTACCCAAATAGAATCATCTGATCTGAAATCTAGATTTAAGTTAGGTGGATGTCCTCCATCTAGGTGTTAGGTGGTGGTTCCAGGTGGATGTAGAGAACTGTCCTCCATCTAGGTGTTAGGTGGTGGTTCCAGGTGGATGTAGAGAACTGTCCTGCATCTAGGTGTTAGGTGGTGGTTCCAGGTGGATGTAGAGAACTGTCCTGCATCTAGGTGTTAGGTGGTGGTTCCAGGTGGATGTAGAGAACTGTCCTGCATCTAGGTGTTAGGTGGTGGTTCCAGGTGGATGTAGAGAACTGTCCTGCATCTAGGTGTTAGGTGGTGGTTCCAGGTGGATGTAGAGAACTGTCCTGCATCTAGGTGTTAGGTGGTGGTTCCAGGTGGATGTAGAGAACTGTCCTGCATCTAGGTGTTAGGTGGTGGTTCCAGGTGGATGTAGAGAACTGTCCTCCATCTAGGTGTTAGGTGGTGGTTCCAGGTGGATGTAGAGAACTGTCCTGCATCTAGGTGTTAGGTGGTGGTTCCAGGTGGATGTAGAGAACTGTCCTGCATCTAGGTGTTAGGTGGTGGTTCCAGGTGGATGTAGAGAACTGTCCTCCATCTAGGTGTTAGGTGGTGGTTCCAGGTGGATGTAGAGAACTGTCCTGCATCTAGGTGTTAGGTGGTGGTTCCAGGTGGATGTAGAGAACTGTCCTGCATCTAGGTGTTAGGTGGTGGTTCCAGGTGGATGTAGAGAACTGTCCTGCATCTAGGTGTTAGGTGGTGGTTCCAGGTGGATGTAGAGAACTGTCCTGCATCTAGGTGTTAGGTGGTGGTTCCAGGTGGATGTAGAGAACTGTCCTGCATCTAGGTGCTAGGTGGTGGTTCCAGGTGGATGTAGAGAACTGTCCTGCATCTAGGTGTTAGGTGGTGGTTCCAGGTGGATGTAGAGAACTGTCCTGCATCTAGGTGCTAGGTGGTGGTTCCAGGTGGATGTAGAGAACTGTCCTGCATCTAGGTCTAGGTGGTGGTTCCAGGTGGATGTAGAGAACTGTCCTCCATCTAGGTCTAGGTGGTGGTTCCAGGTGGATGTAGAGAACTGTCCTTCATCTAGGTCTAGGTGGTGGTTCCAGGTGGATGTAGAGAACTGTCCTGCATCTAGGTCTAGGTGGTGGTTCCAGGTGGATGTAGAGAACTGTCCTCCATCTAGGTCTAGGTGGTGGTTCCAGGTGGATGTAGAGAACTGTCCTTCATCTAGGTCTAGGTGGTGGTTCCAGGTGGATGTAGAGAACTGTCCTGCATCTAGGTGCTAGGTGGTGGTTCCAGGTGGATGTAGAGAACTGTCCTCCATCTAGGTCTAGGTGGTGGTTTAGGTGTTGGGCAGCAGAGACACAAATGTTTCATCTCCATCTGCCTGGATGTGCAGAAATAAGGGCGACTCACCCAGGACTCCCTGAAATGTGACTCTGGCTCGGACCTCGCCTCGGGAACTACAGAGGACACGACACATCAATGTAGAAGCAGATATAGCAGTATGATAATAAACATGTGACACAAGTATATACACAGTAAATAGACATGTTTCTGTTATGTAGTAGACAGTAATAGTGAATGTGGTTATTCTGGGACAGGTTACCGTGCTGTGAAACTGATCTTTAAGGGCTCTCTGTAGGAGGAGGTGGAACATTCTGTAGGCTTGAGGACCCCACAGTCTGGAGTCACTGTGAATGTGTCTGTTCCTTCCTCAGTATGTATACAGTTCCCATCAGCAGCATCTACAGACACAGAGAAACAGAATACTGGTCTTAACAGAGTCTACAGACACAGAGAAACAGAATACTGGTCTTAACAGAGTCTACAGACACAGAGAAACAGAATACTGGTCTTAACAGAGTCTACAGACACAGAGAAACAGAATACTGGTCTTAACAGAGTCTACAGAGTCTACAGACACAGAGAAACAGATTACTGGTCTTAACAGAGTCTACAGACACAGAGAAACAGAATACTGGTCTTAACAGAGTCTACAGACACAGAGAAACAGAATACTGGTCTTAACAGAGTCTACAGACACAGAGAAACAGAATACTGGTCTTAACAGAGTCTACAGACACAGAGAAACAGAATACTGGTCTTAACAGAGTCTACAGACACAGAGAAACAGAATACTGGTCTTAACAGAGTCTACAGACACAGAGAAACAGAATACTGGTGAGGCGTGTACCTCTTATATCACATACTGCTCTGGGGCCTCATAAATAAAACTTTGCGGTGGATTTGCGTCAGAAGTGGTGTACGGACGAAACGTAGGATGTACGTACGGACCAAAATATTGGTATTTATAAAACCGTGTGCACGCACGTCCTACCCCGTTTTCGCTTTATAAAACACAATGAACTCTAAATGTGGCGCAGCTTTTGCGACTTCATGTCACGCCCGTATTTGCCCATCAATAGCCCTAAATTAATATTCATTGATTGAAACGCCATGACAAACTTGGAGGAAAACCGGAAAAGTAACTGAAGTAGCCTAGAAGTTTCCTAAGCTCTAATAACTACAGTACCACAGTTACATATGAGAGCCCTAATCTACAGTGCCTTGGTTACATACGAGAGCTCTAATATCTACAGAACCACAGTTACATATGAGAGCTCTAATAACTACAGTACCACAGTGACATACGAGAGCTCTAATCTACAGTGCCTCGGTTACATACGAGAGCTCTAATCTACAGTACCACAGTTACATATGAGAGCTCTAATCTACAGTACCACAGTTACAAACGAGAGCTCTAATATTTACAGTACCACAGTTACATACGAGAGCTCTAATATCTACAGTACCACGGTTACATACGAGAGTTCTAATATCTACAGTACTACAGTTACATACGAGACCTCTAATATCTACAGTACCACGGTTACATACGAGAGCTCTAATATCTACAGGATTATGTTACTTATGAGAGCACTAATATCTACAGTACCACGATTACATATGAGAGCTCTAATCTACAGTGCCATGAGTACCTATTAAAGCTCTCCAGTAGCTTGCAGAGGCTCCTTGGTTGTAGAGGTGGACCTCTCTGACCTGGGTCTGGCCCACGTAGCAGGTGCCAAAGTCGAGACAGTCACAGGACAGGTGCATGGTGGGAATCGACAGATGCGCACCCAGGAGGATAGTCTGAAGAGAGGCAAAAGGACAGTATTACTACCGGTCTGATATTCACTGTAATACCATATGAATGGTCTCTATAGGACTACTGGTATTCACTGTAATACCATATGAATGGTCTCTATATGACTACTGGTATTCACTATAATACCATATGAATGGTCTCTATACGACTACTGGTATTCACTATAATACCATATGAATGGACTCTATATGACTACTGGTATTCACTATAATACCATATGAATGGTCTATACGACTACTGGTATTCACTAT